>VZRX01006149.1:0-216888 GCA_013398075.1 Notiomystis cincta
GCGGCCGAGCTGCAGCCGGAGCTGGCGGTGGCCGAGCACGTGCGGTACGAGAGCACCGGCCCGGCGCTGTGCACCGTGGTCTTCCTCCTCGTCTACTTCTTCGGCATGGCCAGCTCCATCTGGTGGGTCATCCTCTCCCTCACCTGGTTCCTGGCCGCCGGCATGAAGTGGGGCAACGAGGCCATCGCCGGCTACGCGCAGTATTTTCACCTGGCCGCCTGGCTCCTGCCCAGCGTCAAGTCCATCGCCGTGCTGGCGCTCAGTTCTGTGGACGGGGACCCCGTAGCTGGCATCTGCTACGTGGGCAACCAGAGCCTGGAGAATTTACGGGGCTTCGTGCTGGCACCGCTGCTCATCTACTTGGCCATCGGCTCCATGTTCCTGCTCGCCGGCTTCGTCTCGCTCTTCCGTATCCGCAGCGTCATCAAGCAGCAGGGTGGCCCCACCAAGACCCACAAGCTGGAGAAGCTGATGATACGCCTGGGACTCTTCACTGTGCTCTACACCGTGCCAGCTGCCAGCGTGGTTGCCTGCCTCTTCTACGAGCAGCACAACCGGCCCCGCTGGGAGGCCACGCACAACTGCCCCTGCCTGCGAGACCAGCAGCCGGACCAGGCCCGCCGCCCTGACTATGCGGTCTTCATGCTCAAGTACTTCATGTGCCTCGTGGTGGGCATCACCTCTGGTGTCTGGGTCTGGTCTGGCAAGACCCTCGAGTCCTGGAGGGCCCTGTGCACGCGCTGCTGCTGGGCCAGCAAAGGTGCTGCCGTGGCTGGGGGCGCAGGGGCAGGAGCAGGGGGACAGGCGGCGATCGCCGCCGCAGGAGGACTTGGCGCCGGAGGTGGTGGCTCCCTCTACAGCGATGTCAGCACCGGCCTGACGTGGAGATCCGGCACTGCCAGCTCTGTCTCCTATCCCAAGCAGATGCCCCTGTCTCAAGTGTGAGGAGGGGGAAAGAGGCCAAAGGTTAGGGAATAAGGGACACTGGCCTGCCTAAAATGCCCCCTCACTGTTTGGTGCCATTAATGAACCCCTAATGGTCCTTATTAGCCACAGCTTGTATAGAACAATGCAGCTGGCAGAGGCCCCAGGCTCCAACCCCCTCCTCCTTCCCCTCCATTCATATGCAGGGAGCATGTACTTCAAGGAGCCAGCTTATTATTTTGCTGGCAGAGGAGAGTAGAGGCTCACCCGTGTCTTGCAGAGGGCAAGGCACAGCAGCTTCTGAGTCACTCTGGACTAACAGCAGCTCTTTACTCGTGGGAGGGAGGGTCTTCCCCCCATCCTGAGGTGGGAGTCTGCTGGGGACTGTAAGTTTTTGGGATGTTGATGACCAGGCAAATGCCTTACAATATAGACTGAATCAAAACATGTCTTAATTATACACCCCAGCTAAATACGGGTTTCCTACATTAAAGGATGTATTTATATAATTATTTGTTACCTTGTACAGATGTGTAAAATATGTATATATCCAAAGCTATACAGTCTGTAAATTTTTTTGTAAAAAAGTTTAGAGGCTACCCCTGTAAGAGCAAATATGAGTATTCTATTTTGTCAATAAAATGACTTTTGATAAATGACTTTTTCAAGCTTTTCCCCTACTCCTGCCCTGGTTATTCCTGGCTGTATCTTTAGGTAGTTCCATAAACTATGCACTACATTCATGCTCCTACATTCATGCTCCAGTCACTACCTGTTAAAGGAGTGAGATATGTAGACACAAGAAAACAAGTCATTCAACAAGTTGTTCTGAAAAAGTGTTTGCCAGAACTGGGAGGTGCCTTACCATACCTCTTTCCTTTTTTGAAAGATGATGGTGTCTTTAAACTGAGCCTTTAGAAAAGAGTCATCTCCCATGGCATGTGAAATATCCTTTTAAAATGGGTGTTATTTTAGGAATGTGCACACCCGCCTCTCCTATCTGTTGTCTGCACTCCTGTAAGCACCTGCCTTTCCTGGGATGCATACTGAAGTGTAAAAGGTTAATGTTTTAAATTCATAGATCATGTACTCTGTGGAACAGTGAGTTGAGATTTGTTAGATCAATCTCTTCTTAACAGATTAAACTAACATCTTAACTTTTGTATATCAAATATGGTCCTTTTTCAAGAGAAAAGGTATTGTTCTTCTGTCAGGAGTAAGCTAATTTATTTGAGCAGAAGGCTGTTGAATTAACAGAAGAATGCTTTGGCAATTGTTGAACTTTTTACCTGTCTGCCCAGTGGCTCAGAACATCATTCCTTTAAGAGGAGCTAAATGAATAGGGTTAATCTGTAGGGAACTTGGTTTCTTTTGAGTTTGGGAAAACTTTGATCTTTTCTCTTCACCAAACGTGATGTATAGTCTGAAGTTTCTTTCCCTGCTGCCTGGTTCCTCTTGTTGCAGACCAATTGGCCACCATGGAGCCTTAAAGTTCTTCAATTAAAGGGACATGGGACTTTTTTTTTTTATTTTAAGAGGAAGACTTGTAACAGTTAGTGAACACCAGAGGGAAAAGGGAGAACAGCCTTTTAAACAGCTTTTCCCTGCATTGTTAGCCAGACTGCAGGCAGCAAGGCATGGCTTGGAGCATTATAGAAAAGAGCTATGAATGCCCTACAGGTGGTCTGCTCACATAATCTCCCCAATTTAAAACATTTTCCTTTACAGGACAATTGCATTACAAAACTCCCTTCTCTTTTGGTCCTAATTGAACCAAAGAACAACTCAAGATTTTCTTTAAAATCTGAGTGTCCAAAAAAATTTAAAATCTATTAACATTCTAATCTGTTTTCTAAAATAAGAGCACTCAGAATACTAGAAGTAAAAATTGCATTAGACATTATTCCGGATATTTCTACATCTTCTGCTTATATTCTGTCAAATTAGCAATCATTTAAAAGCAATTGGTTAGGTTGTGTGCTAGCAGTGAAAAGATAGCCCCAGGTCCCTTATTAACCTGCCAATCATGATAAGAGATGGGCAGCTACCCTACTAATGACACAGATACCAGTCATGATTTGTGGGAAAAACCTTGTTTCATTGAGCACTGACTTGATTATTGGTGTCCCTTTCAAAGATCTCCTAACTTAATAGACTCCACTTCTATAAAGTTACCAGGAACATGAAAAAGAGTAATTTAAAATGCTCCAACTCCTTGATGGGAAAAATAATTATAACTTCTTAAATGCAAAGGAAATTCCACTGGGATTTACACATGGTACCTATTTATGCACCAACTGACCAGCATCAGAATATTGACATAACTGTAAGTTGAAAAGGCCCACTATTTTTCTATATTGCTGGAAACATTTTTTTGAAGGTTGTTGGAACATTTAAATCAACGTGGCACTTTTCCCCTGCTGTCAGATCTTCCTGCTGGGGAAGGCCCACATAGCTCAATCAGTTCTGCAGATAAAAATCTGAGTTCCTTCCCTTCCAGCAGGTTCTAGCAAGGAAGACAGAGGAGAGGCACAGTCACAACTCTTCTCTGAGAATTTGTTTAGGTGAGTCTCTTGCAGGCTGCTGGTACAGGTTGCTAGCACTGAGATAAAAGCCTTTCCAATAAAAGGAAGAAGTAGCCCTATGGCTTAACCTACTCTGGAATAAGCCAAGAGGTGATACAGGTGAACTTAGTCAGGAAAGGAGTCTCAGAGCCAGCCAGGTAAACAAGATGCCTGCTTTGGCAGTGACTGAGTAATAATGCAGAGGTTAAACAAATGAAAATGAGGCAAAGTTAAAGTGACTAGAAATACAAACCTGGGGAAATGGAGCTAAAGAAGCTAACTTAGAAGTGCAGGTTTTTGTGAATCAGCATAAAATTTGTAGATAGGGAAAAAATCAGAAACATCAACAGCAAGGCATTTAGGTACACAAGAAATAAAAATCCACACCTATAATGAACTTCACATTATTAGGATGCCCTTTATCAGACTCTAAGGTTAAATTTGCTATGAAGATCCAAAAAGTATTGGTGAGGTGATAGAAATGACATGCTAATTTTCAAGATCTGATGATAAACTGCCTTCTCTGTAAAGTTGCCAGGAAGCTACTGAAAATAGCTCAAGAAGACCCATGGCCCAAGCCCTTCCCTGCAGAGCAGGAGTGCCTTTGGCATCCCTGCTGGCACAGGCTCCTCCTTGGGCAGGGCCAGCACCCACACACGGTGGCTCTGGGGAGCTACAGCAAAGCTTCACTCTCACAGATGTGGCCCACAGCACAACTTGTGCAGCAGTGTTTGGGGGCTGGATTCTGGCAACTGAGGGCCTTTCACAGAAAGGCCAAACTGCTCTGTTCAGGCAAGTGACCAAGTTAGTAGAAAAACATGGTTTGGGCTTTTTTCTAATAAGCAAGATACCTTTAGAGAGATTTTTTTTTCCCCAGGACCCCTCCTTGCTTTACATGTTCCTGCTTCAGAAAGGAAATCTTACAGACCTTTCCTCTCCTGCTACAATAACTGAAAAACTCTGCAGCCTCCCAGAGAGCTTCCAGAGAGCTTCTGGTGGGCCCCTTAACAGGAGGCAGAGCAGTGCAGGTGTGCTGCAGAGCCCCAGCAGGGACACCACACATCCCCTGGCCCTGCTGCTCAGTCCCTGGGAGCTAGCTGCACGTGTGCTCCAAAGTTTTCCCTCTGCAGGAGAAGCTTCCCTGAAGCTTTGATAATCCATAATTTGGTTGGGAAGGACTTCAAGAAAAGGAGGAATTAGGAAATTCTTGTGTATTGCAACAATGTGGCCAGGCTTTCTGGGAAGGCTATGAAGGTTAAGACTGGAACACAGAGTCTTTTCTCCTTTCTTACACCATATTTAGAGAATTGGGATGCTCAGCCTTTAAACAGTTCTTCAAATGTGTTTTAGCAAGTCCTAAAAGCTGTCCCAGGTGGGGTGGGAAAGCTGGAGGCAGAGGTGCCTCTGTGCACACACTACCCACAGCCTTCTTCACCCCAGCTTCAGAGCCTGGGCTTTTTCCATGTTCCCTCAGGAGGACACATCTCTAGACACCTGAAAATGGCTTGTAGAAGAAAGCAGCAACAGTTTTTCACAAGAGGAAAACAATACTGGGAGACAAGGCAGAATGCCCAAATTTAAAAAGGAGTCATTAGCTGAGAAAGAAAGACCTTGGGAGAATCCCAGCTCTGCTTTGAAATATGAAAATTCAATACAAGACCACTTTTTGATCCCACTGACTGTGCTCAACACCTTTATGTCACAAGCACTACAGGCAGTACAAAAGCCAAACCCAGCCTGCACAGTAAAGTAGCCTTCTTAACCAATAAAAACATGACATTTTACATGGGATAGACAGGACACCTAATGTGGGGGAAGAGAGAACTAGTGATAATGTACATTGAAAAATGACAAAAGATGCTCCTGGAGTGAAAACTCACCTGCAGTCAAGATCATGCTGGAGGAAAGCTCAGTGTGGACCAGTCAAACCAGCTTGTGGAATCACAGCCAGTCTCCAGAGTGCCTGTCACAACCTGCCTGTAGCATGCCCTGCTCCTGCACCCCATTCCAGAGCCACACAGCCTGTGTTTCTCCAGGCACACACTTCACTCCCACACACCATGGCCAGTGCAGCTCCTGGCCCAGCAGGGAGGTGAGTGAGGAGCAAATCTCTCTCCATCACCCATCCTGGCCATGTTCCCTCTCTTTTGTCCTGCATGCCAAAATTGGTTTGTATGGAAAAGACAGCACATCTCTCCCTGGAATTAAGGAGGCTGGGCAACAAAGCTCACCCTGAAAACAATAGGATGAGACTAGGAATAATAATATAGCTCTGAGGATGCCAGTCCAAAGAAAAAAGATAAAACAGGGCAGGCTCCCAGCGTGTGGTCATGATGAGTCCTAGGCAGCCTTTAAGAGAACTCAATTAGAAAGCTTCAGACAGCTCTATTTATTTAAGCTTTTATAACTGCCCATCATTACTGTAATCAGGTATATGAATTTCACTAGTTCAGCAGAAAGGATCACACATCATAAATGCTATGGTGGTATGGAAATAACCAGTGTCTGGTATTAAAATGTGGAGCAACAATCTGAGGTGACTAAGGCTAGTCAAATCACTTCAGAAACTAGTACCTAAGGTCAAATGCTGAACCAAGCTTTTTGAAGGCTGAGATAACACTTCTTCACTCCTACTAGTCTCTTATCTGTGATCTCAAAACACTTTACATTCACTTGTGAATTAATAGTCAAATTTCTTCTTGTGAAGCAGAAGTTGCAGTAATAATACCCGGGCTGATAAAACTTCAATGCAAGTCTAGGGAAAAAAAATGGATTTCCTGACTCTGCTCTGCGTTCTCAGTGCAGCTCCATTCTATGAGCACTTTCTCACCGGTGTCCCCTCAGCAGCCCCCAAAGGCTCCGGCCCCATGCCCGGGGTGTCCGGGTTTGCCAAATCCGCCGGTGGGGCGGCCCGAGCCCGACCGGGCCGTGGGTGCTGCAGGGCGGCGGCGAAATCTGCGGGGACCGGGCCGGAGGAGAATTCCTCATCCCTGCAATCCCTTCGGCAGGCAGGCACGCTGCCTAAACTAAAGCAAGCTTGCAGCAGCGAGCCGCCCCGGGCAGGTAGCCCGGTGCCGGAGCGGTGCGGAGGGAGCGGCGGGCAGCGCTCGCCGGCCCGCAGTGCCCTCCGCTGGGCACCCCGGGAATCCCAGCGCCGGCCGCTTCCCGCTGCGCCCTTCCGCAGCTTCTCCCTGCCCCTGCAGGGGCCATGCTCTGCTCCCTGTCTGCTCCCTGCTCTGCCAGCCCCGCTCCCTGTCTGCTCCCTGCTCTGCCAGACCAGCCCCAGTGTCCCTCCAAGACCAGCCCAGCCCTGATGTCCCCACCAGCACCAAGGCAAACCCACCCACAACATCNCCCCGCTCCCTGTGTGCTCCCTGTGTGCTCCCTGCTCTGCCAGCCCCGCTCCCTGTCTGCTCCCTGCTCTGCCAGCCCCGCTCCCTGTGTGCTCCCTGCTCTGCCAGCCCCGCTCCCTGTCTGACCCCGCACACTCCGCTGCTCTCACTCTCCGGGCAGCGGGCGCGCTGCTGCAGCAAGCGGAGTAGAATATAGAACTGAAACGTTCTTTCTTAACATCCAGCTTTCCAAGAAAATAGAACTTCAGTCAGAAAGGTGCGGCCACATTCCTGTAGACGCCTAATGTATTATATAGGATAAAGATGGGCTATTTCTCTTGAACACTATCTGACTTCTTTAATATGTCACATCACAAAAAAGGTTCTTATCCCATCAGTTTTGCCATATGTGAGACTTGTTAGATGCTTTCACGTGTGCTTTAAATGCATTAGTTAGATGTTTTTTCCTCCAAACTTCTGTCATTGATAATTATATGTGATATTCTTCACAAAGAAGTGTTAGCCTCGAATTATTTTTTCTACCTGACTTTTTTTCCAAAAATAAACTTACAACTAGAATGTCCCATTTTCACATCTTTTGAATTAGAAAGAATAGTTCTCATGCTATGAACACACTTGATTCAGAATGTGTTTGAGACATGATACCTTCATCATTTCTCAGTGGTTGAAATCTAAATGCTCTCTTTCAATGTAAATCAGAAAATGTAGCCATCTGGCTTATGAAACAAATGCCTTGCTTTGTCTTTCTGTCCAGATGCAGGGAGGGAACAGAATTCAATCTGACTTTTAGTAAAGGGAGGGGAAGTGTTTCCCGTGCAGGCCGTGCAGCTTTGGGCACTGTGTGTTCTGTACATCGCTGCCACCCGGAGCCGCAGCCGCTCCGCAGGGAGCTGCACGACTTTCTCTCTCCAAACTCTGGGGTGGAAAGAACATTTGTCATTGCGGGTTTTAAACTGAAGTTACTTTTTTGCAAAACTCTAGGGAAGCAATATTTTGCTATAACAAGTTGTAAAATCTCAGTTTTCCAGGATACAGAGCGGGGCATTGGGAACAGCCAGATCGGGAAACCACGGAGACCCACACGGAGCTTCATTGCTGCCATCCTCGAGCTCATTAGTGTACAAGAATTGTGTGTGTTGTTTTTAGCAGCTAAAGAGTTATTTATGGCTTCTATGTTCTCAAGCCAAAGTGAGTGAGGGGTGCAACCAGGGCAAACGCATCAGAGCAATGCAAATCACTGACAAGGCATCATGAATACAAGCTGAGCAGAATTTAAATACAATCCATGAATGAGAGGAAAGATTTGCATGAGGGAAAGAATCATTAGAATCTGATTT
Organism: Notiomystis cincta; assembly: GCA_013398075.1. Lineage (NCBI taxonomy): Eukaryota > Metazoa > Chordata > Aves > Passeriformes > Notiomystidae > Notiomystis > Notiomystis cincta. The sequence continues at coordinate 8,179 of VZRX01006149.1, forward strand.
AACAAGCAGTACATAAAATGGGCCTTTGCAGCTTAAAATGAAGCAAAGCACATTCACGTTATACATTCTTAATGAAAAAAAAGCAAAATCACAAAAAACCTAATTTATTAGTAGAGCTTGGAATAGAAATGGTTTTCACAGAATACCTTTAGATCCTGATTCAGAAACTTGTGCTTGATTGCTTTCCTGAATAGAACTGGATCATAAGCATGTAGGGTGGTAAGGACTATTTAAGTGCATGCCAAAGTCCTATTGATTTCAGTGAGATTTTATAAGATACTTAAAGTAAGCATGTGCATAAATGTTTTCCTGAACAAGAGGGCTTTTCTGAATTAGGGTTTAACCCATGAATTTACACAATGCTTCCAAACATAATTCCTTCTGGGAAAATAGAATAGACAGGAATATTTTTTTAAATGTATATTTCTGCATGTTGTAAAAGAAGTTAATGGAAAATTATTCTGGATAGAATTTTCTGCAAGGTCCAAAAGCCAACAGTAAACAATCCATGGAAGCTGAAAGTAAATAATGTTCATAGAGCAACTTTTACAGACCATTGGTTTCATCCTAACTAAATTTTGGGAGGTTTTGAATATAAGGTGTTTTATAGATAATTTCAGTCTCTTGTAAGGGAAGTGATAAGTTGTTTTAAACTAAGGAATATACTTTGAGAAAAGTAAGAGAACTGCTTTTAAGAAACACCTGCCATTTTTGCTTTCCAGTCAGTGGTCACTAACACTGGGCAGAACAAACTTTTTATGTCCTAAAATAAAATGTGTCTCCCTCTAAATGTCTTGTCTTTTGAAGTAATGGCTGAAGTGGTATATTCTGATGAAACTCTGTTTTTCTGGTACTAAAATACATCTGTCATTGTCAACACTGGACAATTTTTTGGTTTTATAGAAGCATTGCTCCAGCTCTATATTTACATTTCCTACCATATTCCTCTGGAAATACACTTTTCTCAACTAAGTTTTTAGCAACAACACACATGAGAATTCAAAAAGCTGAGTGTATGACCATGTGGCCCTATTGACTGTACTTGTGAAAGTCAGACCCGAGTGTCAATTTTTCTTTTGGCATTTTAGAAGATCTTGGAGTGTTGCAGTAATAGATTGCAAGATGTCTTTTTTAAATCTATGAATGGTATAACCAGTGGGATTTTTGTCTTTTGTGCTCTCTTTCTAAATCATTCTGCTGTGAAAATGCTTGGCATCATATGAGATTCCAGGTCAGCAACAATACCCCTGACTTAGCTTTCTGTGTCCCCTTTGTTGAATAAAACCAGTATCACATTTGTTGAAAGGTACCATCCTCTATAGTAGTATTTCTCTAGCTGTTATCACTGCTTAAATATTTCTCAACATTTTCATACTTCCTTTTTCTTTTTTCTTCTCCCTCCACTCCCCCATTCCTGCAAATGCCACGTTTAAGTGAATGCTGAGGTTCAGCTCAAGACTAAGACATGTAAATGCAGGTAGGTATCTCACTACAGGGTTTTTTAAGGTAAGGCATTTTATGTACTCTTATTGTAGTAAATAGAGTGTTGGAAATGCAGTCAGTAGGTCCTGGAAGTGGAATCCGTCCTCTCTAACTAATCTGTGGCCCTCAATTCAGTTACTCAGACATGGGCTCCAGGTGGTCCTGGAGACTCCTATCCAGTCTCTCCCTGCCTCTCCAAACAAGCATGGCTCTCCTGCAATTTTCTGTCAAGCCTGAAGGACCCAGGTGAATACCTCAGTTACCCTCTGGCAACTCTAATAACATGGGATACTTCTGTGAGCAACTCATTGGAGCCCAGATCTGGATTTACCAGATCTCCTCAGAGAGGAGTGGGGCTATGGACACCGACCTCACAGCTGTGACAAAGTGTAGGTGTCTTAACCTTGAGCTGAACCCTGCCAAGAGAGGCTGGTGATTGTTTTTATCATTAATCACATCTCTGTTGCAAGATTTCAGTATTTTCTTGCTGATGGGTTCTTTAATTGCTGCTTCCTCAAGTCTGACATTTTTTGCTGGGCTCTCTTGTGTCTTACAAGCTGGCACAATGTATAGTTTTGGTTGTTCTGTAGAGAGGTTTCTTCTTAGCCACTGTTCTGACCTCTTTGACCCCCTAAAAGCACTCTGCACATTGTCTGCTAAGGATTTGTGAGGGAGTGTTATTCTTGACAAGGCTTTTGATTGGTATAACAATAATTTATTCAGTATAATCATAATTTATTGAAAAGGTGTTATTTTTAGTATCACCTCTTTTGGCAGTCCCTTCACGTGCTTTATTCTATCTCTTTGTGATATATTAACTTCTCTGTTCTTTACTTTAAGTTTTATTTTGCTGCTGCTTCATTTCCTGACAAAATTTTAGAGAGGCTACTGTTTACTTCAGTTTTCCTCCTTTTTGCACTTTTCTTCATTTATCCAAACTTTGAGACTGCTTAAAGTACATAACCACGTATCCTTAAATCATGCAAGTTCCATCAGCTCCTCTAGAGAGCAGCAGATATGTTCAAATAAAGCAGTAGCATGCTTCAACCTAATGTTTCCTGAAACACAATCCTTGTTAGCTCAGCTTGCTGGGTACTGCTAAAGAGCAAAAAACTGTCAGGAATGAAGGTCTTATACCCGAGCCTGCCATTTTCAGACACTGTCTAAGAACTGTCCTAGCCCTGGTATTTAGTGTGGAAGCCTCCTCCCCTCTCCAAAAGTCCAACACCAGCTCACCAGTATCTTATGGCAGAGGGGAGAAGGAAGGCAACAGGGGTTCAGCCTGGGCCAGGGACTGGGCTTGGATGCCCACCAGATCTGTGGGCTGTACAGCTTCCATCTTCACACAGCACTGGCAGCCAAGAGGAAGCACTCACTCTCAGAAAAACTCCCCCAGGCTCTCCATCCTCGTGTCCGTCAGTGGGTGTGTGACAGGGGCTCTGGCTCCTGGTGTGCACTAACTGGGGCTTTAGGGAACTTGGCTCCTGACACTGAGCCACAATTCTTTTATTTTGTAAGGAAAATAGGTAAAGTCTTCCTAGCTACAGCCCTCTTCAGACCAACACCACCACATATTTGGACCTACATGCTACATAAACCTTGAAGAGAAGGACAAAGGTCCCTCTGTTCTTTGAGACCAGTCTCCAAGCACAACTGACAGCTGCCTGCCCAGCATTCTCACAGCTGGCACAGCCCTAACAAGGCAAACTCCTTCTAATGGGAAAACACACTTAACAGAGCTTCCAAAAACATGCTCCTTTTGCAGACCTGTCTCTGGTGAGGCTTCCTGCCAATAAAGCTTCTCGGGCTGTATTGACTGTCTAAAGCAGCTTCTGCAAAGGTTTTCCTCTCAGTTAAAAGCCTGGCCAATTAAGCCATTCCCAGAGCTGCAAGAGGGCTGCAAGCAGAGCAGCTTTTCCTCAGTTCCCTGTAACCTGCATTGCCTGTCATTGCCACGACCACCCCTGCTGGTGGCACCCCCTTCAAACTGCCAGGTACTGAGGTACAGATGGGAACCACCTTCCCCAAAGTCACCACGTGAGCTCTGTTAGACACAAAGAACACTGGGGCACAATTCTGGATGGATAAAAAGTATCACCAGTGTAAGAGCGACTGCCAAGGCCATGACAAAGCAAGGGAATCCTTTCTGGAAAATGGATTTACTGTGAGTTGGCATCTTTCATTGCCTCAAGGATGCTCAGCTCGTCCCAGCATGCTAGCATAACATGGAGGAGATGGATCAAGTCAGGCAAAGAGGGGGAAAAAAGCAAGGAATGCTTAGTATGCAGCTGAAGACTATGATTATCACATTTTCCCCTTTCCTGTGTCACCCTCCATACCAGGATCCTGTTGGTGAGCTGGATCACTCAGATACAGCAATGCACACAGTCTGCTGACCAAGTTCTGCCTCATTTTTGGGAGCACACTGCCAAAGATCCTGGAAACTATGGAAGTGGTGCTCCAGGGGGGATGGTGGAGGCTGTGCCTTGCTGCTTTTTGAGGTGTGTGCTGGCAGCTGGTGCACTGGAAAAATACATGAGAGCCCACTTGGCATCAAGGCAGGGAGAATATTAAGGCACTGGCAAAATGGGAAGTATCTGGCACTTACCAGCACTTCCTTTTTACAAACTGATTCCTGCAAACACTAACATGAGCAATTCAGGGAACACTCCACCAAGAGAGAGAGCTCAGTGCTCACTGAGATGGTGAGTGAGCTCTTCTGCCAGGTGCTGACTGAGGCACCCATACCCTCATGATATTCTTTATATAGTCCATTTTTGAGGAGGACCCTGATGATTCTCCAGTCCTAATAAGTTTATCTATAGTTAACTTTGCAGCCACAGACTTGTGCTCACAATTTTATAAACCAGCTATTAAGGAGTTTCCCTGCCTGGCCTTAGCTCTCCAACAGTTTCTCAATGTAACCCAATAGTGTGGGATGAGTTTGAAGTGATCTACTAAGTTGTCATTTATCAACAGAAGTCCTCAAGGTTTTCAAGGTGCTCAGTCTGTATTGGCAGGGCCTGCAGGCTGCCTGAGAGATGTAGAGGGCACCTCTGTAGGAACTGGAGAGACATGAAAGTTGTTTCTATGTGCCCCAGCTGAACTATTCTTATGATATCTGCACATACTCCAAAACCAGGGCAGAATTGGTATAGAATTTGGTGTCAGAAGCATTGTGGGTTTATATTTCAGCTGACCTGGTGCCCAGGCTCCAGTGGGCTGAATCCCAGGTTCTACACAACAGGAATTTTACTGATGGATATCAATGGGCATGTCAACAGAAATAAACAGCCTAAATGATTTGCTTTAAGCCTTTGTTTTTAATTTGTAGCAAAACTTCTCAAAAGATAAAGTGTGCTGAGCTAAGTTGTTTCTAGAAATGAGCCTTGTAGGAATATTTTAGGAACCTCTTGTACAAATAAAGCAACTGTTTGGATGTTTTAACCAACTCTGGGGTTTATTATTTCTTTTTTTTTCCCCTATAATATTTTAAGGATTTTTGCTGAAGTACAGAGGGCTAACTAAATAGGGAACATGAGACTGTTTTTGTAAGAACTTGTCAGTATTTCTGTGCAAAAGTCGTGGAATATATTTCCCAGGCATGGGTAATGTGAAGAAAATATTTCCTATTTATCTGCACATTTAAAAGTCTATTGCTATAAACGTTGAAAATCAGGACTGATTTATTCTAAACTGAAGTAGCTCTGTGTTTCATGTAACTCCAGGCCATGAGGTGGATTGTTACCACATCTATCTATCCATCTTACAGAAAATGTCTGAGTTTGGACCATTCCTTAGTATCAGGTCACCTTGTGAATGTTATAAAGGCTACTGGGATCAGTTCTGAGTGACTGATGGGAGACAGAAGTGGGGCTGCAGTGCAAATCCTGTGGTTTTCTCCAGTCATTCAAAGATTAGGTCACATCAAGTCATCATTCACAAGTTGTGTGTGAAAGTCTCTGGTGAACCTGTACAAACAGGCATCTGCCAATGCATCACAACTGGGAAACTGTGTTACAGAAATTCCTTATTTGTGTTCCAGAGAAATGCTTTAGGAAGAGACTTGCTGAAGAAGAAGAAAGCTTGGATCCTTTAGCCAATGTATCCAAGTTGTTCATCTGCCTACCTTTGAATATCTCCACTAGACCTCCAAAGATAGCACAGAGCTTTAAAATTTGTGCCAGAAAGAAGGAGCTCATTGCACTGTATATTGTCTGTCAGAAGAAAGAATCACTCACACTGACTCATAGAGAAATGAGCAGAAGGAGTGGGTGTCTAAGTGGGTGTTTAATTTGTCAGGACAAGTGAGGCTCTGAAAGCATCTTATCCTGGTTTCTCTGAAAAAAATTGCCTGTCTTCTGTGCAAGGAAAAGGCAAGTCATCACAGAGGAAAATGCAAAATTTTATTCTGCTAGGTCAAAATCTCCTGTTTATTTCCATTATTGTTATTTCTTTGCCAAAAGTAACATTTTCAGTGACAGAAAATGCTGAGGTGCCTGAAGTCTCACTGGCAAAATAGATGTTACTCACATAGGAAAGCCAGAAATGAAGGAAATTACTTCTGATTGCTGAGCCCAAATCCCCCATCATTCTTGAGGGCACCACATTTCAACCTCACTTTCTAACAACAGGCTCAAACTCTGCCATCATCCTCACTCAGTAAATTGTTCATCAGTGAAAGCTTTTCAAAGCTAATCCAGTACTCAATATAAAGGTGAGTTACCTGCAGACCCTGAGTTAGAGACAGCTCTCTGTCTCCTGGCATTTCCACGCTGTGAACAGCACAGGATCATAAAACAGCCCGAGGACTTAGCACTGGGTGTGCACTGCCACAAATAAATTACAGTGGTGGAGATGGCCTGGGACCTCCTGCCTGTCAAACCAAGTGGAAGGAAAGAGACAGTAAAGTGGGGGAAATCAAGAGCTAGTGAAGCAGGCTGTGATTGCAATCTATCTACATGGATCATTTTAATGTAGAGATGCAGTTGGTGCACTGATTTCTGCCTTGGTGAACTCATTTTTCAGAACTGGCATTGCTGGGCATCACAGGCCAAGAGTTCATGCTCTGAGTGAGCAGAGACCATTTAATCTGCAGAACATTTTAGCAACTCAATTACAATGTAAGATATTACACTGTAAAATTACTTCTCTGTCAGTTGAACATCAGGCTATTAAAAGTAGATCAAAAGACAGAAGTTAAAGAACAGCCTTTTCAACTACTCTACTCTCCTATTTTTTGAGATGTATTTCCTTATGATCCTAAAATACTACAAGCAGTAACAATGTATCCATTCTCCATCATAACCATGACATTACAATAATATATCCAATTAATATGCTCTTTAAGGATTTTTTCTGGAAAGCTAATAATTGAAATAATGGTGTATCATGTAAGGGCAGATAATAACTTGAAAGAATACACTGAGGATGTCTCTACGTTGCTAACTTCAGATTTAATACTTATTCTGGGCTGAACTGAGATATTCATGGACAACAACTGCTGCTGACAGGAAATTATACATTCCCTGGGCACCTGTCTACAGTGTCTTTCACAAGAGAGAGAGAGTCACAGTTTCTGTTATGCTGATGAGAGTAAATCAAAGTGACCCAACCTAGAGAGTGCAAGAAGAGGATTAAGTGATTATAACAGACTGAAACTTGGCTTCTAAACTAGTTTGGCTTTTATTTTGTTATTTAAAAATATGTTCTAAAACAAAAGAAAATAAATTGGAAAAAAATTATTTTATTTAGGGGTAACAAAATTGATTTTTTTCTTTCAATCATGCTCATACTGCAGAAACTTCTGGTGATACTTGATTTTTCTGCACAGAAAACATGAAAATTCTTGTCTCCAGCAGCCTACTAGATACTTATTTAGCAAGAGAAGTGCTATTGAAGTGCAGTTGAAGATACTAAGAAAACAACATTTTAAAGAGATTTCATGATTTTCCAGTGAAAATTTTATTTCTTATGTGAAAACTATTTTATCATAGATTTTCTGATCAGTTCCAACTCTTATTTCTAGGGAGCTGAATTCCTCTCTGTATAGTCTCATGGTCACTACCACATGAAACTGGATGAGAAATATATATATATAATATGTATTGTTCCATAAAGCCACCTCAGGGTGCAAGTGACATCTGGACTTAGAGCACAAGACAAAGTTCCCTGAGTGCAGTTTTAGGAGTATTGTGCTTTCAACCCATCTTCAAAATGCTTTTCTGAACTAGATGTGTTAAGAAAAGATTTAAAGACATATAGGTAAAACCATAACAAGAACCTAAGATTTAAAGACATATAGGTAAAAACATAACAAGAACCTTTTGCATCATTTTTCTGAGTATGTAATAATTTCTGGAAGGACTTACAAAACCATTGCATGAGTTTAAAAGACTAAACTTTGGCTTAAACAGCAGAAAGTCTTTCTACTTCTTTGCTTCACATCTATTAGTTCTTTTCTCACTCTAAGACACCTAGACATGTCTACAGCACCTCCACATTCAGTGGTATTGAATACAAGGAGAAATTAGAGGTGGTCCTCTGTTCTGTCAAACAGATCTTCTTTGCTATTTTCTCCTCTCCACTGTGGATTTAATTTCTTTGAGCTCTGGAAGTTCACAATAGTTCAAACTTCCTTTGCACTTCTTCCCTTGGCCTTCCCCTGCTGGCAAATCCACAATCTTTGCAATTAGTACATGTGACTTGGAGAAATCATAGTAGAAGACTCTGAGTCATTGCCCTAGGAGCAGTTGTTGATGCCAGAGGTTTCTATTCACTCCCCAGGGAAAATCCCATACAAAACTTTTCTCTTTTAATGTGCAGTTTTTATAAGCACATTAAGTGCTTATTACACTGCCTCTGCATTAAGTGTCAATGGATCCACACATCCCAAAATCAGCCAGGTTTTGGGGAGGAGCAACACATCCCAAAGGCCACAATCTCACAAGAAGAATCTGCAGACTAAGGGAGACATCCACGAATTTCACTTTCCATCTCAAACAGGATCTTTCTGATTTGAAATGAGACTCTTCAGTCATTAAAAAATGTCTAACCAGAGACAAAAAGACCCAAACTGTGTCCAGCCACAATGAATTTATTATTTTTCCTACCCTATTTATATATCATGCTGTGGGATGCATGCAATAGACTGAATCCACATTTGTTCCTTGCATTCCTTCTCACAGCTGAGAAGATGCAATGAGTCATAAGAGGTTTCATTGTTGCAATGTTTTGTCATGGCATGTGTAATCAGCACAAACCCCATTAAAGAGGCTTTGGAGGACGAGAAGTTTAAATATTTAATGGTTTTCTGCCTATGATAAGTTTAATAATTAATGCTGCTTCCACCCTGGAAATGACAAATCACACAACAAGCATGCATGATAAAAGAAACAAACAGAGCTAATAGAGAGGAAAACCTTATTTAGAAGGTATTAATTAAAAATGCCTGTAGCTGACCTCAGGATCCCAAAGTACTTTGTTCCTGACCCCAAGAGCAGTTCTGTCTATCTGTTCAGCCACCTAATTTTGGGAGAATGCAGAAGAGAAGGGATGATTTCTAGTCTTTACCTGACACATGTGAGAAATAGCACAGATGTGATGAACCTGACTGTCTTGAAGACTTCTGCAATAAGAGAGAAAAAGAAGAACACAAAACTGCTGTTCCTTTGTGTCCTGCCCATGGGAGCCAGCCCTTGAGTTATTGCAGAAAAAACTGTTAGATGGCAGCCCAAGAGCAAGACCAGATCTGTGCCTGGTCCAAACAGAATCACAGCTGCTCCAGCTCCAAGCAGTATCTACAAATACCAGTTCTTGAGACCTTCTGAGTAATTTTATTTATAGGACACTACCAGCAGCACATTACTCTGGGTACAAGCTCCTCCACATCCACTCCCACTGATGATCTGCAGGTATGTACAACCTTCAACCCCCTCTGACTTGTAGCTAAAAGAAAATCCACCTCAGGCACTGCTGCACTGCAGTGCTGGACCACGCTTATGCAAATGAGACAGAATTAACACTGGAGGAAAGCACAAAGCATGACTGTAATAAAATCTTCTGTGATTCACTCAATTTAGATATGTTTTCAAATTATTAGCATTAGAAGTCTGTCAGACAAAGGGGGTGAGCACTTTGATATAGACATTGCCACTATATCCTTCTTTCAAGGTAGAAACAATGTTCCCTAAACCCAGGTCTGAGATAATCATATTGTGGGAGAAATAGGTATATCTGGAATGTGACTCACCTTACCTTCAGAGATGCCTAAAACAGGTCAGGTAACTCATTCCCACCTCCTGAAATTGGGAGCCCAGCCTTACTCCTTAAGGCTGAGAAGTAACACCCTGCAGCTGTGTCAGAGGAGCCCGAGCACAGGCCCTGCTGCTCAGCCCCTGCCAAGCTGCTGGAGCACTCCCTCACACCCTTCTGGCTCACACCTCCTCCATGTCTCCTGAGACATTCTCGAGCTCAGGACCATGCCCAAAAGCTAATGTGGATGGAGCCACTCTGCTTTGGAGCTTATTGTAGTTCACAGAATGGTTTGGGTTGGAAGGAACCTTAAGGACCATTTAGTTCCAACCCCCCTGCCATAGACAGAGACACTTTCCACTAAACCAGATTGCTCAAAGCCCCATCCAACCTGACCTTGGACACCTCCAGGGGTGGGGCATCCAGGACATCCACAGCTCCTCTGGGCAAACTCTTCCATTGCCTCACTACCCTCAAGTAAAAAATTTTTTCCTTGTATCTACTTCAGTTTGAAGACATTTCTCCTTGTCCTATCACTACATGCCCATGTAAAAAGCCCCTTTCTGGCTTTCCTGTAGGGCCCTCTGGGTACTGGAGGGTGCTGTAGTTGAATATCCCAGGTGTGGTCAGACTGCAGCTGGCATCAGTGTCACAGAAAGGTACTGCCCTGGCACTGCCAGCTGGGAGAGGTATCACCTTCAAGCAATAAGACCCAGGGGTTTTTACACATTAACACTTTGCTGTAAACAAGTATTTTTATTTTATTCACTGTCTAGTCTTCTTCTTGAATATCCTGTCTTAGGGTGGGCTTTGAGAATTTAGTATAAGGAGATAATTTAGGCTTCTGACAGTAGACAACACACAACTGTGTTTAAAAGTTGTATCTTTGCCAAGCTCAATCTTTTGCAATAAAACTAGGTTAGAGTAAACAAGTGTTCACACATACTCCTGGAAAACCAGATCAGTCACTTCAGCAACAGTCCACAGCCTTTTAAAATCATCTACATGCAGAAAAACATGAAGATGTCACATTTTCTAAAGAACATGTCCCTTAATGTAATATCCTTCAAACTCTTATCCAAAGTTTTGCTTCTTCTCTAGTGGAGGTACATAGCTTAGCAGAGTGTCTCTTCAGCATAATCACAGCCAAGGGATTCAGCTGAAACTCCCTGAAACCTCTTCAGTGATGCAATGATTTGCCCTGTGAGGGTCACAGGGTAGTGTTCACTCTGGCTTCTATACCCATTCTGACTTTTTTGACCTCAGGCAGCTAGTGCTGCTACAATTTGATTGTGCATCAGGGCTTTTTAGCTCAGCTGAAGGGTAGAATCCTAAAAGCTTGCTCTGAACCACGGAGGAAGAATCTCCAAGGGGAGACTTGTGAGGTCTCAACGCAAGGGCAGTATCTTTAATGAAGTCTTGCTGAAGTCTGGGTCTCCCTTGGCTGCAGGTAGGTCCTTGGTGGTCACTGGCACACGAGGGTTCCTCAGGGCTCTGTTGCTTAACAGCAAGGTCTCCTGATGCACAGCACTTGCTGCTGCTGCTGCTGAGGTTAGTGCTGGCACTTTGCTGAGGGACAACTTCAGGGTGAAGAGCAGCCTCTTCTTCCTCTTCAGAGAGAAGAGAGCAGGAGCCATCACTGCTCTGACAGCTGTTTGCTACTGGGCCATCTCCATTTTGAGGTGGAGAAGAGCTACTGTGCTGGGCTGGGGGAAGATGTGACATGCACTCCTCCTCTGTGCAGAGGTTTGCCAGCAGCTTGTTCCTTTGGTTTCTTGCTGTCATTCTCCGGAGAGCACAGATGAGATCAGCAAGGCTAAGCAGGAAGGACAGACTGCTGACCCCCCAGATGAAAAGCATCATGATGGATTTCTCAGTGGGCCGGGAGATGTAACAGTCAACAGTGCTTGTGCAAGGTGAGTGGTAGCACGAGAAGCGGTCGGGAACAAAAAATCCAAAAAGAAAATATTGCACAGCTGCAAAGGCAGCCTCAAGTAGGGTCCTAATAAAAAGATGAACAGTGTAGGCCCCTGAAAAGTTAAGGACACTTAGGCTGTCTGCACCACAGTCTGCTCTATTGACAGCTTCACTTCTGCAGAGCTCCTTCCCCTCTCTGGGGCTTGGTGGGCGCTTGCTGCCCGAGTGCCCTTGCACCAGGCAGTGCATCCTGACAATGTACACAGCCACCTGGTGCACAACATAGATGCTGAAGGCAGCATAGGGCAGCAGGATGGAGAGGGTCTGGATGAGCCAGAATCTGAAGTGAGATACAGGGGAGAACAGGTCGTAGCAGACGTTGGAGCACCCTGGCTGCAGGGTGTTGCAGACAAAACGCTCCTGCTCGTCTTGGTAGAGGGGGTAGCCTGCCAGCACCACCACTGCCACTCGCAGCAGAACTATGAACATCAGCCAGATCTTTCCTGCAGGGGAAGGAGGGGCAAGGAAAGGAGTCAGAGACAGAGGAGGAAGGCAGGTAATGCAGTGGTGCTCTGTCTATACACAAGGCATTTGAAGAAATAGTCTCCCCTCTTAGTAACTCCTTTTTTTTTTTGACTGGGACTGTAAATCCAGTGAAAATCTGTAGCTGACACATTCCATAATCTTCATCTAGACTCAAAAATGTAGGAGTTAAACATACAATAAGCCATGCCAACTGATACCTGATGAACACACTCTGATAAAAAGAAATCAAAACTAAGTTAAAAATCCCATTTCACTTACAGTTTTTCCTCATTGTTGGGTTCCTGCATCTGAATTTTGTCCTATTTCAATAACAGAGTTAATGCAGTATGAAACTCATCTAGATAGAAAAGATTGCTCCATGACATAGTATTTGTTCCTGGTCTTGGCCATTTACACTGTATGTAAAATTTACTCTGGCCAACAAAATCTCTCCATTGTGCCTAGAATTTACTAGCAAATTATTAAATAGTTAATATTTTTATTATTAGAAAACTTATGCAAAATGTTCTACAAATGTACATTTGTGTGTCCACATGTGTACCCCAGATATTTCTTTCTGTTTCCTCTTTGGTTGCCCTATCTTGGCCATGATTTCCAACCTTCATTCACCTTGGTGAGTGGATTTTCTCCACTCAGACCTAAATTTCCCTTCTGTCAAACCATTCTATGATTCTGTGAAAGAATAAAACCTTTTCCTGGATGGGATGGGAAGGTTTAAAAATATACCATTCTATTGTTAGAAGTTAAAAATGCATTCTGTGCAAACACATAGAAAAATTTAACATCTGAAGTTAAGTTTAGCATTTGAATTTCCCATGTTTCCTTTTGAATCCTTTCACTAGTTCCCTATATATTTTTTAAAAAGTAATTTAATTTAATAATCCCATACAAGAAAAGAGGAAAAAAAAACACTTAAAAACAAAAAGAGGGAGAAAAAAACAACATAAAAGAATGATAAGATTAATTCTGTTTTAAAGAATTGTTAAGACACCAACTGTAAACACAAGAAGAGAAACAGCAAGACTCAGTGACTAAAGAGATGTATATTATACAGAGTTAATGACTGAGAAATGCACTGAAAAGCTCAAGTCATTAATAGTGAATGCACATCTCACATGCACACAAGGTTTTGTGAAATCACACAAGGTTATCTGTGAAATAGCACCAATACACACTATGAAGGCTTTTAAAAACCAGATCACAAAGCATTTTTCTATAAACTATACAATTATTTATTGATATTGTCTTGGAGAATTTTCTTCTGTATTTCCCATAAAGCTATTTCCAGTAGTTGGTGTGAATTTAAAATATTTAAATATTTTTGCAACATGATGTGATACCTATTATTGTACTGAACATGCAGTCCAAGTGCCCTCTAAAAAATATTGTGGCCAGTAGATTATGGGCTAGAACAGTAAAACTACACTCTGTACTGGAAAACAAGCTGGAAAAAGGTGAAGAATATGTCAGGTTTATGAGAGATCATCAGAGAAACTGCTGCTCCTGGCAAGGTAATATAGTATCTACACATAAATAAATTGAGGCCTGTCCATTTTATCTTTAATCACCTGAAGTGCAGTGGTGGTTTTGCTGTGTTTCCAGCTTCCTGTGTTTGCTGGCAGGCTGTATTGTTACTCACTTCTTGACAGAGTGTGGGTCAATAGGAAACAGCAGCTCTACAGAATCTGTCATCTTTAGCAAGCCATGTTTCATCTTTGGGTAGCATTTTTTTCCCTGTGAGGACCTCAAAGTGTTTGAAGCTCATTAGCTAATTAGGCTCAAAATACTGCATGCTATTTCACTATCAATTTTTAATTAGAACATGTACAATAGGGAGTGCTGCTTAAGAAAAATCAATGGCTCCTTAGGAAGTAGTTTAGTGTGACATACATTTGAGAGATAACCCCTCCATGCATCCCTGTCCCTAAAGACCCAGTCTTGATTAAACATCCAAGAACAAGCCTCTCCACCAGCCCTGCTGGGGCTCCCCTGGATGCTCCCTGCAGTGCTCAGCACAAACTACAGCAACTGCTGCAGGCAAGGAGTCTTTAAAGGGCCCTTGGAAGTTTTTCTCTGGCTCATACTTTGTTCAAACTAGCCCATGCAAGAGGATCAGCATCTTATTTAAAAAATAGGGGTAAAAAAATAAACAGTAAACATTTAGCTAAGTAAAAGACAGCCACATTTTACTTTGGTTTGCTTTTTTTTTTAATGCATGTGATCCTTTATTTGTTTACAAAAATAAAGAATTAAAAGCAATGATAATTAACCGCAATGATAATTATCCACAATGGTAGAAATCACAAACTTCTTCCTGTAAAAGAGAGTGGGTCTTTTGTCCTCTTCTTTATCCTTTTAAATTTATCACTGAAGCTATTGCATACATGCTACCATTCACTTTATGTGGTGTAACTTCAGTGTTACTTCTGTGTGTTTTTACCATGATCCCTTCTTACAATTGACAGAAAACCCTGTCTTCAAGAAGATCCAAATTTGAAAACTATGCCATAATATTTTACACAATGCTCAGGAAAAATCTATCAAAGAGAGAGAAGTAATCTCTTTAACAAGAAAAGAAATACACTAACCTCTTCTATGAGTTAGCAAGAAAACAACTTATTGCACAGAACCATAGCCTGAAATTAAAGTTGATTATCTGTAGGACACTTGGGTGGCTTCGGGATATGAAGGAGCAAAACAAAGAAAAGAACTCTTTTAAAGTACTTACCTACAATAGTCACATTATAGTTGAGTGTGACAATCAAAAATCCCAGTGAGTCCCAGTGCTCCATGTTTGAACAGGCTCAAAACACTTCCAGCTCCTGATGTCCTAACAGATTTGTCATTTCCAGAGGAGATTAGACCTAGCCAGGGAAGAAAGGGGGTAGAAAAAGGGAAGCAAAAATTTTAAAGGAAGGAATTTTTGCTAAGGGTCAAGGACAGAAACCAGGAACACTGTGTTGATGAAGGATTATTTTGATGATTTGCACAGGGCTGTTTGTTTTGAATATTGGAATAAATCTTCTTCAGGCTTTAACACATCTTGCAAAAGCTCTAGCTTGTCAGATGCAATTGCTCCTACCTCTGTGTGGATCCTCTGTCCAGGCAACTGCAAGTGGACAAACAACAACAGGAGTGATCTCTGCCATTGTAGACTATTCTTACCCTCTCGAGGCATACCAGCCTCCTGGCATTGCTGAGATGCTTCAGTGGTGAAAGACAGGGAGAGAAGAAAAAATAGCATAGACCAGGAAACAACAGAGACCTCTCTGTCTCCCCACAAGAATTGGAGATGAATAAGAGAAGGAAAGGGTGTAGAAAAGGATGAGCATCCCTGTGTTTGAAAGGCACTTTCAGTTCAGGTCACTGGAAGTTATCCCACTGAAATTTCCCCAAAACCACTTGGTTTCTAAATCAAAACCTGCTTGACAGAACACCATGGCCCTGTCAATCACAGCCACACCAAACTCTCCTCTGTGTGCTGAGCCTGCCAGCAGGCTGAGCCTCCCTGCAGGCAAGATGAAATTCAGGGGAAGCTTTAAAAAATAAAAATCCTAAGGGTGGGGCTGTTTTTCAGGATGCCACAAGTCACTTACTTTTAATTTATAGCAGCACTTTCAGCTGAAACTGCTTGGTACTTAACTCAAACTGCTTGGATGTCACTCAAAAGATCCTAAGGTTGATTGACCAGGGTTCTGACAGCCAGCAGCCCCTCAGCAGTGGTGGAGGGAGCTCCCCCTTGGAGCAGGCTGCCCGTGGGCTCAGCGCTCCTTGACTGCAAGGTGCAACTGTGCAGCACGTCCTGGACATTGTGTCACTGTGCTGTACCCCAGGAAAAAGCAGGGGTGAGAATAAGACCCTCAGCTTTTCATTCCCCACCTCACTTTTCACCCAAGTTACCTTAGGGAAAATAATTTACCACCATCTTCCACCCACTGTTCAACCAGTTATGGGATGTCACTCTGTCCTTTTTAATCTGTGCTGCAGCAGGGACAAACAAACTGTGAGAACTTAGTTGGGAAATAGTAACAGGCCCTAAAAAAGCAGCTGAAGAAGGAGGCTGTGTGTGACACAGCAAGGGAGAAAAGTGATGCTGTGGCACCTGTGTGGTGCCAACAGCCCAGGCCCAGGCTGGGCACTGCAGCCCTGCTCGTGCCCTTCAACCCACGGCAGCTCCGGGGGAGCGAGGGGAGCTCAGAGTGTGTGCAGAGACCACAGGACTTAGGGGCACTGCAGCTGGGCTGAGCTTATGACTGAGCACATCTGACCTGGATAAATGGTAAAACTAATGGGTTTGTAAAGCAAAATACACCTGCACAAAGACTTTCTCCCCAGGTCTCTGCTCACAGGCTTTGCAATGCCTTGGCAGAACACTCAGAGTTGTCCTGTCTGTAATCAGCACCAACCTAAGGAAACCATGAAAGTGGGATTTGAAAGGATGGCTCTTCAAAATCCTTTGTCTGTTATCTGTATAAAAAGATTTTTAATTGCAGTAGTAAATACAGAAATTTTATTGGTTTCAGAATTGATTTATGTAAAATATTTACCAAACTGCCATTTCTTCTGTTACCAAGTTTTATTTACGGTTTGATGATGGTTTTAGCTTCATTCACTTACACACACACAGACACTTTTTCTTTTTCTTTTTCTTCCAGAGATGTGTATGTGTGAGAATTATGGGAAGGAAGGAAAGCTGCAGAAAGTCAATAGAGAAAAGATACAAATGGCCAAGATATGAATTATACTGATATGAAGGTATTCCTGGTTAAACACTCTTTGTCAAAAATAAAGTCAGGAATGCAAAGATGGTGGCAGGATATGAATGCTCAGCAGCTGCATCCACACAATAGGCTATAAATTGTCTCTGTCGATATTGTCAGTTAAAATATCCTTGCTTGTTGTTGCTGTGAGATGTCTACCATTTGTGTAAGAGGGATAAGAGGGAGGAATTTAAGCCCCCAGACTGTGGCCTGAGGAACTATACCAGGCAACAACATCTGATCCCATGGCATGGATGCACTGAGATAGGATTGCCCAATTTTTTTCTAAAAGAAACCAGGCACTCTCCAGAGTCATGTTGCAGCTTAGCTTAGGTCAGAAAGCTTGAAAGATATTTTAGCATTTTCAGACTACTTTAGTTTCTTTCTTTTAGCTTTTCTAGACAGCTCATATCTCACTTGAATCCAGTGCTTCTCCTTTCTGTGATGTGTTCTCTCCCCAAGCCTCTGCCATCAGTCCATATTTGGACTCCTGGTGGTTGTTATAAAGAGTTTGGTCTCCACAAAACCATGGGCTTTAGTTTCCCCACTCCTTGGCTCAGCATTATCTTTCAGGCCATGGTTCCCATCTGAAGATTTTCCACACCATGGCTGAAGATATTCACCATACAATCCCCCTTCTTTATTATTTATCTTTAGCTGTTCCCTGTATTCCCTGCTGGCCTGGAAGGACTGTAAGCAGATAGGGAGGGCAATGTTCCAGACTCAGAGGCAGCAGCAGCAGCAGGACCCAGCTCTGCAGTGCCTCCAGTGGGTTTGGCACCATCTCCCACATCAGAGGATGGGCAGGCTCCAGCTCTGGGGTCTCACAGACAACTCTTCCCAGCCTAGAAAGCTGGCAAATCTGTGAGCTTGCTCTGCATCCCAGCTAAACGAGAGGCAGGGAGAAAATACTGACATTGTTTTAGGTAAAGGTAAACTTTGAAACCCAGCAGGACCTTGTAACATCTGATTTTGGGAAAGGCCCTAAAAGCCACTGGAAAGCTTTCAGAGACAAACAATGAAACATAAGAAGACAAAATTAAATCTCTTTTAAAATTCACAGCTGCTGCCCACATCTATAACCCCTTACCACAGGTGTAGGGCTTCATCCTGCAAAACTTCACAGATGTGACTCCATCACTGAGAGAGACCCACTGAAACATTTTGAACTACTGGAACTGTATCTCACTGCAGTGTGGACCTGTGTCACATCCCT
Source organism: Notiomystis cincta (assembly GCA_013398075.1). NCBI lineage: Eukaryota > Metazoa > Chordata > Aves > Passeriformes > Notiomystidae > Notiomystis > Notiomystis cincta. The sequence goes on from VZRX01006149.1 coordinate 26,353, forward strand.
AGGCTTAGACCTGGGTTACTTCATATGAAGCAAAGACACTTCAGCCAGTCCTTGGCTCAGAATGACATCCAGAGGTAAGGCAGAGTTAACTTGAAGTCACTTTAGGATCAAATCAGTCACCTGAGGGGTGCCACAATCTACATCACAGAGCAAAAACTCCCAGAAAATAAAGGCATTCCTCTGGCACAGCAAATCCCAAACCCATCTGTCTTACCCAGTCAAGACCTACACTAATGACAAAGTTACTAAGGAAAACTTCACCCTACACAGCACCTGACAATGAAGGAACATCCCTCTACCAATTTAATTAATGGTAAGGCAAAGTAGGTCAGCATAGCAGCTTCCTAATAGACAAAGGTGTCTGGCATTTCAGTCCAGGTTCTTTGGCAGGTCATAATTTAAGAAAGAAAAAACATAGATACATATCTAATGTTTTAAAGTCTAATTTTAAAATCGTTGTAGAATTTTTCTAGTTAGCAAAAATTATGTATTAGTGATGAATCTTGCAGGAAATTAGCTCTTCTGAAGGTGATTTGTAAATGGGGGGGATCTATTTGGAAGGGACAATAAACATTAAAAGGCAATTTATCTTGATGACCTTATTTTAAAATTTGTGAAATACAGCAGAAGAGGGAGAGATAGAAAGAAGCTAGATGTGAAGGACAATTGCAAAGTAGTAGGAAAAGCTGTCCAGAACAAATGCTGTCTTTAAGGCATATGTGCTACACACACACACACACACACGTATGCAAATGTGCCAATCTTCACAGCACACACACAGCCAAGGAGCCAGCACAGCCTGGAAAGCCCTTTGCTTTACCCAGGCACATGCAGCACTGCACATTTTGCATTCCCTGGGACCTCTGTCCAGCTGCCCCTGGGGTGTTGCTGCAGGGAAATAGGTTTGAAAGTAGCCCATGCCCAGAACAGCCACCCAGCTATTCAGACATGGAGAAGGCAAGGCAGCCACAGCCCCAGGTTCTGGGCTACAGAGCCTACACACACTGAGGTAGGGGAGCAGTGACTGTTTTCCATCATGAACTATTCTGTGGGGAGCTTAAACAACGTGCTCCTACTCCCCACTGCTCAGCCTTTAACCCCTCAGTCCCCAGAAGTGGCAGAGTTCAGCAAGGAAAGGAAACTCTCAACAAACACACGTCCCTCTCCCCAACCTCTTGCTGCCTTCCATTCCCAAGGGGGAGCTCCATGCACACGTGCTCCAATGTACCTAAATGCCAATGCATGTGTGTCTGAAACAGCCCAGAAGGACATCCAGAACAGTGAAGTTCAGCTCATTTTTTAACTGCTCATATTGGTTTGATTTGACCTTGCTGATTTCCACACCAGCTCGGTCCTCCTGGACATTTAAGCCTGGTGCCTCAGTGCCTCACACGTGTTGTGTTGTCTCACTGTTCCTCTACTAATTTAGTAAATCTAAAAAAAGATTGTGTTTTACTGCATGCACTTAGGGATTTAGACCATTCTCCTACATTGTCTCAAACAGAGCCCCTTATTCTAAATATTAGAATACTCAGAAAGGTCATATTTCTAAAGGGAACCTGCTTCTAAGGGGACAACAAATGGAAAAAGCAGCTCTTCTTCAGGCTTTGGTTCAGCAACTTCACAGCTGCTCAACCAAGAATTTTGAACACTTCAAGACAGATATGAAGGAAAATTAAGTAATGGAAAATATATTCTCATTCAGGAGCTCAGGGCCAATTTCTGCAAAAGTATTTAATTTACAAAGTAGTAAAAGTACAAAGTGAGTCCACTGGATTTTCAAAAGGACATTATTAGTATCTGCTTAACTCCCACCAAAATAGGTAGCTACATGAGCAATGACATTATTACTGAAATTTGCTCTGCTGTAACACAAAAAATTCTTGTATAAGAGAAATTCCAGCTTTTTTTAATTTTGCACCTAACATTTGACACTGAGTTTTACACTTACCTTTCTTCACAGTGCCAAATGCAAAACTGAAGGTTTGGAATGTTTAAGGATCCTGTATTTTATGATGAAGAAGGTGATTTCATGTTTCATTAGTGCACAACATTTGGCACTAAGGAGTGCCAGGTCCACACCTAGCAATGGTCAGGCTGGCAAAAAGCATGGTGAGCTGATACCACGGAAATTGTTTAAATAAGAAAAATGCCTTAGGTAATTGGGAAACAGATTTCATAATAAACAGAAGATGGCAAGAATATCTTTGGGTCACCATGCTTTAAATTTCATACTTTGTTTCTAGGTATGAATATTGCTGGAGCTGTGGAGGGCAATTATCCCTGTTTGCAAGATGCACAACAGAAGGGGATACTGTGTTGGCTCTGGATTTCAGTAAATAAATCTGTCATCTTAGATTTAACATACAGGCAGCCACTGTAGATTTAAAATAAAAGTTCTTTACACCTTCTTGTATTTCATGGCTGATCATTTTAAGAAACAAACCCTATACTGTTGTCTCTGTTATTGAACACTGACATTGCTTTTTCTTTCACCATGGACAGATGCACTGTAACTACATGGTCATTAAACCAAGCACAGGGGAAAAGGCTAAACTAACACAGAAATGAAAAAGGCAAGCTGAAAAGAGAAATGGGATTTCCCCCCCTCTAATTCACATACAGCTTAAACTTCAGGAACTGAATTTCTTCTTACTTGTGAAGAAATGTCATTTTCAAGTCATTCCTACTTCTGTCAAATTCTTTCCTACTTCTGTCTAAAAAGAATGTGTACATCTATCATACTGTTTCATAATGAGAAATTTTGATCTTCATCTGTTTTTAATAAAAAATGAAGGGAAAAAAATCTAATATTCCTCATAGTTGCTACTCACATGTTACTAGAGAAAAGAATTATTAGGTTTCTTGCATCGATATCAGGATTTACAATTTATGTATGTACATCTGGCCATTGAAAGGACAACACAAAATTGAGTTTTTACACCTCACCTTTATGAGATTCACATCACCTTATGGTTTTATGAGGTTTGTTTTGACCTTAAACTGTGACCTGCTAATAGTCTGTTTATTTAAGTTTAGTGTGGCCTTGTAAAAAGTCATTTAAACAAAGTTCAGATAGGTCAATGTCCACAACATTAGGAAAATGTGTGGTTTCTCATAGACAGAAAGAGTCAGAACAAATTTTTTCATTTTATTGTTACAGCTACTCATGTATGGATTAATTCTCCCTTCAGAGGTTTGAGGTGGAATCCCCCAGAACCATTTCTGATCTGCAGGAATTCCTGTCCCAGGCTACGGAGGCAACAGCAAGTTTCAGTCCAAGTAATGTGGCCCCCTACTGTTCCTTCAGCAATTACATGATTTATCCCTCAGGTTTAGAGGTTCCAACTCTTCTATGTTGACAAAATAACCCAAAGTCCCCAAGAGTGCCTCAGGTGAGCTCGGTGTTTCAGTCAGCTCTGCCTCTGCTCTCAGGGCAGGTGTTAGACACGTGTAAATGATGAGACTTCCATCTTGCCTGGCCACTGATTTAATGCCCAAATCTCCCTAAATGCACTGCTGAAGTGTGTGCAGATAAACCAACAGAACCAGGACAGGCTGGAAGGGACCCTGAGCAGCCTGGTCTAGTGCAAGGTGTCCCTGCCCATGGCAGGGGGTTGGAGCAAGATGATCTTTCAGATTCCCTTCTGACTCAAACCATTCTAGGGTGCCTACCAATTATCTGTGTAATCTAACACTAGGAGAGGCACTGCTGCTCATGCAAATATCACCTACTGGAGCAGGGAGGAGGCCCAATTAGGGTGTTTAAAAATGCCAGGAGCTCTGTCCAGCAGGCAGATCCCAAACACTGGCACAGCAGTGACAGGTACAGCACAGGAGGAGGCCAGGCAAGATGCAGAGACTGATGTGAGAGATCCATGCAGGGAAAACCAGCTGCAAATCTGTGTTAGGTGAGAGAAGCACTGGGGCTGCCCAGTCATACAGACCCAGTTTCACTTAACTGTGCCACATACCCGTGCACTTGACAACACAAACCAGTGCAGACCCACAGAATCCCATCATTTCCATGCCCAGAGTGGCAGCTCAGGCTTGTGGCTGCAAGGATGAGGGAAGGACCTTACCAGTGGGGTGGGAAGCCTGAGTTCCTCACCTACTTCTCAGTCTGGTCTGACTCAGCCTAAAGGCAGTTTTCACTTTTCCACTGCCCCAGGAGATCCTCTTCCCCCACTATCCTGTATCACCAACTATTTTATATTGCATTTCAGCAAGATTTCCCTTGGAATTCAGGTCTTAAAGGGTTCATGGGGCTGGGGCTTTCTGTTCAAATCCCGGGAAATTCTGCATTCAGGAGAACATAGGACATTCAGCAACAGATGCTGAAACTGTTTCTAGGGACACTTTATTAAGAAGAAAAGCTGAGGCAGATAGAGTCTGCTCTATTTTTTTTTCTCTAATTGTTAGAAATCAAAGCTACAGTTTTCTTTTGTTCTCTGCACTCCCATTCCTCTAAAGCTCTCAGTTTATACTGAAAGTATTAGAAATTTGTAAAATTTCTTAAAAATACTGGGAAATGGTTAATAGTTCATTGTTTGTCTAACAGGATGAAGGAGACAGGGTGAAAACCTGCAATCTTGTACCACTGGATTTACCTATTCTTAGTAAGTCAAAGACTCCAGATAAATGCATTCCTCAGGGGGCAAACAACAGGTTCAAATGACATTTTAAATAATTGCTTTTTCTATTAGCAACTGCCATAGAAATTCCTTATCTAATGCAATTAAAACCAAAAATAAATGCTCACATGCATACTTGTACTGAGCTGTCAAGGAAAAGCTCAAGTCTGAAATTGTAAAAAAAAAATCTGAAATGCAAATATTAAAATGCTGGTTTGCTATATATTTCAGAGAAAATTTAAAACTGATTGCTCGCCCTTGCTCCTTTTTCTAAGAGAAAATTATTTTAGAAAAGGTTAAGGGAAAATGTCACAGCTGGGAATCAGATATCTGAGCACAGTTTCAGCTAACACATGGTTCAACTATTTGCACACTTTAAGGGGCAGAACAACTTTGTTCTGCCACATGCCAGCAGAACAGAGCAGAACAAAAAAAGCCTTTCTGATGTACCACAATGACAGGCCACCAGAAAAGCAACGATTTCACAGTCTAGATTTCTCACAGGTCAGAAACACTGACAATGTTCTCCCTGGGATTCATGATTAAATGGGGAAGCAGGAGAGTCAGGCCAGAGCTTTGTTCACTGAAGCTCAGTGTCAGGGTGACACGACCACAGTTTCTCCAGATGAAGTCAGTACTGCTGCTTTATGCTTTGTAGTATTTATTTCTGTTCAGCTGAAGGAACCATTGATCCAAAGCCTTAAATCAGGCAGATCTGGAAGATCACCTTACCTGACAGCATTCAAAATTATCAAGGTACACCCAACTATTTTCCTAGGTTACAAGAATCATTCCTCCAGCTTCTCAGGGCACAGGCTTACAACAGGTGCTCTGTAAACCACTGGTAGAGAACACATTCAGACTGTGGATCCATTCCAATGGCAGAGTGTAACATATGTTCCTACTGGCAGTAATAAGTTAATATTTAACTTTAAAATGCTGGCGGTAATTTACATTTAAACCGTTCTCACTTATGTGCAGAGTTTTATGCAGAGTAATTATGCAAGTTGGAAGATAATTTTCCATCTCTGTTCAAACTCTGCTAGGTCTAATGCAGAACTATTGTAAGTACAAAGGACTTGGGGCTGGGTTGTTATTACCTGGGAGCAGGGGGAGGGTGTTCTCTGCAATTCTTCTCACCTTCCCAGCCTGTGACTTCAGAAGTGGGACTGACACGTGCTGAGAGTTGTCACAAGCAGGAAACTCTCCTTGCTTAATGCTCATACTCATGAAGCCCCCCAGCAGCGTCAGGTCACCCCCTGCAGCTTTTTTTTCTTAACAGGAACACTTTTTTGTTTGTTTGTTTGTTTGTAAATTCTACCTTCAAGTAGATTTTATTCTAATACTTGGCAATGTGTACTAAGCTTTTGCCTACACAGGATGACCTTACTGGAAGGCCACAAAAGGAAAAAAGGATGTTATTATGGAAGTAAGGTGACCACCAGTACTTTCCAAACTCTGAAATTGTGTACCAGTGTCAAGATAGTTCTGCCATTCTAATGCTTGTTGTTCAAGATTATTTGGTGTATGTATTTTACATGTTCTGTAAAGCATGTAAAGTGGGTTTTTTTACCACTTTGCTCAATACAGCCTGGTCTTTCTCCTCCTCAGATCTATGGCAAAACACTCTGCATATCCTGTCCCATTGAAGGAAGAAAATAATCCCTTAAACTCTTTGCCCAAGAGATTTAACACCATCACACTTCTCAAAGTATCATCAATGCTTTTGGTACTGACAGCATGGAAGGTACAAATACAGTTCCTCATCTTTATTTCCTGGGTTATTTAAAAAATATACACATTTAATTGTGTCTCATAGCCCTTCTAGCACACCAATCCCTATCTTTTTGACTTCTCCTTTTTCTACACAGAATGCTTCACTTGCCTGAAATACATGAAAAGAAGTATGTGGCCACAGGATGATCTGTATTGTTTAAATATAAGACAGCAAGGGTATCACAGCTGCCAGTTTCCAAGATACTGTTTCCATGGAGAATAATTTATGTTAACATCTAAAATACAGGGGCAAAAAAAGCATATTTAGAAAACCCAGAGCAGTGAAGAAAGAAAACCTGCTAAGAGAAGCTAAGAGAAGAATTAGCTTTATACTTAAGTGTGCTGTGGAATCTCTTATATGAAGGTGATGTCTTACTCCAATGGCTCTTTAGAGAAGTCCTCATGTCACACAAGAAATCTTCATCTGCTTTTTGAGGATTCACTTCAGTGCCAGTGATTTCAAAGGGGTGGCAGTGCTCATTCCAGAGATTTCCCAGCTTTGAAATTTTACTGCACTAGTTATCACAGCACCCCAGCCCATGTGTCAGAGATGCAAGGAAAAAATGTCTAAATTAAGTACATTAAGTAAATGATTAAGTACATTGGGAAATTGTATTTTAAAAAATACAATTTTTGACATTTTGTTGTTATTTGCTGCTTTCAGTCTGTAGAGACCATTGACATCTTGAGCTTTACAAACTTTGTATGGGGATTCTGGACAACTCATAGGTAGACAGTCACACTTCATCACCCCAAGAAGCTTGCCTAGCATATCTTCACCAAACTATCTCCAGCTGTAACAGCTGAAAGTCTCTGCTGATAATACTGAAACTCATTAGACATGGTGCAAAGGGCATAAAAAAAACAACTCTCTCTTTTCACACCAAATTGCATCAGACCAACTATTCTAGAAGGAACACAAGAAGTGCAGTCTATTTGTCCTGCTCTGTCACCTGCCTTTCTTCAATTTGCCATCCTGTTGCTTCTTTCTTTAGTGGGAAGAGTCCTGTGATCCAGGCCAGGCAAGAGAAATAAACTCAAGCCTGGCTTTCTATCATAGAATCATAGGAGGGCTTGATTTGGAAGGGACTTTAAAGAATCATTTAATTCCAGTTCTCCTGCCATGAACACTTCCAGGGATGGGGCATCCACAGCTTCTCTGGGCAACCTGTTCCAGTGCCTGAATGCCCTCAATGCAGTCAGTCCTTTCCAAGCTGTGGTTCTGCACCTCACCAGTTACTTTTTGTGGATTCTTGTTAGAAGATCCAGAAAAGCAGGTTCACACACACACACTATGAAACAATCCTTTTCAGCTTCATAATCTATGTCTGCTATCACTATTGGTTTCCTTATGAGCAGCAGCTTTTCTTCTAAACCTTGTTTCCCTTTTTAAAGCATTTTCTCTAAACAACACTGGCTACATATCTTCCATCATTACCTTCAGTTTCTGCAGCTCAGAGTCTCTCCAGCTCTGTGGTTTCCTCATGATGGAGAAGAAAGATGAAAACAGCAGAGGGATACTTACTGCACTTTGGGTGTAGACACATTTCCATGTACATCTAGGTGCATTCACACAGGTATGCTTGTGTTTACAGTTGAGCTGACTTCTCAGAACCCATTAGAGACACTAAGGGGGAACCTGACTGCAGAGTAGGCAAATGTTGTCAACAACTGCCAATTCAAGTAGAAAAAAAAAAGTTCTGATTACAGAAAACTGTGTTTTACACAAAAGTGAGGAAAGTGATAAAAGCTAGGCTGAGTAGATTCCACATTAAGATCACAAAGAAGCAGAGAGCAACACAAGTCTGCAGTGGATGTGCAGCACTTCTGTTAGTTTAAACATGTCACTGGAAAGTGAAATGCTCATTACCAATTAAGGACAACTGTAAATAATTTGTTGCTTCAGTTGTTAAGATTGGGGGGGGTCTGTTCTTTTAGTTCCTCTACCCCCTCTCACATACTGCTATTTTTATATATATAGCCAACACTACCAGATGTCATTTTGTCATCTGCCACCATTACACCTTTGCCCTTTTCTGATGAGTTTTTAGTTACTTCTAATCTTTCTATTATAGCTAAGGTTTCTGGGTTAGGGGAGGTGGAGGGAAAGGTGTTAGAAAACAAAGTCTTAGTTCAGACTCCATAAATACAAACAGTAATTATGCAATATATGCTTATTTCTCTTTCTTAAAGAAAAACTCCCAAATCCTAAAGGAAACAAAACCCTGCTGCAGGATGGGATTTTGTACATTTTTAGCAATAGAAAGCATACATCATTTGAAGAGCTGACTGGGTTTGGGGAAGGTGGAAACAGGTGATTTGACCATTTTGTTCTTGCACTTTATCCCATGGCTCCAGAGCTCTCAGTCCCACGTGGCAATGTCAGAATGATGTATGTATGTCACTGACAAACAATGGAATACAAACAGCAAATCAAACATAAAAGGTCTGTAGGTGGAAAGTGGAATTAGGGAAATGGCTCTGGGCTCATATGGATGGATGATTAAAACCCTTACAAGATGCCATTTTCAAATAATGATCCAATTATCAATACATAAATGACCAAACAAGTGGCCCACTGGCTCAACATATAAAAATAATTCATTAAGACAATGATGTTTGAAGGGACAGGTTTATTGTATCTCCTACACCTTTTCATTTCTGAGCCGGTGACCAAAGCAATAATGAAAACCTTAATCCAGAAAACATTTACAGCAAAACACAATGTATTTGTGCTGTTAATTAAAATGCTATATGGTTCTCCTCCCTTCTTACATCTCCGGTGATTCTCTAACTTTGCAATGGTATTTTCCATACAGTAATGCTGAAAAAACTACACTAAACACAACATAATCCTAAATAATAATTCATTTTTAATTACCTGGTATAGAATACCTTGCAAACAAAAGACACTTTTCAGATTTACTGACAGGTACTGTATTTTTTGGCAACCCTGGAACAAACCAGAAGAAAAAGCAAAGAATTCTTCTATAACCATGAGGGAAAGAAACATCCGTCTAAATGTAGAGGTTTCATATGGTAAAACTAAAGAAAAAATCCACACTTACAGCAGATTTTTTTTTAATTCTTAGTGCAAGAAACATAACCAAGTTAATCACAGAATCAGTACTAATTAAGAATATGGAAAATTCTCCTATACAGAGGTAGAGTCCAGTGCACAAGGCTAAAACGATATTCAATAGTCTAAACAAGACTGAGCCAGGTTTTACGGAATCCACTTTTTAAAGTATCAGACTGTATGTACATACATACAATAAATAGACTATACAATCTTTAAAGTAGTTTAATAAACTTCACAAAAATTATAGTAGATGCATTGATATCTTTACATAATCCAAAGTTCATATCTCTATCACCCAGAAATGGATAAAACCAATATTCCTGATATCAAGTTAAATGGAAAATAGTTTAGCAAAGTGTTGGTAAATCAAAATATTTTACATATTTTAAAGCCTAAATTTATGCTTATAAAGGATGAATTTCAAATGCTCTGAAAATGTTCCTTTTGATACTATCTGTAAAGAGGTTTCAAATGCTGTAATTTTTTATAAACACTTGCCTTACATTCCATGTTCAAGGGAAAAATGGACTTGGATACTCACAGTTCTGATGCATTGGCACAACAAGAAGTGATGAGAATTAAATTATTTTAAAGGCCCAAAGAACATCAGGAGAATTTATGGACAAAGCCTTCCTGTCTCAAACTAAACAGATCACATTGGAAAGTTAACAGGAAACTGTTTGGTTCCACCTTCTCAGTCCTGTGGGTGCCTCCCTGCCCGGAGGCCCCGGATCAGCATCGCCCTGGGAGTCAAGTGTGCATCTCTGGGCCCCCAGGGGGCTACAAGCCCATAGGGCTTAACAAAACAAGCACGGGATCTTCGTGGGTTACAACAGTAGTGCACAAATCAGGGACATCTGCTGCCATTCCCTTCAGTGATAGTCACAAGGACAGGTTTCAGGGAACCGAGAGCTTCCAGCTGGATCTTTCTAAACTGTGCAAAAGAAAAAAAACTGGGGAAAAAAATCACCCTGCGGTGTTATAAAGCAAGTATGCTTCTACTGACAAGTTATTCTGTATAAAAGGTTCTTACAATTGCCAAGGGGGAAACAGCCACAGTAAGAGTGAAATAATAACAACAACAGAAGAGTTTAATAATCCAAGTTGGAAATTATATTCACAGTTCAGTTACTTTTAATTTCTATAAGCACCTACACTGAAAAACATGAGGGTTTGTATTTTAGCTTCCAAATCAAATCTCCTTGTGACAGATACCTTGTTAACATTTCCATTCTGCTCTTCTACAGGCCTTCTCATTGGAACAATTTTTTTTATTATTTTTTATTTTATACAAACAGACTCACTTTGATTTAAAGTAAACATATAAAAATTGAGAATATTGCTTGCAACAATGGACCTGGAGGTGAAGGAATGAACTTGTCAGGCCATACAAAAAAAAAAATATCTCCCTTAAAATGAATGAATTCTGCTAAACTTCTAATGCTATGAAAATCTGCAAAAAGGATCACAAGATCTGTTGCAAATTTCAGAGATTTGGCCCAAGTCTTATCATCATCATCATCATCTCAAGACTTTAACAACTGTATCTTTATATTACGGAAAAATAAATGATTCCAAGAACTCAGGAAGGCACACGCACCCAAGTATACTATAAATAAAACACATCATGAAATTACGAAGATCTTCTGATCCCTGTACACACTTTTGGTTCAGCACTATGGTCAAGTTCTCTCTTTCAAAATACAATAAAAGGCATACAAGAAATGTAACATATGCATAATAATTAAGAAGAATAATGCTAATAAGACAGGTTACAGAGAAAAGTGCAGTGAAAAAACCCAACGCTATTTATTCAGGGGCTTGTGCTACTGTAAATACAGACTTTGTATTTCCTGCTGTGCAAGGGGAAGAATTTATCCTGGGAAGCAGCAATGAGGAATGAAAAAAAAAAAAAAACAACAACAACAACAAAAAAAGATATTAAGAGAAACCTTTAAGATGGAACTCTCCCAATGTCATTCCTCTAGTGCACAGTCATCTGACTACATGTTTATTTTCATGCTGCCATTTCCCTTCATGAGTACAGTATAATAGAAAATGGCACAGTTCTTAAATATTTTTCTGCCTCTACTTCATTTTTTTTGTTTCTTCTTCCAAGCACCTGATTTGCTGTTTCCTCATAAAAAGTATAAAGCTGTTAGTGGAAGTGAGAAAAAAATTGTTGCTGATCTTCTCTCCCGAACACCGATTTCTCCATTTCTCCTTCCGTTAGGTATTTTACTCGTGTGCTACACAATGGGGAGGCACTGTAAAGGCAGCTTGACAGATTTAAAAATAAAAAATCAAAAGTCTTTTTTTTCTTTATCCCCCCGCCCCCAGCCCACTCTGAAAAAATGGATGGATGAAACAGTACGTCCGAAGGAATATTCCAGTCTCCTCTGTTAGGAGATAATTGCAGGGGACCATCTAACCACAGTCAGATTGTCAGCACTGACCGACCGTTTCTTTGCAGCTTTCCTGAAGTCCTTGTATTTATCTTCACACAGGCGAGAAATGGCCTGCAAGAGAAAACATGAAAAAACCCTCAACTGCATTGCCCACACAGGTAAAACAAGACTAAATACAGATTTCCACAAACAGGTGCAATTACAAAAAGTCACTTCATTAAGCAAAACACATGAAGACATTCTCCTCAAATCCTGGTTTTCATTTCATTAGTCTCAGAAGGAAGACTTGCATTGCCCCACATGGCAGCTTCAGAAGGATTCCACATATCCCAAGCAAGTAAACCATCACAAATCTCACTGAGGGACCTGCCAATGCTTATTCATTTCTACAAGGTAATTGATGTATCATACTCCATAGGTGAAAAATTATGGAAACCTTAATAAAATAACTATAGAAACTGTAAGTGTATTTGGAGAATTTTAAAGTAGAGTGGTTTTTAAATGTTTTATTTCCTAAAAATCCTGTAGTAATTATATTTTTCTCTGTTGAGAAATGGTCTTACGGAACACTCGCCCTGCTTTGCCTCCTGAGCTGAAGTTTACTCACCTTTCAGAAGCAGATGATGATTTCTGTGTGACCAGGCTATCTTATATAGTGCTAGAGAGAAATGTAGCTCATATTCAGAATAATTTAACACACATTATAAATACACAGTCATCCTAAAACCTTTTGAAGAGAGAGACAAACATTATTCAAGCGTCAACTCCTTTTATGCTACACTGGAGTTAATGTTTGATGTTTCTTCTACTGTTTTTAGTGAAGTTTAAAAATAGCATTTATTATGGACCTCACATGCATGAATATACTGTTCCCTAAAATAGCCTGTCTATTAGAGTTCATGTGGCTAGGACAGGCTGTGGTTGGCATCAGTAGAGATGTTAACTCTGGCAATCAAACTGCAGAACTGCAGAGAAACCTCACTGCAAGGAGTACTCAAGGTCAAACTGAAAAATACAACTAAAGCAGCATTTTTTATTTACTCAGGAATGCTTTCAAGTTGTGCCTTAAGATAAGATGTTTAATAAAGAGTACTGTACAAACAAAACCAGTAGAAATGTTTGATTATAACACAAAACATTACAAATAATTAAACAGCCTGACTCCATGGATCATCATTTTCTCTCTTGATCTTTACTTCTACAGCACAGGAAGCTGTAGCAGTGAAGAGTCCTTTAATTTGAATAGTCTTGCAGAGACCAGAGGCAGGTATGGCAGAAGCATACATGCTCATACATCTGAGAGCAAGTTCACCTAATGCTCTGGTCAAGCCAGTCACAAAGCATCATTAAATTAAAAAGCAAAACAAAACAAAAGAAACCACACCCCAAAACAACATAAAACCTACCACCACCAAGAGACCAGTTGAAAACTGCATTTCCTTCTGTTAAGACTACTCTTGAATACAGTTTTTCTTCATGGTGCACGTGAAGAGATCAACAGAATAAAATAACACAAGTATTCATACTGGGTTTTAGACCATAACTTCACTCACTTAAAACTGCTTAATAAAATTTTGTTTAACCAGGAAGAGAGTTTATGCAATTCAGTAGGATTTAAAATTCAAAAGGTTAAAAATGTTTATGCATGAAATAATCTGCCAAGGCATGGCATGACAAGGGGTTGTACTGAGGTAGAGCTCAGCTTCTTTTGGCTGCCAAATCACACTATTACCTTAGGCATCAAACAGTCAGAGAAGGTAATCACTTCAAAATTGCCTATGTGACACAGGAAAATTTCTGTTCTGGCACTTGGTCAGACAAAAATGAAATGTTGCTTGGAAGCAGCACTTAATATTTGGCATCTCTAGGCTATGCTGATGAATCATATGGATAAGAAACACACTGCCATTTAAAGCAGTTCTGTATCTAAAGATGCCTCTTCACCTGCAAGTAGGTTACCAAATCCACATTTGGAGCCTACTTGGCAAGGTAGTTAGTCAACTTTAGCATAACATATGGGGAAACTAGACAAAAGCAGAAAATTGTAAATATTTATTACTGTCCTTCAGTTAAAAGAACTCAAAATAGCTATAAACACCTTTCTATCATCTGATAATCCTGTTGATTTTATTGCTAAAAAAGAAAGCAATTTTTGACAGTTGCAAGGGACCATTTCTCATGTCGAATCAAAACATTCTTAAAAACCAGCAACACTAATCCATCATGTGAAATTTTGTTGGACTGGGCTGTAATGTATGTAACCAGCTAGAATGCATACACATATATATTTTTCCATTATATCCCTCATAAGGAACTAAAGTCAGGTCCTCTGCTGAGTTCTATGACTCTTCTAGAGATTCCATCACGGGAGGAGGGGACAAGTAAGGAGAAAGAAGGCTGGAGAATGGCAGTAGTACCTGCAGTAGCAGTAACAGCAGTAGTAGCAATAGTAGAAGCAGTAGCACAAATTTTGGCTGCATGCACGTTTGTGCAGGGCAGGAGAGCAGCACGGCTGGCTATGGGCTCACTACCAGGAATGCACAAAGGCACATGACTGTGAGTGCTGCACACTCTCCAAAAACTGACAAACCAGAGGAAACTTAGCAGGGACAAACAGCAGGTGGTTCTCCTTAATTTACGAAGCATGAAAAAAGCAAAATTGCTTACTCCTAAAACCCAAAAAGGCGAGTTTTGCTCTGTTTTGCTCTTCCTTTTCTTCCTGGCTTTGAGGGTTCTGAACATACAAAACACACAGAATCAAGTCACTGTGAACAATGGAAAGCTGGAGAGATATAAAGACACTTCTCTGCTTGTAACTTACATATTTTTCTCCTGATTTTGTCTGTTTGACCTCTGGGACTGTATCTCTTTAGGGTCAAGAAAAGAGCACGTATTTCAAAGAGTTTGAACTATGTGCTCAAGTACCATCCTAACAATAAAGATCTCAGACAACACAGTGTCAGTTAAATTGGGAGTGCACTACTGAATGCTCTTAGACAATTTAACCTTGAAACAAGCACAGTGCTAAGATCACAAGCAGCAATAGCACAGACACGTTTTGTCTTAACCCATAGAGGAGAATCTGACTCATATTTAGCTCAGTACATGGGAGAATAACCAGGTGCAAGAGTAGGAAATCACAAAACAGTGGATTAAGGCTGGACATCCAACAACCTTCTTGGCAGAAGAAATTCTCCCATATTAGAAAACTGAGTTCTCAGGAAAAGCAAAGGAAGCCCTGACATTTGACATAATTAAAAGGAAGAACAAAACACACTATAACATATGCTGTTTGGAACAAACAGCATTGGCAGGTGGACAGATTGGCTGATCTAATGAAAGTTTATCTGCCATTTTTAACGTGCCTGATTCCATAGAACAGAAGAAAAAAGCCAAGAGGGGTCATAGAAATGGTTTCTGGCTACTAGATGGACCGGTATAACAAATCCAGGACACTTTAGTCCACAGATAATTAAAAGGTAAAAAAAAATTGCTTTCATTTTTTTATCATTTAAAAGACAAAGCTGTTTCTTTAAGTGTCAGTTGTGAGAACATTAAATAAGAGAAAACATCCACTGCAGATGTTTGAGAAAGTGATGTAATTTTTAACAAGTACTGCAGTCTCTCATAACACCTCCAAGCTGATGGATCTTGTCCAGCATCTCCTTTTGATGAGGTACATTTCTTACTAGCCTTGTCCTTGGTCTTTTTGGGGTGGTTTTTTTTTCATTATGGGTAAGTCAACCTCATGGTGTTTGCAGAAAACGCAATGCAGACTCTGCCATGTCAGATCTAATGCTCCTGGCTTTAGATATAAAAAAACAGCTTTAAAATGCAATAGTAGAAAAATGTCTTATAATATAGCCACTTCTCTATGCAACACCTTTTGTGATCTCAAATGCCAGTAAGTTGCTTTAATCTTAGGACTGAGCAAGGTCTTTTTAGTTTATCACACAAGGCAAATCCTTCCAGTGCATGAATACATTTGCTGTGAGGCTGTTGTCTTTCATCACAGACTGCAGCTTTTCTCTCAGCATCAGAAATATCACAGCCTGTGTGGTACTACATCTTCTCCACTTGACAATCCAGGCAACTGTTTTAAAACAGACAACTCTGGTCTGAACAGCACACGAGAGACTCGAGAAGTGCTGCAAATGCATTTTGATAACTCTTGGCAAGCTAAATGCCTAACTGTGCTCAGGGAACTGGGCTATAAATTATGCTGTCAAGTAGTTTCAAGGGCACTTTAATGACAAGCACATACTGCCAGGGAACAAGGCAGTTCCCTTCCTTCTGGCCACAGAATGTAGAGGCGACGAAGTGGCAGACCAAGCTGGTTTCACAGCAAATACTCTTCCTCTACCCTGAAGACATCCTCTGGCTAGCAGAGTTATTTACAACCAACTTCTGCTGGCAGCTCAAAGCATGCCCAATGGGGAAATTTTTAATAATACTGATTTGTTGAAAAAATATTCCATTATTTCTTTTTAAATATGCTCTTTCTTTACCTAGTACAGAAGAATTACCAGTATTCTCTGGCTATTTACAGTCATTTCCCATTTTTCCTTTCTTCTAAGGTTTTAGGAGCTATCATTGTTACCTTCATTTGTAACCTGCTGTTATACATTGTATGTGATATAGACTGACAGTTTTAAGAAACTGTGGGCTAAATCAAAAAGTAATTAACTTAATTTTGATATATGTAATAGCACTTACTATCAAGATTCTCATAACTCAATAAAGCACCTCTTTTCAAGTAAGATTACAATCCAAGTGATTTTTTTTAATATTCTCTTCAATAGAAACAAAATCTGATGCAAATTTAGATCACACTCCATACAGAGAAAGACAGTCCTACTGGAGCTACCTGTGAAATTTAGGAAGAATATTTAGAAAGAATGGGAAATACAACTTAAGTGAAATTTGCTCTGATTCTTCCTCCACCACTTTCAGTTCCCATTAGAGTCACAAACAAGGCAATTACCCTTCCCACACACCATTTCCCCCCACAGAGAAGTGCATAGAACTGCCTGCCTGTTCTACAGGAGCACTAGGAATTTCAGAACATGCAAAGCTCAGTGTAACCCACAGGCAAACAACCTCCAATGCAAAGATCTTATGTAATTAAAGATGTGTGCTGCTAAAAGCAGCCAGCATCTAACGAAAATTTTCAAAATTAGTTACAAAATGCATCCAGTGCAATAATGCCCATATTTGAAAAACATATCAGAAAAATTAGGAAAAATATATTGCAGTCTTGCAAAGGGTCCACAATTAGCTGATAATTTAAATTCCTCCTGTGTCTGTGGCATTCACAGTGCCCAGCATTTCACAGGTCCAGACCATCCAACAGTGCTTCTGGCATATGATATACCCACATCTCATAAGCATTCATGACTTATTCACTGAAGGCTTGTGCTCATTTCTGTTCTGCCTTTGCTGAGAAAAACACCATGGGAGATAACAAACTTGGATCCACATGAAACTGAGCACTTGCAGATACCAAGAACATGGAATACCTATTTTCAGCAACACTTGTTAATATTCTGTCATTTAAGGTGGATAATCAGTTTTAAGAAACCAAATGAACAAACAACACTACACTGTGAATAGAATAATTAATAAAACTTGTGGGTACTTCCACAAGGACAATACAGGCAACTGCAACTGAAAAAGAAATGTAAAGCAAGGTAAGGTATGAAGCAAACTGGGTCAAAAAGCTGTCCCCACATGAAGCCATGAATACTCAAAGCATAAACACAACCATTATGAAAATCAGGCTCATGATATTCTAATATCTCATGGGAGTATCTTGGAAGAGTAGGGAGAAACAGCACAGAAATTCCAAATCCCCATATATATTTAACACTGAACAATCTAAAAAGAGTCCTACCTCAAGTTTATATGCCCTGTCCCTGCTGAGGGGCTCCAAAGGAAAACTCAGGTTATTCGCTTCTGCCAGGGAGCGCAAATCAAAATAATACTTGGCATAAACACTGGAGGGAACATTAATATTGAACTGCAACAGCTCAAGGAACTGGCGCTCTAGCTCGTTCCTGTAGAAAGAAGATAAACATGGAAACATATTTCACACTCTGCATTCTGAATGTAATTTTACTTTAAATTGCAAATGGTAGAAACCAAGTTCATTTTTTATTCTTGCCAGATGCAATTATCCCAGCCTAAGGTTTGACCTTCTCTACCAAGTTCTGTCAGTGTACTCACACCAATCAGGAATATGAGAGATGCTGCACCTTGCAGCTGCTACTGCAGTGCCAATCAAATCCACACAGAAAGTTTTGCTAGTGAAAGGGCACCTTTATCAGTTTAGCTAACACAATTTTGGAAAGAAAACCCAGCAGGGAAAAAAATTTCTCGTAGTTTCTGCTTTACTTCCACTAGGTGGGTCTGCACACACAGCTATGCCACACCACCACACACACACCCCCTGCCCTAAATTTGTCAGGCATCTCTCATAAATGCTGCAAATTACTCTAACACATAAATTACTGAAGAACTTATTTACTCCCTGCAGCTCTTGATAATCACTCATTTAGAATTAGTCATGGGAGACCTGAATTTTTCGTCATACTCTCTTATTTTTATGAATAGAATAAAGCAATTTTTCCCTTAGACGTGCAACCAAAATTCACAGTGGTGATCATGTGTTTTCCAGCACCTAAACCAAACATGTTTGTCAAAATATCTGATAGGAAAAGAGGTCCTGTTTGAGCTCCCACACAGCAAAACTTTGGTATAGAAATATATTATTACCTACACCAATACATTAAAAAGTGCATTGAGAAATAAGCCAACTAACAAAATTTTCATAAACTGCACAGTAGTCAGATATCCTATTTAATACTTAAGCAGGGGCATATGATACATTCAAAACAGTGATTTCAAGATATGAGAAATAAAAAAAAAAAATGGGTGGTGAAAGTTGTCAATGTCTGCTGAAGAGCCCAGTGACTGCACTGCTGTGCTACCAGTGGGCATTGACTGATGATTATATTGTCTTTAAGTTACATTTTGACAGCTGTGCAAGTGTGCAAGGAATATGAAATAGAAGTTGCACAGTTGGCAATAGAAAAGGAAGGATCTGAAGATAAAAAGTACTAGTACAGTAGTTTTTCAACACTGAATTATTTCTCTCCTTCTCACTCTTTACCCTTATATGATTCTTACATCATAATCATTTTCCTTCCTTTTCCTCACTCTCTCTTGTGCCAAAATTCTATGTTTACATAATGATAAATATTAATTAATACTAAAATACTAACTAAAAGTTGGATATGGAGTCTTTGGCTTGAATTCACATAGTTGAAGATTCCAACTTAAAAAAATCCAGATACAAAAGTTACATCTTAAGATGTCTATAAATAGAATCAGAGTATTACCTTTACACGTCCTTTTATGCTGCCAAGATTGTATGAGACTGTACGTTCTGCAAGCTGAGCCTCAAGTTCTATGTTAGTTGACAACATAAAGCCTATTTTACTGGCAGAAGACTTTGGCTGTACCCCTTTGGAAGAGCAACCTCAAAAATCTCAAACACACAGCCTCAGATTCTTATTATCCCCTACCTCCACGATCTGAAAGCTGGATCAGCAGATTAGCTACAGATCAGAAAGAACAAAAACATACAAGTACTTCTTACTGAACTTATGTAGTTCAGCTAACCACCCTACCCTTCTGACCCCATACACCTCCCTCAGACTTTAGCATGTGCTGTCCTGGGCCACTCCTCAGATTCAGTGTAGTGCCACATACAGGACTACAGGTACCCACTGCACTTCAGTCCTCCCAAGTTCTCTGCTTGCTTTTAGGCACAGTTCACTGCACTGATGCTGACTTACAAAACCCTGAAAGGTCTGCTTGATGTTTTGCAAGATACACTTATGCTGAATGATTCACACCAACTGAAGATTTTGACCTAGAGCTCTTCTTTCTGCCTTACTAATACAATGAAGGGCCCTGCCTTGCCTAGAGCCAGACACTTCAAAATTATCATACTGTACTGTTCCAACTACCTGAAAAACAATAAAGAAAAAAAATCCACCATACTGCAGATAGGAGGAAAACAAAACTGACAGCAGGAATATAAGCACCAGAATCTTTGCTGGGGGATTCACACTGAGCCCTAAACATTAAGCCCATGAACTAGATTACTAAGTACATATGCTCAGGCTCCCCAAAGGCTTTTGGGTTTGCAGTTTGTGAGAACCCTAAAATCTTTTAAGGGTAAGAAGCTAAAATCCTTGAGGACAAGGACTCATCACAGTTTGGCTTAGGGAATGTGCAGTGCAGAAAGGGACTGGTGTCTGCCATGTGAGTATTGGTGTTACATAGCCCAGTGCAGCTTCTAACAGGAGCCCCATCACATGTGTTTGTCAGAACAATAACCTCTTTTTTTGCTTCCCTTCACACCGCCTTCAAGAAAAGCCCCGAGAATTAGCAATCTCAAACCTCACATTTATAACCATCCCTGATTAATACTGTCATATGGCACACTCAAACCTGTGACTGCTTCAAGCTGTTCAGCTCAGGTCCCAGCTTCAGGAATACTTTAAAAGCACCCAGATCTGCCTGGGAGGAGAAGTGAATGGAGGGAGACCCCTACTGCTACTGAATACTCAAAAAGCAAGAGAAAAGGACCAAGGGGAAAAGTAACTTTGCAAAATCACTTAATTCCACTCAATCAGTTAAGGAACGATTATCAAATTATTCTCCATGGAATAATCCTGCACACAGAAATGTGAAGGGCCTGATTTTGGTTCTCATCCATCTTATCTCCCTCTTTTATTTTAGAAATCTTATTCTGCCTGGATTTTTAACATCTTGAAAACTAATTCAGTGGGATACAGGGGGAAAAAACATCAAAACCCAAAAGTATCAATTTTAAATAATGGCAATAAAGAACTGGGTGATCATCTAAAGGTCATTAAGATAACTTCCTTTCCTGCCTTACATGTCTGTCTAAATCCACATAGAGAATTAGCATGACAGTAAATGATGCTGAAGTGAATACATGCAGGCTCACTGGATGTGGGGATTTTTATCAAACCATACATTTAAATATTTTGTAGATCTGTTTTCATTATTATGCATGAATATCCAGTGGTAAAACACACTTCAACCAGAAAACAAAAATAATTCATGTTTTCTTTGTAAGCAGCTGTCAAGCCAACCTCATGCCATCTATCAGCACTCACCACGTTTAGATACAACACAAATATACAAATTTCATATCATTTTTGAAAGAACTTCCCACCACCCTCATAGACACAGACCTTGGCATTCATGGACAAAGATAAAACTGCACTCACATGTCTTCGACCGTGATATCCTTCAGGATCTGGCAGTAATCCACGTTCCACACTGCCTGGTCGTCCCAAACTTTAGATGCCAGCAGAATTGCCCCCAGGACTATTCGCTTCCAGTTTGCTGGACAAATATCTATCTCTGCATAAGTTAAAAGTCTTTCAAGATATACCTGAGGAAACACATCAAAAGCAAGACTATTTTGTTATTAAGTAGAAATTAAAAAGAAAACTATTCCCATACTAGCAATTCTAAAACAGTAATCTGCTTTCAAGAAGATTCATTTATTATAAAAGTTATAATTTTGAATACACATGTTAAGGCTCAAACTGGATGTGATAAATCCACTTGAGTTGGTCTTTGCCTTCTGATCCTATCACCCATTTCAAGAGGCCAGACACCAGACTCCTAAATACGCCATTTCATCTTTAGCTGTGATTTCCCCCTGTCTGCCATCCTAAAGCTGAAGAAAACCTTATCTTATAATACTGTAAAACAAAATATCACTAATTGTTCATAAAATTATTTTACTTCTTAAGGAAGGCAAACTGTTATTTAAGCTCAAAATTCCAAATGATATGTCAAGCCCATTACTAAAGATGGAAGTTTGACTTTTTACTTAGTGGATCATTCTGAAGAGACTTTGATGTACAAAATCTGGTATTGTGAGGCTGCAGAAACACAAAACTCAGCAAGTGGCACATGGATCTCCCCGGTGTCTGCACTACCTGGAGGTTCTGTGTAAAAGGCTGTCTTCTGCTTTCCAGGCAGCCTGTGTAAACAAGCTCCTTACACTCTATATTGTACAAGGCAATTTGTCTACTTTGCAAGCAAAACTGCTCCTCAGATTATGAAAATGCAGCATTCCCTGGAGTCATCCCTGGGAAGCAAAAAACTTCTTTAAAGCAATACACTAACGCTGGGAGCCTCATAAGGAGAGAGCATATGGAAGCTGTAATATTATGCCACTCAAATGAGCAGATGAACTTAATTTGCTTCACATCAGTGCAGAATTTGACTCTCTACTGTTAATGCAAACCTTTTAAATCTCAACTTTTCACATCCAGTTTTAGTAGATTTTGAACGAATACTCCACATGTACAGATATATAAAGCATACAAAAATCAGAAAATATATCCTTTCTTATGTGCAGCTCTAGCTTAGAAAGAGAGAGAAAAGAAAAACAACTAAGTAAGGATTTTGTGGGAGCTGAAATTCAAAGGCACTTAGAGATGAAAATGTAAACAGATAAGAATTAAATTGTAAGGAAAGACACAGAATCATAGAATAGTTAGGCTTGGAAGGACCTTTAAAAGCCATCTACTTTCAACCCTCTTGTCATGGGCAGGAACATATTTCTCTAGTGTAGGTTGCTCAGAGTTCCATCCAGCCTGGCCTTGAACACTTCCAGGGATGGAGCATTCACTTCTCTTGGGCAGCTCTGCCAGTGTCTCACCACCCTCACAGGAAAGAATTTCTTCCCAACATGTAATCTAACCCCTTTCAGGTTAAAGACAGTTATAGCCCTTGTCCTACCACTAAAAACCCTCATAGAAAGTTCCTTTCCAGCTTTCCTGTAAGCCTCCTTTAAGTACTGCAAGGCTGCTGCAAGGCATCCCCAGAGCCTTCTCCAGGCTGAACAGCCTCGACTCTCTCAGACTGTCTTCATAGGAGAGATGCTCCAGCTCTCTAATCAGCTTCATCACTCTCCCTCTGCACTTGCTCCAGCAGATCCAAGCCCTTTTTACACTGGAGACCCCAAAGCTGGATGCAGACTTAGATGGGGCCTCAGGTGAGCAGAGTAGAGGGTCAGAATCCTCCCAGCTGCTGCCCACGGTGCTTTGGATGCAGCCCAGGACACATTTTGCTCTCTGAGCTGCAAGAGCACACTGCCAGGCCACATTCAGCTCCTCCCCAGCCAACACCCCCAGGTTCTTCTTGGCAGGGTTGCTCTCAAGCCATCCTCTGTTCAGCCTGGATTTTGTGCCCTGACCCACGTGCAGGACCTTTCAGTTGGCCTTGCTGAGTATTGCACAGGCCAACCTCTCAAGCCTGTCAGGGTCCATCTGCATGGGAGATGAAATTACACCTCAGTAAAAAGGCAGCATAAACTTGCCACTATTTTCCCACCAGCACATACTTGAGAAATCAGAAATAAAAATTAAACAGGAGTTTGGTAAGACTATTCCTACACCACCTTCATTACCATACAGATTCATCTTCCAATAGCACATTGAGGGCTGTGAAAAATCACTCTTGGTTCCTTGGTGATAACTCGGGCTTGACTCCAGATACAGTTTGCTGAAGGAGGCTCTTTATCATCCTTCAATAAAACTGAGGATGAGAAACAGCTCTCCATGAGAAAGGCACTTAAGAGTAGCTTTCAACTCCTTTCTTGAACATGCCTTAAATGAGTATTTTGTTTCATTCACTTGCTGTGGCCTCCTTGACTCAGTCTTGGGTTTTAAGTATATGTTCAAGTAACAGAAGACAGAAAAAGAACAAGACTTCTTGCATCTAACACTTGTAAAAGTTTAATAAGGTCCTCAGCCAGGGTGAGAACTCACTGTAATCTAGGATTTGTGACATCACCAGTGTATCTTTGGGAGACATTAGTGTAGGTCTTCAACTTCCAATCAAGTTCACTCAGCTACACAGAGTCTTTCTTCTAACTCTCCCTGGGTCTCTCTCCCAGAGAGAATCCTCTGACTGCAGAACAGGAAATTACATACATACTGGTACATATTTGAGATCCACCCTGCTGATGTAGATAGAGTAACCTCACAACAGAGGTTAACACACAGAGCCAAGTAAGCTCTATCTCCAATGTAAATGTGCCAAAGTTCATTATTCCTGACAAATGAAGCTGCTTTCATTTCAGAGCATTTCAATATACCCTAGTGGGACACAGTACCAGGCCATGATGTCCCATGATGAGACATCAGAGTAGGACAGGGAGAGTCTGCCATGCCCTCACTACTGCAGGGGGTGCTTCTGGCTGCTGCAAAGATGAGCTGAATCAGGAGAGACTTTTGGAGAAGGGCCAGGTGGCTCTCAGCCTGTTTGAAGAGGAAGGCTGCTGGGGTGGTTAATCACCACGCTACTCATCCCAAACAAACTCATGGCTGCTGGGAGAACACCACCTGCTTCTGCTGGCAAAAGCCAGTGAGTCTTCCCACACACAGAGGCAGGCATGCTCCACCTCATTAAAAAAAAAATCACTGAAAATGTTGGCCCTGTAATGGTAAACGTGAGATATGGAAATACCATTTGTATGCAATTATGTCTACACATTGAACAGTGTCTTAAACACAAGGGTCATTTTCTTAAACACGGGTTTTGTACCAAACAGACTGGGATTTTGAGTGTACTGTGTGGCTCAGTGGTTTTGTCTCGTGCAATGAATTTCACTGGCCTAATTTTCAAAAGCAAAACACTTTCTACATCTTCTTTAGACTAGCTGCTATGAAGTACTGTAATAAAGCTGAATTTTAAAAGGTCACAGTAGAGAACTTGCATCCCAGAATGCTGAAATAACTTGGCTTACATGGCAAAAGACAAAAAATGCAGAAGAAACTATGTGAGAAATGCTATTTTTCTTTCCTTTTTTTGAACATAAGTCTAAGAGCTATCTCTCTTCTTGATTATTTTGGCAGGTGTTCCTTTATGGAACTAGAACTAAAGAGCTTTTAGTGTCCAGAGGTTAAAATATTATTTGCCTCAACCAACTTTTAACAGCTGTATCCATGCTCAAGAATGGAACTAAAGCTTAAAATTCAAGCTGTTACACCATTGTTACTTTTTTTTAATCTGCTTTATCCTTTTCAGTGCCTGTAAGTAAGGTTTTGTAGCAAAACTTTTCAGTACTTCTCCATTAAACATTCAAAAGCTGAATTCCCAAAAGACTCAGATTTATTCTGCCTTAACTTAACAACTAGTTCTGCTCAACCACTTTCATAGCATCCAAGAGCCATCTTCACATTTATCATTGCCCACTTAGTTCTATGACTGTATGTATGGATAATTTTTACAGAATGATAACAAGACTACTTATACAGATTAAAGTTACTGATATGACATGAGCAAAACTTTCAGTTGTTTCAATCAAACAACACATCCTTCTGAATTCTTTCCAGCTCGCAAAGAGCAAATACAATTCAGTGTTCATAACAATAACACTACAATATTCAAAACTCATTTGTACAATAACTCAAATCCCAGCTGAAATTAAAATACAATTCTGATAGGGAAAATGCCAGTGGCCATTGGTCTGTCAATGTATTTTTATTTACAAACTCAATACCTCAGAGTCCAGTACCTCCATTATTAGACTACATTCTGCATTTGGGAATGAACCACATGGTTTTACATGACTATCAGTCTAACAAGCTTTGATGGACAACAGTTGCACCTCATTGGAGACACTTTAATAACTAAGCACACATCAGAAGACACAGTGCACAGAGTTAAGATTTCAGAAGAGTAATATTGCATTATTATTTTCCATCTCTTCCCACGGACTAACACCAAGATTTCACAATGACTGACCTTTATACTTGGAGCATCAGAAAATTATTATTTGATAACTGAAACCAATTTGGTGATTTGCCTCTCTTAAAAATTCATTTATCTGAATGAAAGAGAATTTATTTCTACTAATTAAATAAAATTACCACTCCATGGGTATAGATAATCCCAAATTGGCTGGAAGTTCAACGAACACTGGAGAGGTTCATTAGCTGAGATGTAGCACCACAGGAATGTTGTTAAATGGCTTCCAAAGCCACTTCAGGTCCAGCAGAAGTACAGAATTGATATGTTTCAGCACATATCTTCAGCTCTTAAATCTGCCAGACCTGAAACAACTCCATGCTGACCTAGTTTGGATGCCTCTGATCTTGACTCCCAGGACCTGCACTTGCAGTGGCATGGTGAATAGCATCAGGCCATCCATTCTAACCACTACTCCTGGAGGGCTGTTTTTACCCAAACAGAGCTGTAACATGGCACTGACTACTGGGATCAGCAACAGCATCCAAGGTCCAGCAGGGCTGCTCCAGCAGGGCCACTGCTGACCTTGAACTAATCCCCAGGGTGGTTATTTGCAGCTGGGTGAATCCATCCTGGTCTTCCCAAGTGTTTAATAGTAACTAACCACAGTATCCCGTGTTGTCCCACTTATCTGAGATGTCAGGCTCCTCATGATCCTGGATAGCAGAATGTTGGTTACACAACATCCCAATCAACAGAACACAAATCATTTGAAGAAACTGAAAACTAAAGATAGCACTAAAGAGTTCAGTTTTAATTAGTGTGAAACAGCATCTCATGTTTCCCATCTCAGAGGATAGTATAGCAGACCTTGGATATTATATAATACATTCAAGTAGAAAGAAAAGTTAAAATATGGGAGAAGGTTTCTTTCTCTTTTTTACCCCTCTTCAGGAGGGTTTATACCAAATATGAAAGTGTCAAATAATTTTGTTTCAGTATTTCACAACCACAAAAACCACTCATAATTTTAAAAAAAAACTATGGGGTTCTTATGGAAATTTTGTTTCTTTTTGTTACTTCATCTTGAAGCTGTTCAACATTAACTTCCAATACTCCACTGATACCTCTTATCACATTGGAGTTGCAGTCTAAGCACTAAAAATACAATAGCTCTTTTTTCAGGCTTCCCTAAAACAGCCTTGGAGAAGTTTTTCTGTGGAGGTTATGAAATTTTCATCTTCAGAGAAACTCAACTGGTCAGGCTTTGAGAAAAGGCCAGACCAGACATGACCTCTAGAAGTCCCTTCCAACCAAAATTATGATGCAATTATATTTGTATGCAGTACTAGATTTCCTGTGGTGCCACACTAAGAGGTCAGGAGTTGAGTGCTGCCCCCAAGGAAGGTGGCTGGGAGTCTCAGCACACTCAAGCAATGGGCAACCACCAAGGAATGTCACTGACATGACTAGAATAATTCTGAATTTTGAGGCAGCAGCAAGAGCAAAGCATTATCTTCTCCCATGTGGTTTTCATATGGCTTTATGTCAAATTCTATCTCTATTTTACCATTAAAATTCTAGAGGCTTAAATTATTTCTCACTTGATTTACACTGACAGAAAGGAGACAACGGCTTTGCTATTTTAATTACTCTAATTGAGAATCTACAAATTAACCTTTATTTGCAAACACCTCAATCCCTCCCTCACCAGGTAACCCACTCTGTAAATTGCAGCAGCACAGAGGAACTAACAAAGCTATTTCCATCCCAACATATAATGGAGAAATACAGAGTCATCTCTCTCTAATGAAAAAACTTCAGTGTGTCACAATGCCTTGAAATGAAAATGATATCTTTATGGAGAAGATTATAATTGGTAGTGGGTCTCACAGAGCCAAATCACGGCTCGAATCCAATCACTAAACTGCCATATGCTCTGTTCTAAGCAACAGCCAGTTCCCTACCACGACTCTCCAGAAATAACCATGGTTTGCAATTGCCCAGCTGGGCATTTAAAACATTCGACAAAGGTTTGGTGGAAAAGGACATCACCTCATTGTGATCCTTGCAAATTCATCCTGTTTTTATTTCTGAGACCAAATGGTGAAAAGAAGTGACAAAAGAAGTAACAAAAGCAGTCACAGAACTACGAAAAAAGGTGAACAACTGCAAAGTACCATTGCAGATATTTATAGAAAGTGTGAATGGAACTGAGAGAAAAGTCACACCAGGTTTGTCCCCTAATTTACTCATTTTAAGGCCAATACCTAAAATCCATGTCAAATGCACTCCAACTGTTATGTAACATTGACTTTCCAGTCTCAAACTGGGATCAGCATTCATTCTTTGCCCACATAGAAGCCCAAGAGGCATCAGCAAACAGACACCCACTCTTTGAATGTCCTCTTCTCTTGCAACTTGAAAAGAATTCCCTCTCAATCTCCACCTTAGTTTTCTCTTTTCATTAAGTGGATATCCTGGCAATTTTAAGGCAAGAATTGACAAAATGGATGTGTAAGTATTAACTGATAATCACTCATGTTGTATGCTAGACTGCAATCAAAAGGTAAGAGTAGCCCTAAAACCAGGGAGCAGAATCCGATCTCCTTATCCTGCCAGCAGCCAGAGCACAGGTTTTTCCTGGCCTCCTCCAGAGTGTACCCTGAGCCATGTCCAGCTGCCAAGGGGCCCAGGATGGACAGCACAGGTCAAGGGACCCTCTCTCTACACCTTGGAGATTTCTTCTGATGTGGCCAACAGCTGGCTGTGGGCACCTCCCCAGGAACACTCGGGACCAGGACCAAGGTGGACACCAACAAACTGGATACACACAGCTCTCCTCACGGGTTCCTTACACAGAGCCTGCCCTTGCTCACACCCAGCCACACTCAGCTGCCTCCCAGTCACACCAGGCACAAGCACTGCTTTGGACTGCACTCCACATCTTCAGGGAAACCTGCATCTTCCACCAGCTGCATAAAGGCTGGAGGTTACACTGGGCCAGCAGAAAAGGACCTCTGCACATCAAGTGTCTCTATGGACTCTGGACATCTTTTCTGTTTTCCTTTCCTTTTAAACAAGTATCAGATTTTTTATACATCAATTGAAATATACTTTTTCAATAAAGTATTTTATCAGCATTCAAAAGTAAAAATATCTTAGTGAAAGGAAACCAATAAAAAAAGTTTTCTCCATTCTTCCAAATACACAGAAAAATCCCAAAATTCTCCTCAAACACAATAATTTTCACAACACAGCTCAGCAGTATTCTCTCTT
This sequence comes from Notiomystis cincta, assembly GCA_013398075.1. Lineage (NCBI taxonomy): Eukaryota > Metazoa > Chordata > Aves > Passeriformes > Notiomystidae > Notiomystis > Notiomystis cincta. Next base: position 55,347 of record VZRX01006149.1, read on the forward strand.
TACCTAGTTGCTGAAAATGAGACCAAAGAATACAGTAAGAACTCAGGAACATCTGGCTGGATTAATTAAATCCCTATTTTTCATAAGGAGAATTTATCCTTACATACTTCAAATTTCAAATTCACTAATATCAAATCCCCTCAGTCACAGTATGAACTTTGTAAGGTATTTCAAAAGCATGTTCCTCTGAACTTCTCAGAATAATTCAGCTTGTGTACTGTATGTATTCACATATCACTGTGTCTGATCGGTCTACAGCCTACAGACCCAGCATATTTGCAAATGCAACATGTGTCCTCTCTGAAACCACTACAGACACAGAAGTATATTAAAAGAGCCTTAAATTTTGCCTATTTGCAAAAATCTCAGGAAGTTGTGCCAAGGCAAAGCAGAAAACTGGGACCATTCTGCTCTCCAGGTCTAGTTCATAGGATTATTTTCACAGAAAAAAGAACAAAGCATAAATATTTAATTCTCCTGACATGCAAACATGGTATTGTTTTCCCGTTCTCATGGGTAACACTCCTGTTCACATTTTTATTTGCCATGCAATTAGTAGATTAACACAAGTACAACTTCCCACCTCTGCACTGGAGGAGATGCTGAAGAGGAGACAGGCATTTCTAAGTTTTAGCAAAGGTGGGAATACTCTGGGGTAAGAGAAACTTTTTGCAATAAGTCAGGTCACAGAATACAGTTCTGCTGTTCACTGGAGTTAAAAGCACTATTCACAAGCTTTAAATTGGCAAAACAATTCTTAAAACTAATTTTATTCTTACGGTATTATTTTATAAATAAATAATGTGAATTAGTATTTAATTGTTTCAACCTGAGATTTTAATTTTCCACCTATCAGTACGGGAAATCTCTTGGCAGCTCTGGAGGCTGTGTGAAAATTAAATTTTTTGTTTAATTATAAATTGGTTTTGCTGTAATAGTGGAGGCTTTAATTGAAATATTTTAATTAAGTGCTTGAAGCCACACAATGCCAGCTTTTTGCTGCAGAATAGCTTATCTCAGAGTCTGGAATTTCACATTTACTCAGCTCCTGTGCTGAACACAGACTGCTGTAGAACTAATTGTTACTGCTGCTTTTACCTGGTTAATGCATGTACCAAGACAAACAGTGGGTGCATTCAACCACACACTTTGGACCATGTTAACAATATGGGCAGTAAAAAAGGGTGCTTAGAACTGTTTAAAAATAATTAGACTGAGTGAAAGAAAGATAAAGCTGTAGCATCTTGTTCAAAATGTCTCTCATCCCCACACTTCCTGCCTTCTGGCAACCCTCCCAGGAGGAACAAGTGGCAGACAGGACTATCAGATTGCTCTCTGATGGACAGCCAGACTATGGCAAAGCATAAGCTCCAGCAGGGAATGCTGATCTCTCCTTCTCCAGACAGGATATCAAAACTGAAAGCACTTGCAAGGTTCATAAACAGCAGCATCAACATTATTAAGATTTCAGGAGTGTGGGAAGGGGGAAGGGGTCAATTGGTTTTTCACAGATTAGTTTCCACATATGAGTATTTCAAAAACAACATGATCTGTTTCTGGGGCCCCTCCTGACCACACAAACTAAGAAATGGGATCTAGAAGTACAGAGGAAACTGAGAGCAGCAGCAGCAGCAGCACTTCACACTTGTAAAACATTATGTATAAATTCTGAAGGTTTCTGGAAAGAGGGGTCAGGCAGGTGCTGTTATCCTGACAATACAGGTAAGAATAGCAGAATGGTAAACACTGATCACCTGCAGCAAATCTACCCATAAACATCTGCATGGCTGCTCTGGGAACAAGGCTGTTATACATTTTCCTTTGAGAACTAAGCTATAATACATTTTCCTTTGAGAGCTAGGCTATAATACATTTCCTGTTACCATTGTACTGGGTAAAAAAAAAAAACCAAGTCACCTAAGTTTTCAAGTACAAACAGCTATGGAAACTGCTTCTGCAATATAACAAATTAACTAAAAACATTTATACTTCATTGGAGATCCCACCAAAAGAGTTACTTGCAAGGAAACCACACAAGAACTAGAAGAGGCAAGGTATAAGACATGTCGGAAAGAACATCCCATGCATTGCAGTAACATCAGGTAATGCTATTTAAAAAAAAAAAAAGCCCCCTTTCCTTTCTACTAAATCAGTGCCCTCACTGATCAAATAACACTGATTGAATAACAGAAAAATACAACAAGGTATTTGACAGTGGATTAATTAAATTACAGAAGAACATACTAATTCACACAACATATTTTGTCTCCAGCAGAAAACACTTAGGAAGAAAAGGAAGAAGGACAAGCACTTAGTACAATGATGTAAAAGAGACAGGCAAAATGCCATTTCAGAAAACAAATAATGGCTGTGTCAAACAAGTAGGTAGAGTAATACTACAGAATGTGAGGGTGGAGCACTGTAGGGTGTTTCTTGCCCCATTTCTCTTGTATTCCTGTTCTTTACTGGCTAGTACAATTCATTCTGACTCTCTGAAGGAGAAAAGCCTGCCAACTAATCTTAGAAGCCAAGGGAAATAGATTAACAGAGGAAATGAGTAGGCCTGGGCTTCAAAATTCACCTTCTCCAATTTCCCTTTCTTCCATCTAAAATGCATAACTAAGCTGTTATGAAACCACATGTTGCAGTGGTAAAAAACCATTTTGTTATTTTAAAATCTCTGAGTGAAGAACATGGCCAAAATTGTGACTGCTGAAGAGACTTGTCAGAATTGGCAGGATATAAATTTCAGGAAAATTAAGAAATTCCCAGCTGGTGGAGATCATTTTAGCTCTTTTAATCCACATTGCTATGCTGATCCATACCAGCTGAAAATTTGAACCTTCTTTTGTGTTGTACTATTTTTAAGTAGCTAAACTTCAGACTTGAGTACAATTGTTCAGTCACATGACAAGTAGAGTGGAAGAAGCAGAGAGCCAACATGTCCCAGTCACTCACTGAATCCTTCATGTGCCTGTCAATTCTCATTAGTGCTATCAAATTACCTACAGCTGTTCCCAAGTCTCTCCTGGGAGCTACACAGCAAACCCCTCGAAAGTTGAAGCCTTTCTGCTTTTAACATTCCCTCATGTTCAGACCACCTCTGCCACCTACATTTTCTGTGAGTCACTTTGGTGGCCTGGAACACTCTCACTCCATGAAGGCAGGACCCTGGGTTTGTGTCACGTTACCCAATCTCTTCTTCCATCACTATACCCATGAAAATGAACTGTGGCATCTCTTCCCATCAAGAAATCTCCTCGGTCTCCATAGTGAGTAAAAAATTCCCTGGCAGCACCTAGATCTATTAAATCATACAAACACAACCTTTGAGAACAAAACTGGGTCTGTCAGAAGGCTGATGTCATCCCTCAGCCACTCACCAGGGTGACAATGGCACATTCAGCAGTCAGTTGAGCAGCACTGAACAACGTCCGGACAAAGCGGTAAATCTGTTTCTGCTCCGGGTCATGTTTGTCATAGTCTGGTGGCACTTCGGATTTCTAAGGAAGAAATACTTCCAAATAGGTGACTGAAACAAAACGAAGCAGACAGAAAAAAAGAGACAGTTCACATGAAAGGGAAGGAGAGGCAGATGAACTTACCGAAAGGGGATGAAGGTTTTCATCAAAAATATCTAAGAGCATTCTTCCGTCTGTGTCCCTAAAAAGTATTAAAACCAAAGTACTGTCATTATCTGAACACAACAGCACACAACCCTCACAGACACAAGTGCACCACTAGAACTCCAGCACTCCCCATGCTGTGGGGTGCTTAGAAACACTGATGAAATGTGATTTTCAAAAAGAGGTTGGACCTATTCTGCCAAAAGGCTCCTGTGTAACATGAAATTCACATTAGAAAGCACGCTGAAACACTCAGCTTTCAGTGCCCAAGATACAAAACTGTTGTGCTCTTTACTGTGAGACTTAAGAAGTACTACTACAAACTTGTGATAAAATCAGCCCAGCTTACTCTCCTTTTTTTAACTTAATCATGTCCACCCCTGCAATCTCTCAACTCCTTTTCCTCTTTTATTACCAACATTGTAAGCGCTTACTAATATGCAATGCTATTTTTACAGTAATATTTTAGTTAATATATACCTACTTCACTTTTAATTTATTTGGAAAATCCCATTGTACTAATGATTTCTGAAAGCCAAAAAAAAGCACATACCAAAAAAATCAGTAATATTCCTATTCATTGGTTTTATTAGCTGTTTCTCTGAAATCCCTGGAGCTCAATATCAGCATGCACATTGATGCAACTTCACAAGCCTAACATCTGGGATGCAATGTAAGATTTTTGCTGTATGTAACTTTAGCAAGGACACTAACAAACACAAAAGCAAGGGGTATAACTGTACCAGAACTGGCATTTTCTGGACAGATGCATTCATGTGACCTACTTATTAAAATCCCATCTTTATTTTTAGCATCCCTGGTACTCTGATCATACAGTTCTTAAGAAACAAACCACTGAATGTATTTCCTATCTTTACTCAGCAGCACGTGTCTCTCAGAGCACGCAAACCACAAGTTCTACAGTGGATTTGTGTCTGCAAAATGCATTTAATCAGCAGCTAACATTTAAACAACAACATCTGAAGGTGCCATTTTTTCTACTAGAATGGAGGCTAACACTGTCAATAAACACATCTTTTAATATAAAAAAAGAGTACCTAAATTAAAACAAACAACAACAAAAAAACCCCAACCCTGGCCTGGGGTAATTACAAGAAAATTCCTATCAGCAAGGATTCTAGGCCAGACTCTTCTATCCCTACCTAAAAAAGCCAGTATCTTAGTGCAGAAGTTGGCTCTCTGAAATGACTGCTGTGCTACAGTAAACTATGGCACTTCACAATGCAAACAGAAATCATTTCCTATTTTATTTCTTCAGGTTGTAGCTGCTGTATGCTCTGAAGTCACATTTGACTGCCCTCAAAAATCTGTTTAAAAAAAACAAACTTGAGAGGTTTTTGTTTTCCCTACAATTCACAATGTACTCTTTCAAAAATGGACCATCTACTGATTACCCAAGCATTCTTTATGGTTAGTTTGCTGGGGTTCATTTTATTTCTTTACCAAATTCACCAATGCCTATGCATTCCTTCAAAAACAAGATGGGTATAGCTTTTTATCCCTTACTGAATAGCTAATACAACAAAGCATGCAGAAAACTGATAACCATGATAGGAGACACTTGGGAAGGGGAGGAATGATAACTGGAATGTTACAATCAAATGAAATGTGAGAAACATGTGAAGAAATATTATATTTCATATATAGCTTCTTGAAAAAATTAGATTGGTGAGAGTTTGAAATATTAGGAAGTAATTTTGTTTTAAGTCTTTATGCAGGAGAAAATACTGTCTAAAAAGAATTCTTCTTTGGGACAGCAGATGCTTGACTCATTTTCTGTCAAAATGAACCTTAAGTCTAAGAGTCACAGTGGTTTCATACTCCCCATACCCCATAATGAACCCAAATCTCCCACGTACGTCAACAACTTCCTTTTCCCCTCTAACAGCAGGAAACAGAACATGTTTTGCTCTTGCTGTTTTGGCAGAAGCACAGCTGGGTGCTGTTAGCACATTGTCCCTCCATGCCCAAATCAGAGACAACCCAAGACCAAACAGCTGTTTCACATCCCTCCTTTCAGAGTCACTCACTGACACACGTGAGCCTGGCTCCAGCACCACTGCTGGGACCTCTGTCCCACGTGCAGGCACAGCACTGCCCCAGCCCAGGCACACTCCAGGGAAAGCAGTAGCAACAATCTTCCTGAATAAATCACCTCTCCATCCCAAAAGTGAAAGGACAGATAGCAACTTTCCTAAGAAAGTAACAGTCAGAATGCATTTGTTTTCTTTATTAAAAAAGTTCTGGTCTCTCTGCCTACCAGCTGTAGGTCAAATTTGCATCAGGCTCTGCAAGCCCACAAATGGGCAAAGTTTACTGCAGACAGGGATCAGCTCCATGGCAATCAGCAGAAAGCAAATCTGGCATACTGTAGCTCTGGCTTCTTCCTTCTCACTTGTGAGCACTCATTGACGTTTCTTACCTTTGCAGTCTTTAATGTGCCCCATTCTCTCAAACTTTTTACTCAGCTGCCATGGTGCTTAGCAGAGCACTTAATAATTTAATTCCACAAAACTCTGGAGTCTGATTATCTTTGAGATCTCTATTATTTAGTCAAGCATAGCAAAAATTGACTAGTTAACCAAACCATGGGACCATGGAAAAAAGGGGGGAAAAGGAACCACACATGGATAAACAAGTAATCCAAGCATGACCACTCATGCCTTATTTCCTGGTAAATGCAATTAGAAGTTTGAGAGAAGATTTCACTCCAACTTTTGCTTTATATATTGCCATGTTTCAGTCCAAGGCCCAATGATGTTTTGGAAAGTCTTCTAAGAGCTTTCAGCAGGAATCAAGCCCTAAGCCTTTCTGCCCTTGTGCACATTTAAAGCTTTCTCTTGAGATGTCAGTCCTGTTTCAAGAAGTCTGATGGGTTCCAGTGACCTGAGCCATGGTCCTGAATGACGTACCAGCTGAACTTTAAACTCATGAGCAATTCCTTTTGTTCTAGTTGGACTTCTTATAGTCCAGGAAAAAAAAGGGTCTAAGTGGCTTGGTAAATCAAGATCTAAGCCAAGTTCTCTGAAAAGGCCAATTGAAAACCATGGTCACAAAAGTCACTTAGAGTATTTATACAACCTCTCCTTATAAATGTCAGGAAATATTATTTTAGGATACTGTGACGTATCATGAGGATAGGGAATTTAAGATACAAAAGCACAATTCAACATGAAGAAAGCTCATGTATGGGCCAAGTTACTTTTTAGAGAAACTTTTCTCTACTCAATTTTAATCAACTTGACTGAGCAGTGATCTAAAACATACTACACCAGAAAAGATAAGCCAGGACCTGATCTATTTCTGAGGCATCTTGAATTACATCTGTTCACAATGTCACTCTTACTGTATAATTCATGGGTTTTATTTCAAAATCCATTAGCTAAATGTTCACTGATACATGCAGTAAACTTTACAAAGGTGCAGCTAAAAATATAAAACTGAAAGACTCTATTCAGATTTTTCTACATGTAACTGCAACATATGCAACAATGCAGGAGTGCCCAGTGCATATAAAACCAAACTCTGAATCATCTGAGCTTTTCAATGCTGAGCTGTACTTCCAGATTTTTATGGTACTTAATCCTCTAATTTTAATTTTTCTATGTATATTAATATATATATATAAAATGTGTGTGTTTCTTATTGCTAGCATAAGAATTAAGAAAACTACTACCAAAAACATTTTGGAAGAAATAAAGCATGGATTTTTAGGGTTTGAGCAGTTCACTTGTTTCAATAAAAGGTATTTTTAGTACAAGATTCCATTATTCACATACCTGTTCTTGATGTGGTAATATATTGCAAGAGCTACACTGTAAAGAANATATATATATATAAAATGTGTGTGTTTCTTATTGCTAGCATAAGAATTAAGAAAACTACTACCAAAAACATTTTGGAAGAAATAAAGCATGGATTTTTAGGGTTTGAGCAGTTATTTGTTTCAATAAAAGGTATTTTTAGTACAAGATTCCATTATTCACATACCTGTTCTTGATGTGGTAATATATTGCAAGAGCTACACTGTAAAGAAAAATATAGAGTTAATATCTCAGGACTGTCATATTATATTTTCTGTCATATTACATGTAAGTTTAAAACCTAGCACAAAGCATTTTAACAACAATGTATGGTCAACAGCCTATTTTCTTTTGTTTGCTCTTAGATAACAGGAAAAAACTGCTGTAAACAGATAATTTTATAATATTTGTTTTGTACGCTCCAACTACATCCTTTTCATTAGTAATTAAATACTTTAAAATAATCTTCATATTTCACATATCAAGTTGCACATACTTTCCACTTAATGCCCTACTTCAGTAAGCTCAGTGATTAAACACCTGATTTTCAAGGTTGAAGACAAAGCATCACAAGCATTGGATATTCTCTTTAGTTTTGCTAATGCTGCCAGGTTAACACGAAATATTTTAATCACTATTGGCTTATGACTGTATATTTAAATCCATTAGCTTGTGTCTATCTTTGTGTAGCTGCTCAAAGAGCAGACTCAAATACCATGCTCCTACAGTTCTGTGGCATCAAGTTACTTATTTTAACTCAGGAAAGACGACTCCCTGCATAGCTTACTGCATTATGCATTTCCCCTTCTCTCAACCACACACCAAAGCACCCCTGTTTATATTCTGCACACAGACAAAAAGTGTCCTTACTTTCACAGAAAATTAAGATTTTGGTTATACACACAACTAACTCACCTCATTCACATTTGAGATGGAACAAAATTAAAGCATGGATTCTTGTGATTACCCTACAGTTTCCAACTCCCAGGTCATGCTTTACTCACAATACATTTTTATTGAAGAATGAAGCTGAGCCAGCACTCTCCCTACTTATTGCAGCAGCATAAAACCAATCTAAGCTAAAGGGGAAAGAGGATGGAGAAGGGAATTCACTGATTCTCTTCACTGACAATTTGTTTTGTCACTGATTCACTGTAAGATTCTTATGTCTTATATTGATGCAAAATTTCCCCCATTTCTTTTCTGTAAAAGACCTTTTAAGAGTCAATTGCTTTTTACTGATTTTACTCCAGAATTTTTACATGAAAGCTGAGATACTACATCTTGGGAAAACAATATGTTTGAGCTAAAACATTACTAGCATTTTAAATTATTTCAGCTTTGGTTAAGGTTTTTTTTTGAACAGCCATACAGTAGAAAGTATTTTTCTCAGTTAGAAGTAAATATATTTTACTCAATTTTTATAAGCTTTCACCTGGCTGCATTGTAAGTTCTTAGATCATAAATGGTATATAAATTTGACTTTTTTCTAGAGATACATATTTAAGGAATGAAGAGATAGTGTGTACCTTGGACGTTTAAAGGCCACAGTTCTTACTGAACACAAGAAAAACACACATTTATGAATGAATTTGATTTGACTGAAAGCTATTCATAAAATTAATTAATTCTAAAATTTAATTTTAAATTATGCCCCTAGGAACACATTTGCATCTCCAGTTCACTTTATGAAAGCAGATGCAAGAATCTGTGTGCAGAGCTCTGCTTGGGGCCTGTATGGTTGCCTTTGCAACAAAACATCAAATTAAGTTTAGAAAATATTTACTGTTTAGAAATTTGTATCAGAATCTGAAACTCTCTCAGGGCTGTAATTGAGTAACTCATGCAAGTTTCATTCTGCCTTTCAGATGCTGGTTCAGCTGGCACTCAGAGTGCAGAAATGATGCTTATGGAGCTTTCCTTCAGCCTACACCAGCCACCCCTCCTGCTGCAGATGCTGCAGTGCACACAGTAATACTTTAAACACACCAGTGCATAACATGACCCAGAAAAGATAAATCAGCTGAGCAAAATGCCTCTCTCTTAGATTGACCTATGTGCTATAGCCATTTTCCTGCAGAGACTGCAAGGTGTGGGGAAAGCAATGAAGTTGTACTACAAAAGCAATAATCCTACTATCTCTTCACCCTTCAACCTGTTAAATGCACAGCCAGAAGATGCAGAGACTTTGTGTGCCAGTCCAGTTTCTCACCCTCTGTAGTCCCTTGTCAAGCCCTCTGACCCATTGCAGATTCCAACCCACACTGGCAGCCTGGCCTCAGCCCTGCACAACTCCCACCTGATCCCAGCACTGGCTCTTCCAGCTCTTCTGCTCCCCACAACTCTGCCCCCTGCCAAGCACCCAAATCTCCCCCAAACACACCACCCTCCTCCCCACCAGCAGCTCATGCTTCTGTGTCCTCCTCCAGAAGGCTTCTGCCAGCCACTGTGACACCCCTGAAAATGCTTCTTGGCTGCAGCAGCTGAACTCATCTTTTCTTCCCACAAGCAGTGGCAGTTCTGATGCAAAAAGGGACCCAAACCCATTCAAAAGGCTGCACTTGTTCTGCATACAAAGGATTTCAGAGCAGAAGAGTATGAAGTTCAAGGAGGAAAAAACCCAAACACCTCAGAAATGCAAAACCTTTTTCAAGTGTTAATCAGAACTATTTTTAAGTTACTAGTGACAGAAATCTGAAGAAAAGCAAGGCTATATTCCAAGCAGAAAGAGCTGACAAGGAATCAGGCATCAGTTTAACTACAGAACCTCTCTCCTCTCCCCTCTTTTTCCTTTAACAGAAAAATTAAGGACTGTCTTAGTGACCAACATTACAAACTCCTTTGGATGTGTTAGTCTGAATAGATTTGTCTCACATGTAAACACCTCTGCAGCAGAGACAGTGTCTTAACAAAGGTTTGCATTTGTGTACACCAAGCCTACAGATAACTCAAGAGAGGCTATCAGCAACCACTAACAAAGAGCATAAAATGCCTGAGCATTTGGTCTCTGTTTTCCCCTTACTGTACAAAATGTAAAGAACAATACTCTACAAACATCAATTTCATTTCTCTCCAAAAGTAAAAAGGCACCAGTGAAACTTAAAATGCTCATCTGAGACATCACCAAGTAATGCTGGAGCATGACTGATTAAATAAATTTATTACTTCAAAACCTAAAACCTTTGAAGCTTGCTTAGTAATGGTTCAGAAATATGTATACATAAATAGACAGATAAAATGCAAGTTCTAGCAACAATAAATAAATTGTAAAACCCACCATTTGATGGTATACTTGAGGTTTGGTTGACTGACCGTGCTGTCATCCAGGAAAATAGTGGAGCAGGAACTGTACTTCCTTCTCAACTGCCCAGGAGGATGCTAAGAAAAACATGCAAAAGAACAATGGCAATTATGTAATACCAAAGCATTATTTTGGGGAGATGTAAGAATTCTAAAAAGACAAATTTCTGTCTCTCACAATGACGACGCACACAGCAATGTGATCACATTTTAAAGCAGTTCAGAAAGTTCAGAAATAATTAACAGTGCAAAAGTCACAACAATCCCTGCCTGAGACTTGCTAATGCTTTCAAGCCTCAAATCCCCTGCATCCCTCCTTCCCCAAAACCATGCAAAAACTTTTCTGCAGGCTTACTCAAATATATACATACACTTGGAAAGCAAAGATGAATAAGAACTATATTTCTGTCCTCATTCCAAAAGAGTAAATGGAAGAGTGAAAAAGAAATCCTGTTAGCAATGAAGATTGGTTTAGCAACAGATATAAAACCATGCTTGCAGGAAAAAAAAAATTAAAACTCTCAAAAAAGCACCTAACAGAATGAAGCAGGAGAAAAAGGTCTTTACAGTAGAACTACTAAACTAATAAGAAGAATTCAGAAAAAATAACTTATCAATAATAGATTGTTATCAGAAAGGAAGAAAACTGATCAAAGCACATAAGAAAAGTGTATATAAGCAAATTAAAAAAAAAATCTCTTAATAGAAAAGGTTTTCAAATATTTCAATCCTTTTTCTGCACTACCACAGAAAACATTGAAAAACTCAGCCAAAAAACTGGCATTTGACAGCACTACTGATTTCTGAACATTTTTTGCTGAGAGAGCTTCTCCTTCAGCTGTTTAGAGTAGCCAGCACTCCACCAGGCTACAGAGAACAGTTTCATCACATCAGCTAACAGCTATCACAGTCAGTAATCCTCTTTGATTTTATCTTTGCTTATTCCATCTACACTAGAAAATAACTTGACCAATAACCTATGTCAGGAAAGTGAAGATCAGTCTAACTACACATTTAACTCACAACAGAATAGGTTTAAAATTCAGTTGGCATATCAACATGGCAATTTTAATTCATTTTACAATTAACGTTGTTTCCAGTGTTTCAGTGGAGAGACCAATGTCAATACCATCAGCAGAATTCAAAGGTATTTACCAGCTCAGAGCAACTGAGTATCCAGGATACAGTCCTGTGACTCCTACCTCACTACATCTTCCCCTGCCCAATTTCCAAAACAGATATTATTACAAGTGCCAGCACCCATCAGCTCACCAAAGCTGCACTTTCCACAGGCAGCTGACTTCTTAACAGCACTCATTACACAGACAGACAGACTCCTGCTAAAACCTACACACATCTAAGTCATCTTTCTGTATTTCACAGCTGTGAGTGAAAAAACACACAAAGTCTTCTGTTAATTGAAAAAACCCCCAACATTTTCTGAAGCTGCCACAATTGTAGAAACATTTTGTTCAAATTATCTGAACGCTTACCAACAAATTCTATCAAAGTCCTTCACTTCACCAATAAAATTGCTGGCTGAACTGCTTTTCTTGGAAGTGAAAAGGTTTACTGAGAAAATGAAAAGTATCCCTTTTCAAAAATCCTCCAGGACTTTGGAAAGGTACTCTAATACTTTGGAAGATGACAATCCCTCTACCTTCCAAGCTACTGTACGTTAAGCAAGGCAAGAAAAACTAGAAGCACTGTGAATATTAATGCCATAAAATTTATTATCTAGCTTTGATGAATATAGAGAGAATTACTAGGGGACTGGTGATTCATAACTCTTATTCCACCACAGTTTCATTTATATATCTGCATTAGTCTGTTGAGTACCTTCCACAGGCATGATAAAGGCAAAGCAACTTAAAAACAACAAAAATGAGACTCTAGTGGCTGGGAGAAAAAAAAAAAAGGGAGATGTACAGATATTTTAATGTTGTTATTAAAAAAAATCCCCAACACATGGAAAGTTTTCTTTCTGCATAATAAGTGTCAACATGCTTGAAAGGTTTAGATAAAATTTAAGATAAATATACAGGATTCATTCAAGGGAAGCACAATTAAAAAACAGAAACCAACTCTGTAGCAACACCACTATCAGATCTAAATCTTCCTATGTAAACAGCACTCTAACATTTGACACACGTCAATAATTAGAGCAATGCACCTTATTTCTGAAACTACCACATCACAGAACTCTTCTTGGATTTTCAGCCCACATCATACTTTGCTAGGCTTGGAACTTCTCACACCTCAGGAAAATACGTGGTGTCTCATGCCTCACTTTCTGTTCACAACAACTTGGCAGGAAGGAGCACCTCTCCCAGTCAGAAGGATGGTGCCAAGTATAAACCTACACCCTCAGGTAAATATACACACATCTGTGCCATGTGAATAACTGACCTGTCAGGAGACCAACATTCCCAGCTTCTACTCTGATGTCCAACTGCAGCCATATGATGCAGCAGGTAACAGATTTTCTGCCTTTTCCAGTTGCTGGAAAACACCCTCAGTTTCATATTTTATCCTGACTAAGCTGGGAGACATCTGAAGTCCCAGAGTTCTGTCAAACAGATTTTTTTGAACCCCCATAAAATGCTGCACAGGAACCTCTTCCATCCTTGCAAAGGATGAAAGAGGTTACTGAGCATCAGCTCAATATTCAGCACTTCCCTACAGACAAACTCCCTCCTGTGTTCATTTCAATGGGATAAGTCTGTGACCAAAATTGTACAGGAGCTTAATGCCATTGTATTTCAAATCCATCACAGCTGACCACAAAAACTCCCATTTAGACAAGTCAAAGAGGCTCTAATTAAGAAAAATCAGAAGAGCTGAGAATGGCTATAGAGCCTCTGGAGAAATTAGGCAAACCCTCTAATGAGCTCCTTCTAAGGTTCTATCCCACTGTAAGGCTGCCATGGGGAAAAGGACAGACTGGTACAGCTCCTTTTGTAAATCTTCATGTGCAAATATGAGCACAGAACACATGTGAAGCCTTGACAACCTCTGCTATTACAAATATTTACTAATTCAAAGCACTGATATGAAGTGGGATTCACTTTACATGTATTTTCAGTAGCTGTAGGACTATTTCTATACCCAAGCTGAGATTCCGTAGATGTCCCAACACCTCCCAACTTCAGCAGGACTTCCAACTTCATCTCACATAAAATTCCCAAAGGGCAAACCAAGGAAAACATGGCAGGCAAAAACTGCTTGGAAAATTATATCCTGGTCAGCCAGGGACCACTTTCAAATAGGAAGGTTGAAGTAAGGGACATTCCACAGAGGTCCAGTCTATTCCACATAGAATGCTGAGCAACAACTTTGACCAGAGTATCAAGGTATTTTTTATTGAATTTGCAGCTGACATTAACTTGCAGAGGACAATTTTCTTTAAAAAAAGCAATTTATCAATAGAATTTATAGAATTACCATGTATGTAACAGGGTAGAGCACCCATCCACTCTGCTCAGCTGGAATTTTATGTCCAGCTTGGACACTGTATTTCAAGAAATTTATTTCAGAGAGGCTGGAGGACAGAGAAGCAACATCAATCAGAGACTTGAAAAATCTGATTTACAAGGAAAAGCTGGCAGGCTGGAAAGGTTTTCTCCAGGAACAAAGCAAAAATAATGGCCTTAAAGTCATGTTGAAGGGTATTCCAAAGAAGAGGACATTGTTCTCCTTGACCCTTGTGGATGGGATAAGAAAGAGCAGGCTTATATTACACTATGGAAAATTAAGACTGGACATGAAAGTGTGAGAGGAGGCAATGGAAAAAGAAGAACCAAGCCACCACCTTTTCCTAATAGCAGGGATAGCTTAAATGACTTGAGCAGTGATAGAATCTCCATCTCTGAAAGCTGTAAAGAAGAGATAAAATAACCATATGCCAGGAATAGCTTAGATGCAGGCTTCTGGTCCTAGACAAGAAACCAGACTGAACAAGCTCTTGAGATGAATTTTGGACCAATTTTCCATCATTTGGTGGTTTCTTTTGGTGGAGAGGGTTTGTAGCTCTTTATTCTAGAAACAGTTGCTATTTTTCTCATTTCAACCAAAGACATTAACTAAGAAATGCTGATATTATGAGTCACAATGAATACAAAATAGGTGTTTTGTGAAATTTCTTTCTTAACAGGAAAAGATGTAGAACACAAAGCTCTACTTTATAACTTGCTAAATTTTTTAATGTATTACAGAAAAAGCTCTAAGAGATCAAGGTTCAGTGTATTTCCAATAATGCAGGTGTTCTTAGCTCTTGAGACTAGAAATTTTTTCCCCTTGCACAGCTAGTACTAAGTAAATATCACTGCTTTATTTTTCATCCAGCTTCATGCTGACACTTTCGAATTTTCCAAATCCTCTGTGTTTTAAGATGTTTGAACTACAGGTTTTTTAGCTGAAGTTTACATAAAAAGCATTTTTTCAGAAATCAAATGGCTTAGTTTGCCATGGAAGTTATACAAATGCTGCAGAACTGCTTCTAGGTACCTGCTTTGAAAGGAATTACAATGAATTCCTAACTTTTTCATAATGAGATTAGACTAAAGAGTTAATTTCTCTCAGGAAGCATCATTCAGAAATTAAATCTAAATTTGTGGGGAAAGAAGAAATGTAACTATTTCTTTTTTTAAAGTAGGCACTTCAGAGGGCTTTTGTGTAGAAACATCTAACAGATGGTGCATACTGCCCAAAACCCACACTCAGAATTGACCAGAAGGGCCAGCTCTGGCCTCTTCAGCAGCACTAGGGTGGCCCTCTGCCCTGATGCTCAGCAGGATTCGTTTGTTTGGGCACAATGCTCTCCTAATGAAGCTATACAGCTTTTGTACCAGTGCTGGCCCTCAGCCAGGCAGCTTCCAGTCTGGAAAAGCAGCTTCAGCCTTTTCCAGTGCTCTTTTGCACTTGTCCATCAAAAGATAATTTGGAGCTTCTGTACTAAATAATGATAGTAGCATCTCTTCTTCCTGCAAACCAAGTGTAAGTTAGTGCATGATTTTAAAAGGTACTACCAAATAATATTTTCCCCCATGGAAAAGCTGAGGCTTGCTTGCACCCGTCTGTGCAGACTTGCCCATTAGCTTCCAGGCAGTAGAGGCTGGCCAAGATGCTAAAAGGCAAAACTGGCACCAAAAAGTGCACATGAAGCCAAATTACAGCAGTAAGCAAAAATACCAGGACTGCCTCTGACTTGGAAAAGGGAGGTTCCTATCTTGAGGATCTTCTGTTGCTTCGGGATATTATTTAGTTCTGACAACATTTTTCACAGAAGAAACATGATTTTACAGGTCAACAAAGTGCTTCCAGAATCAAGCAAGCCATGCAACACAATTCTCTGCATGGCTCTGCAAAGCCCTGCACTTACTTTCATCTTGATAATGTCAATACAGCAAAATTGTCTACCTTTGGTGTAGATATATTCACCAGAACAAAAGTAATAGGAAACTGCGCCATTGTATGTTCACCTTTCTCTGCCAAAAACTACAATTAAAAAAAAAAAAATCCAGTCCAACTACTCTTAAGTAATGCCCCTTGTCCCTCATGATTCAACTTTGCCCTCAGTTGATTAGTTTCACCAATGTTTGATAACGTTCATAACTAGTCTAGCTTGGACTAGATCTGTACTTGCAGGTTTTTGGCTCTCAAAGCTTGTCTTTACTTATGTTAACTGTAGAAAATTATGTCAGCAAACCACTGAGCTCCTGAGGGGCTCAGCAACCATCAGTAAACTCCTCTGCAGCACATGCAGGCCCTATTTAGCCACTGATAAAGCACCCTGCTTTACAAGTATGAAAGATTAAATATTTCTTTGAATGCTAAAATCAGCTCAAAGGCTTATATTTACAAAGCATGTAATTGCTACTGTTGTGCAATTTCACCAGAGGGACTTTACTACATTCCCAGTAAAGCAAATATTACATAGCCCCTTGTAAAAGAACTCTCCTGCATATTCTCACTCTGACTCAAAAGTTAGCATTTGTTTCTCCCTGTAAAAAAAGTTTATCACTTTATATGACTTAGTGCCTTGAGGCCAACATGAGAGGTAAAATTCTTCACCCTAGAGGACAGGAAAAGAAGCTAAGGACTAAAACATTTTAGAAAACCACATTTCAAACAGTAAGTTTAGGTAAGCCATTAAAGAAAACCTGTTAATTTTAATTTACTAGATGCCTGGAAAGAATCTTAAGCTGCATCTATTAGGAATGGCATCAGTGAAGGGCATCTGCTAAATGGACCAGGTGGCCTATAAAGGCCCCCTCTAGATCTGCTTTTTTGTGATCTTGCAATGGAGAGGAGCAAAGACCATGTTCAGCAATCTCTAGGAGAACTTCAAGAGCACTTGAGAAGTCCCTAATCTATCTTCCAGTTTATCTTGTTCTTGTGTTTGAGCAAGGAATGTCAATTAAAATATCTTAAGGAATTTGGACAGCAATTATAAGCCTTTACAATAGTCAGCCTCGGGCAGTCCACTTGAAAACAACATTTCACATTTTATGTTGTGCTTTGCTTTCACAGATTAAACTACTTTTCATACTATGTTCCCATTTCAGCATGTATCTTATTTACTCATTAATCACTCATTGAAAGTGTTTGATTATCAGTCACATGTGCAGTAGTTTTACAACAGGGAAGCAGAACAGCCTTGTTACTCAATTTAACAAGAAAATTTGGGGGTTACATAGGAGTAAGTGCCATACATCATTCCAAGCATGCAAAAAGGCTCACAGAAATTGGTCCTGACACACCACATACAGTAAAGACCCCTCTGTTCTCTGCACATCCCCAGTATTGTGTCCGGGGAGAAGCTTCCCCTGATGTGAATCACCACAGGGTCACTTAAAAGGACCAGGGTTGTGACACGACTGTTGCTCAGTAATTTTTCCCCAGGATGATGAAAAAAACCCCCAATTCTGGTCTATACACAGATGTTAGCTTTTCTACTTGGAATGATAAAACCAGTATTAGTTTGCTGGCATTTGAACATCCAGTTGCCAGGTAGCAGACAGTGGAAGCCATGTCCAGATCCTTAAAAAAGACAATGATGAAAGGATGCTGCTGCTACAAGGCTGGCAAAGAGTCTCCAGAATGAAAAATATGCAGAAGTGAGACCTTACTTCCTTTTATTTTCTTTCCCTACCATTTATCTTTCTTCAGAAATATACCAACATGTAAAAAATATCCCTTATTTTTAAAGAGTATTTTACTGCTCACACTCAAACACAGATTCATTTTAAGAGTGTTTTTTTGCCTAGAAGAGAAGAAATTACTTGGGCTAACAGAGCATTTTCTCCTTGTTTGAAAGGGAAAACTTCTAGAAAAATTTGAAAGAGAAAACAACCTTTTTTCTCCACCTGCCCTGCTCCTTTCTCCTACAAAAAACATAGTAAAAAGAACTACCTACTGCAACAATAATAAAAGATTCACTCTTTCTCCACCACCTCCTCTAAAAACACAAAATGTGTCTGTCTTCCTGTTTGCTTTCCCTGTACAGGCAGAGACACTGATGCAATCTCTCCTCTCTGAGAAAGGAAACGCCCCTATCTCAGTCTGCATCTTCATCCCTCTCAGCAGCTTGACTAAGCAGATTAAAAGACATGTGCACACCAAGGCAGCATGAAAGTCATAACAAAAAACAGTGACTGCCAGTGCAATGGAAAGGGAAGCAGAGCCTGCTGCAACTGCTTAGAAATTAAAACAGGCTGGAAGAAAGCAAACAGGTCAGGTACATTGTAGGTAGGGAACTTCAGCACCCTTCCCAACCTGTCATCTGCCTCCTTGGGCTCTGTGGGAAGACTGAGAGATGACAGCTCCTCCATAGCACTCAGTCACTCCCTCCTTTCATTCTTTCCCCACCCCAAAAAAAAGAACAGCTGCTGGCTTCTTCCATCACACCTACTGACAAGGTGAATCTGAAACATGGCAACTGTCAGCCCTTGACAAAGTGCAACAAATCAAAGCAGGAACCCACTACTTGTGTTTGGGGATCAAAGGAAACTATTCAGCCAAATAAAATATTCTACAAACAAAAGCAAGTGAGAAAGGAAAAGAACAGTGGTGTGATCATGCTAAGAAAGTGCATTTTTAAATGAGGAAGGGTCAATATTCACTTTTTTTTTAATAAGGAATATTTCAAAATTGCATTTGTATAAATTACTGTTCTCATCCATTACTACACAGAATTTGTCAAGCAGTTAAAAAAATAGCACAGCTTTTCTTGACACTTCTCTTTCTAACCAGCCCCCCCATATCACTTGGGAGAAATTCAACTCTGCCTGCAAAATAACCAGTTATGCAGATACTGCACAAAAAGATAAAAATATTTTGTTGCTCATCTTGGTTATTTATCACAAAAGGAGAATAAGCATGAAAAACAACCACAAAAAAAAGATGACATCATGGGAAAAAAAACACAAAAGAAAAAAGTGCTGCATTATGGTGAGGAGTTCTTTTTAAAAAAAGACAAAATAACACTACAGAATTTATGTTCCCTGGCATGTTCCCTCCAGAGCAGATGTGGGGACCCAGCACTTCACATCAACAGGGAAACAGATAAGTAGCAATAGCTCCTGTTAGCACACACTGAGAAACAATGGAAAAAAACTGATCAATCAGTAGAGTATAGGATAAACCATTGTACCATGTAAATAAGACACATACAACTGTTAAATCTAACGAATTCCTTAAATTTCTTCCAACTAGGTGGTCTAGGAAAACCATGATGGTTCCCTGGAGTCTGAAAGCCTAAACACAATTTCCAGTTACAAGCCACAGCTACCCCTTCAAAAATGATCACCAGTTTGTGCATCAGCTTTAGCACACTGAAGATTTAGGAGGTGCTGAATGAATACTCACAGGTGTGCTGAAGGAACAACTTCAATATTACAGGGCATGTTTGAAAATACAGTTTATCTATGAGTATTGCCTAAAAAACATAACTATAAAGATACAGAGAAAGAAAGCCATGGTAAAGACTTCAGCTTCAAAAAGGTTATTTTTAGCTTTGAAATTCAGAAGAAGTACTTGGTAAGTACAAAGAAGTCAGACTTAAGTTAGCGGTAAAAGGGAAGTTTACACTACTGCAACCTCAGCCAATGCTTTGAATGATACTTGGGGGAAAAAACAAAACAGAAATTAAGAAGAGGTACAGCACTTAGCACATCAACTGCATATGCTGCTACATTGAGCTCCCAAGAACACAACTCCTCAGTGATATGATCACCCTTCCCTGTTCTGCATCATGTCCAGCCTAACCTAAAAACACTTCATACCAGGATTTGCAATGGTGTGCTTCCAGCAGCATCTGTAATAGTCATCTTTGTTAATCTGCTGGAGGAATCAGAACTCTGAACACAATTTTTACATATGAAATGGCTGGTACTGAGCACACATTATTACGTTTACAGGAGCCCAGTACACTGGCTTTCCAAGTAATTTTATAACAAGACAACTGCTCTGCAAACCACCCTCCCATACACTATAAACAATGGGAATGTTTCACAGGGGAACAGAAAATGAGGACCATGAACATCTGCTATCCTAGTGAGGGCAACTTCAGGGTTTTGTAAGCCTCACAGTATCTCATGACTTCTCAGAATCTTAACTCTTAGGAAACTGAAAATCTCAGCTTGCTTTGGAAGCCACGCAGTAGCTTCAGAAATACTCAACACCAATGAGTGCAGTAGCAACAAATGAAGCAGTTCTGCCCTCTCACTCCACACAGCAGTTCATTCCTGCCCTCCTGGCTCCCTCCCTTTCTGCAGGTGTGAGCCCTGGAGTGAATCACAATTAGGAGCCCCGCTTTAGCTTGCAGCTGAATCCACCTGCTTTTGTGCCCCAATCCAGTTTATCTGGAGCTAGACAAACATTCACCTCAGCACAAAGAGATGAACAGGGTATAAACCACATCTGTTTGTTTCAGCAGCTCTAGTGTCTTAAAAAAGAAATGACAGCTTATATTTCCAGATAGAGAAAAGCTTGAGAACTTCTCCCCATTCACCTTAAAGGCAAATAGCATTTAGTAGATAATTAGTTCTTTCCCTTCTCAATTTTACTGAGCCATAACTCCAAATATTTCAGTATAAGGCTTCACATACTTGGAACCACACTGGTTCCAGGTGCTTCAGCAGTACCAACAATGCTAACTGAGGTGAAGAGCCTGGTCCTGTACTCAAGGCAGGCTACAGGGTATTTGCTCTCAGCTTCACTGAGAATCTGATTCAAACAGAAGAGAACTGAACTGAAAAATGCTCAGGGCACATAAGAATATCAACCCCCCGTCTTCGTACTCAGCATGTACCACACGTCAATCCACATTTACACTGCATCAACACTTCTGAATAACTGTGTAAATATCAAATGCTGTAGATCCCTGCCAATGCACACTTGCATACAAATGTAATCTAAAGCTTCAAGAGTTTCTGTAGTAATTTTAAAAATCATACCAATGCGTGCAGCTCTTTTTCCCAAACACCAGTTACCTACGTACACGGGTTGTGAGCACAATACTGTCTTCAAACTAAGAGACTCGTTCCACTAACTCAATAGTCAAGGCCTATACTTCAGGATCCTGATGCAGAAAGACATGTGAAGCATCAGCACCCTCTCAGCACTGTGGAAATCATGTGTGATAACTCTCATTTACTGTATAATATAGACAACAAGGAGAAAGCTGCATAGCGAGGCATTTTCACTTACGTGGTTTATATAGAGACTCTTGCGTTTTTCTCTCACTGCAAAAACACAAAATATGATAGAAATATTACATGACTATTTTTCCTGATTAAGCTTCTTATACACCATTTATAATAAAAAGAACAGGACACTATCTATGTGCAACATTATAACTGCTTTTGCACTACCCAAGTATATTTATACAGCAAACACAGAAGGAACACATATCTGTATGCATAAAGGCATTTATGCTCACTAGTGTGGTGATGGGTTAAAATTCTCATCCATTTGGGTACTTCACCAGGTGCTGGTCCACATGGGCAAGCTAATATGCAGTAAGCTGCAGTCCAAGGTAGCAGTGGCTTGGCCATTGTTCCCCAGTTCTCTGTGTGGGTACTCCTGAGCCCCAGCTCCTTCATGCAAGGTACCTTGCTGCAAAGTGGCCTACGCTACTTTGCAGGTATGAAAGCACCTCAACAGCTACACCACGGAGTTAGCAAATTCTCATCATAGCTTACTGTGCACTAACTCCCACAGAGGAGCCTGGAAACCGTATGGATTACACCACTGCCTTCCATAATGATCAGGCACAAGCCTGAAACTATTATTCATGTTGGATGTAACAATGAAAATATATTTCTTTGGTGAGTATGAACCAGTCACCACAAGCAATGGTTGCAAGTCAAAGCCACAATTAGCCAAAACAGTCAGAAAGTAAATAGCAACAAAAAGGGAGATAGATGTATAAAGTCTTAATTGTCAGGCAAATGCTTATTACAGCTGATTAAATATACTCTATTTCATTTTTTTAAAGCACTTCCCCAATTAACTCACCCCGTAGAGAGCCTGCGGAGCTCTGTTCCAGTGAAAATACCACAGCATTTAGGATACAAGTCTGGAGGCAACTAACACATAAATCAAACTGCAGGATTAAAATAATAATGGTTTCATGCTGTAGGTGATTAAATGCACTTTGGTGCACCATGATTTGAAAGCTATGCAACCCAATGCACTTAGCAAAATAAGAGTGTTCACAATGGTGGGATAGCCTGTCCATTCCCTGTTGGATGAGAAGCCATTATTTGTGATTTATTATAAGCAAGCAATCTCACATAAATAAGGCTGTATGTGTGAATACTGTGAAATAATTGTGTTTAATGCAGACATAAAATGAAAATAAAAAAATAAGAAAAAACTTTGAAAAATCCTTACATAATTTTCCTCCCAGGGAGCAGAAAGGAGAATCACACATGACAGATGTTAGCCATGTCACTTAGAATATGCTCAGATCCACAATTATGGACATTGTATAAGAAACAGAATTAAACAGGAACAGCAGAAAAACTCTGATGATCTAGTAAATTGTTAAACTGCTTGAAATCCTGCTAAAACACTGCACTACACTTAAGTTCCACATACTGCATTTATCACCAGCAAAACATAGAAGACATCTACAGGGAAACAAAAAAATGATGCTAGATACTTCTAAGAACAGTCAAAGTATTTGTCTAGTATCACATATTGTAATGTACAGGCAGTAAACAATTCTGATAAGCTCTGTGCAAACCTAATATAGTATATAACTCAAAATTAATACCTATTAACTGTGAAATTTTGAACACAGGTAAGTATTTAACAGTTTTAATCATAAATAATTATACCACGTTTCAAGTTCTTCAAATCCTACAAAGACAGCCTGCACATATACTCCAAGTTTTAATGACCTTCATTCCCCTTAGTTTTTTTCTTCTGTATTTGTATCCTTTATTCAATTCCCCATGCAGGTACAATCCTCTATTATCCAAAGCAAGAATATCATTCACAGCTCAATCCCATTTGCTATTTCCAGTCCCCAGAAGAAAATGTTAACGTATTTATACCCATCCTTTATTTATATACACCCTTTTGCCTGCTCAAGCACTTCTTGTGCACATCTTTGTGCATATCATGCTGACCTCCTTTCCCTGTCTCCCCATATAACAGAAATTCAGTTAGCCTGGCCTCTCAGGTGAGGCACTGCAGGAAGGTAGCTGCTTCTTTCCATGCTTCTGGCTCACTCTGCCATACTGTAAGGCTCAAGTCTCTCCAGAACACACACCAGTGGGGAGCTGGGCAGAGCAGAAACCCATTCTGTCACAACCACTCTTTTTTGTAATCACAAGCACCTCCTTTAAATAAGGGGAAGCCAATTATTGCACAAGGCAAAATGACTGAGGTAATTCCATCACTTGGCTTCAGTCAGTTTAAAAATGCTTTGCTGCTCACACAGCTCAGCATGGTCTGTAGCAGGCCAGACCATCATGTTAGAATTAAGCAGCATTTTTCAGCATAAACCCTTAACTGCAACTCCAGGATTTTGGGTTTCAGGCATGGGGTTCTGATGACGTGAAGCTGAACAGATTTGGAGTCAGTTTAAACAGTTAAACTATTTGTCTTTTAACAATTTAAAACTTCAAAGTTGTAATGGAGCTCTTCAAGTGGAGCCTGAAGTGCTGCCAAATTGTCTTAGTTTTCCTCATTCTAAGGTCGATGACCTGTTCCTATTGCTGCAGGCACTTTCAGCTGTTACTGCTGAGCTTTTGCAATGGGAGGAAAGTATCCTGAAATTAAAAGGGAGTGAGGAAATACACACACACACAGGCACCTGTGTGCATATCTATATATATACGTATTTTTCACTGAGCTGTAATAAAACCTTTCACTGTGCAACTTCTGTAGATTTATTTTAACGTTAACGACATCAGGATCGAAGGCAAAATCCTTGAGGATTACAACTATAAGAACATCTTGAGTTTTGGAAGTTGGAGTTACCAACCAATGTTAGTAACTCATCTATTTTTGTTTTAATTGAAAAGACTGGTCCCAGTTAACATTAAAGACCAAAAGCAGCTTGCTCCACTTCTATCTGCCTATATAAATACAATTTGAATTTTTTTTTTGTATGAAGCCCATTGTTGCACTGATACTGCAAAACTTAGCCAGGACATTGAATGTGTAAAGCCAAATCTAAGCTAGGAAAGGGGCACAGCTGGAACCCACTGACATGAAACACCATTACCAGCACCCTGCAGGAGCAAACATTGCCTTCTTGCTGCCATGAAGGAAAGGCATTGTTGGAATGCTCTTTGGAAACCCTGGGTTAATCACATTAAATAGTGCATGGGTTTCCAGTCACCCACAGCTCACTGGCCAAGCTCAGCAAATGAGGGAGGACTTGCATAAAGCACTAACAAAAGTTAAAAACATAGACAATATTCTGTATTAGCTCCCTAAATAGGAAGAATTCCACACATATGATTCATCACCTAGAAAATTCCCAAAAGAGATGGAAAGACTTAGAAAAGCTCCTCTAGTTGGGAATCAAATTAACATTGACTGTGACTTCAACTTTTCTGCAGATTCATTGAATGCTCAGGTAATTAAGGATGCATTCAGACTAAGAGGGGCAGGACAATTTACATGCTTAGTATGGCATCTAGGCTTCACAGAACAAAGACAATTAGAGACCACATAATAAACTGAGATGCCATATCCTGTCTCACTGTATTTGCTGCTCCTTGCTCACATGTTGATCACAAGCAGGCCAAGCACAGCTCCTATGCCAGGGGAATGCTGTAAGATTACCAGTGAGGATCAAAGAGCACAGGGCTACCAGAAAACCAAACACGGAAGTGCCTGAAAGTAACATTGCCAAGTCACTCTAGCACCTAGGGATAGACTTGGCCATTTCCCACTGCAAAACCATGGGATACACACTCCCAGCCAGAGCCAGATCCTGGATGAAACCCTGAATCCTGATGCCACTCAACTCTCTGTGTATTGTATAATTGTATTTTAAATGTCCACAGGTATTATCTATAGAAATATTTTCACTTACAGTCAACAGAAAGGTTTACAAGCCCAATAATATTCAAATAATGGAGCAGTTATTTGCCCAAGTTAGGTGTTTTCAACATAGCCAGCTCAGCTCTCCTCTTCTGCATCATCTGAAAAAGTCTTGGGGGTCCCCTAGATTCCACAGCAACCTGTCAGATTACAGCAACCCTACATGCCCAAAAAAATTCCTTTATTTTCCCCTTAACAAGCACTTTATTGCATTTTGGTTAGGCAACATCCTTGAACAGTGTGGTAACTCCTACAGCTCACTTGGTTCAACAAGGGGCCCAAAGTACAGCCAAAATGCTTAGAGCTGAGAGCTGTCCCACCAGAACACGATGGTTCCTGGCAATGCATCAGGAGATAAATGTTTGCAGAATCTTTTTCCTTCTCTACAAACAAAATAGCCTTTGTATTTTTTCCAATGTGTCAAGGACAGCTGAACAGATCTTACACTCCCATTGATAACATTTCTATAATGTTTCACTAAATTAATTGTTCTTACTCAAAAACATGTTCTCCACTTTACGTAAACTAGAACAAAGCTTCATGGACCAACTGTAGCATGGGTGTAAACATTTTTATAAAATGCTAAAAATTAACTCCATATTACAACAAATTAACTGCTATTATTACAAGTAAGAATAGTCATCCAGTCTGGTCAAAATTTTAGTTGTTGGACTTGGGTCTATTTTGTCCTTTCTTTCAACAAGCTGTAACAAGAAACAAGTAGCATCCATATGGGATTAGACAGTTTCAAAACACAGCAAATTCACTATAAAATAGACATCAATCTTCATAATACAACTATGGAAATATTATCATATTCATTTTACAGACTATCAAACTGGACTAGTATGGCAAATCACATCCAAATCCATATAATGAGGCATTGACAGAAGCAGGGCTGAATTCAGAAGGACAATCTCAAGGTCAAAGAACGTACTCACATAATCAACTCTTCAATTAAGGCCTAAATGTATATCCTCTTTGTTCTAGTCATGTTCAAAAACTAGCAAAAAATATACAGTAAGTGAAAACTACATTATTTTTCAAGTGATGTGTTTGACACTGCAATTTACTATGTAAATCAAAAGCAGCATTTATAGGCAGCAGAAAGGAGGACAAATAATTCCTAATGAATAGTCAGAATTACAATGCAGGAACTGCTTTGAAAGTCCTGCTAGAAAATAATGTGTTTTGTATCCATTATTCATTTATTTCTAAACCAACATGTCATACATGTCCAGCAGGGAACAAAAGAGCCACAGTAAATGGCTTCTATTCTACTAACTCAATCAGGAGGCTTGTTTAACCAATGTTAATTTTAGAGATCATTTTGTCTATGTATAAAAAAACCCAACTAAACTCCAGGCAAATATGATTATACCAAATCCATAACAAGAGGAGAAGAAGAGAGAATGTTTGGGTAGGATGGGAGTTATTTTGTTAAGAAAATCTACTGAACTCATTTACAATATCATCTATATCAAAGAAACCTTAGAATGTCTTCTTAGCTAATATAAACAGGCATTTGGTAAAAAAATACTTTCTTCACATTTTTCAGAAGCCTAATGTTCAGAGTTTAAAAAAAAAATAAGAAACAGTTATACAAAATATTTTGGGTTTAGAGAAAATATTTTTAAAATATAATTATATTAAGCTTCATCTGTATTTGTACTACTGCTCTGACAAGACAATTAGCTAAAGGTGTAACTACTTGAAACTCTAACATGATGCCCCTAAATGCCTTTTTTTGGGGGAGAGGGGGTAATTACACATTAAAGGACTATCACATGCATTCTTACAAAGGGTTTAGAGATAACTACTGTAATAAATTCAGTAACCTACCATCTGTTTGTGATTTACTGAGAAATATCGTACTGGCCCGTGGATGATCTGATGGGTTAAATTCCATGTTCAAATCTGGAAAGAAAGAACAGCACAAAAAACATTTATGATTATTCAATGGCAGACACAGATTTTTTCATGCTTTTTAGTAACACCAAGTTTACATACTTAACCAGCTACTGTAAAACAAAATCCATCTTGAGGTCCACTTTTTTATCCTTCTTTGCACAAGTGGTTCTTTTTGGCATGCAAATCATTTGCATCAACACAGCTTTGGGATTAGACTTCAGTTCTAAGGGCTGCTTTTGGATTAAAACAGATAAAGCAGCTTGAGAAGTTGGTATGCAAGAAGTCAGGAATTTCCCATTTACCATTGCTTTCTTCCCACCATGCCCCAAAGCTACAGCTTGGCACAGGAACACAGCTTGTTATATGTAATTATCAAAGAATTAGGTATTACAAACAAATGCACAACCCTCTACAGATAGACAGGTTTCCGAGATTAGACAGTACTTACTGCAACTGAATGTAAACAAGGAAAATCTAGGCCAGAGTGTTTTATATGGTCAAGATCAGAAAAACTCGGAACTTTCACAGATTAACATTCTCTTTGCTGTAACAACTTCCAAAACAGAAACAAACTCCCCCAACCACAAAACAAACAAACAAAACCAAAAGCCCCAAACCAGTCCTAAAAGATATTTACCAGTTACAAATTCAAATCCATCATACATTATACAAACTCTATGAATTATTTTCCTTATCAAGGTTAAAATCCACTGAATTTATTTATTCCCGAATTCCACTCCACTACTAATTTGCTAAACCTTACATCCAGTGGAAAACATGCTACTAAAATGGTAAATAAATTTTTAGCATTTCCTTGCTCTCCCAGTGTGGCTTTCTCAACCTTAGTTCTCTTACATTCTCTCTATCTCCAAATGCACATTCTCTTGCATTTTAAGCAGGCATTTATGTGAGACTACACATGAGCACTGATGTGTTTATTTACTGTGATTATCCCAGTGTTTCTACAATTCTCTCATTCCCCTTTCATATCCTTTTGAAAGCTCAGTAAAACTGGAAATTAAACCCCAGGTCTTAGGAAAAGAAAACAAGGTCTTTTTGCCCCAGAGTCAAGTTCTCCTGTCTACAGCTTTCCCTGTTCCTTCAGCATCCATACTCATACCCTGCTCTCCTTTCCCTTTAATTTAATAATTTACTAGGTCTTCCACTTCCCTGCATTTTTCTCTTCACCACACACCTCTTTACAACTGTACTTCCTATTTGTATTTTTCCCTTTTATGCTCTCTTGGTTTCCTTTCACCTCCCTGCATTCTGCAGTTCATGAGATGAGCAGCCTGACACGCTGCTGGAAACCTGGGCATAACTTCTAGAAAAATCTTGATCTTCTTTCTACAAGGAAGAACAGAGAAACACAAAAGTGCAACTCCTCAGCTGCAAATGGCGTACTTATTACTATTACCATCATCAATGTCAGAAAGAAAAGGGAATCTAGGGATTTCAAGGGAAAGTTATTTTGATTCTCCCAGAAATCACAGACAAGTTTGGAGAAGATCTAGGAATGTCATCTTATGCTGGGAATTCTGACTTCAAAGAACTATGAACTAGAGTGTTTTCCTGTTCCCCTATGCATCTTATTTAGACATATAGAAGAAAAAGATAATCATCCATTGAGATAAACAGTGCTGGTAAAGACTGTTTTCCATTTCAAGAAATGTTTTTTCTGTTAAGCTGAATTCAAGATGCTTTTCATTATGTGAAGAGTAATTAGCACTTAAAAATGCATAATACATTATCTTTATCAACCTCTTCATCTTTTATCAAACACCACAACGCATCACCAGAAAAAAAAAGAGCACCTTTTCTTTTTTAAACCACTACAGACATTTTTGCTGCAAATATTTCAAAGTACAGCAGTGCAAATTCAGTCAATAAAATAGGATCAGGAACACAAAACTGAATCCAGCTTGCAAAACACAGAAAACCAGAAAAGCACTTATTTCCTTCAAGCCTAGAAAACTATCTGCTTGAGGAACAACAACAACCTGGTACTCAAAGTTTGTTTGCAGGGCTGAAAAGAAAGGAAAACCAAGACCCACATCTTACAGTCAAGTCACATCTCCCGAAGATGCCTGTGCTACAAGGTGCTATTTTGCAGAAGCAGTAAACCAACAGAGGACTCAAAAGCCTGTCTGAAAAAAGCATGAACTACCAAAAAGCTCTGGCTCTCACATAAACTGTTATTCTTCTGACAGGAGCTGAAAGAAGGTCAGCACAACTCCATCTCAGCAGCTGCAGAGGACAGTCCAGGGGTTTTTAATTATCTTGGCAGAGCCAACAGCCCACAGCCAGGGAGCAACTGTGGCTCCTTCCCACCACTGAGCCCTACAGAGCAGCACACGTCCTCCTCTCTCCACATCTCTTCTCTCACATCCTCCCCAGCAACAGCGACACCAAGCACATCCATCTGTCCTTCTCAAAGTGCCTGCACAGAAGGAGGAGGAGAGCATGGGTATGGGGAAAGGTAAAGCCTCTTTCAGCCAGCACACAGTGGCCAGAAGGGGACAGATGCTGCTGAGAGGGGCTGGCTCCCCACTCCCCTCTGAGGAACAGCACAGGCCTTGCAGGCAGAAGCAAGCACTGCTTGGGGTGTACCTGCAACCTGGCCACTCCCAGCTCCTCCAGGGAAAAGGGTTAGGGCAAATCCAAGCATCCCACTCGTGGCACCACATCACTCCAGACCACCACTGCTGGCATGCTGGTGTAGTAGAATAGATGATTCATAAAATTTCAATCTCTGGTAGTTCTTAAACATCTTAATTCACTGTACAACTTTTAAACAAATGTCTTTTTGATTACGGCAACAAACCCTTACAGATCTGTCACTAGAAAACACATTACAGAAGAAAGAGATCAAATGATATACAAATTTCTAAAGCTAGTAACTCATCACCAAAGGGTATTATCCATAAAAAGGCTAACTCCATCCTAAAGAAAATAGTATATTCATACTGCTTTTCTGGTATTACTAGTTCTTTCTAGTATTTGAAAAGTACCATGAAAACCAGCCATAACAGGAAAGGTTTACCCATTTTTTAATGAAACAATCAAAGATAGAGATTTAAACTCACACAAGTTATTATTCAAAAGACAGGAAAATGAGAGCCGGAATTTTAATTCTTGAAATCTGCACAAAAATGTTCTCCATTACTAACAGACTGCTCTGCAACTCATCACAGCCTTCAAATGAAAGAATAACAGTGGGTACTTCTTCCAACAGTTACCCAGCACTCCAAAAATCAGCTTTTAAGAAAAAGTCATGGCCTTCTGGATAGTCCAACACCAAAATCTTTCATTGTAGCTTTCTTCTCTGTGAAACAGAATTGGAATATTTTTCTATATCTTTTCCTAGTTCAAAGATGAAGTTTAGTTTGGGTTTTGGGGGGTTTTTTTCCCATTACTGAAGGACTGTTAAGTTATGTAAAATATAATCACATCCTATAAACACCTCAACAGTCTGGTACCCCACAAAAATTTCAGGGCTTTTGTCTTCTAAGAATTAGGAATCAAAGGTTTGTGTCTATAAATACATGTACACATGCACACATCTATATCTACAGATTGACTGATAGTTGCATATTTAAATGAAATCTAATTTTTGGTTAGCCAAGGCAAAGTCAGATTCACACACATTTCAAATAAGAGATCATGTGTCTAACAGAATTCACACAATTTTGGAGGATCTCAACAAGAGCAGTTATAAATGCATGTAAATACACTTAAGATTCCATTCTCTTATTTGCTTAGCAGCAGCCAAATTAACAGTTATTATAATGGCCATTCTGATGCATCACATCAAAATAAAATCACTCTCTGAGGAAAAAAAAAAAGAGTAGATTTTGCATATAACTTGATTTGGTACATAACTGTGCTGAAGACCACCACCACAAGACCCCAACAAGATTGACCCTGTACACTATGAGAAACTTAATTCCTAAAGCTACAGCAGTTGCATTCAAATATGGCCATAAAAAGAAGTGATCTGTAAAACAATTTGGCTTCAGACTTGGGCTAAAGCCCAGGCAAGATTTTAAATCTCAAAACAAGATCTTATAAAGCATCACCGAGACCAAAAAAAACTGAACACAGCCTCAGTTTGCATTTTTTAAAGAGCCAAGAGTAAGAATAAAGTTTAGATGAGTGTAGAGGTGAGCTACAAGAGTGACAGACTGCTGAAAATTCCTTCAAATGAGAGTCTTTGAACTTTAGCTGAAGAAAAAAGAAAACCAGGAGGTGTCTGCTTTTCACATACAACTTTGTAAGTACTGAAAGCTCTCTCTAACCTAGCACACAATATAAGAAAAACAGTGGGAAATGCAAGCAGAAAGAAAGATCTTAATTATGACCTTGGATGGTAAAAGAGGGAGGACAATTAGGCAGCGAAGCTCCATACCCAAGGAACATGCACTCAACTTATCTTGATGTTTTCCTTTTCGAGAAGATTGCTTCAGCCAAACATCTTTGGGCTTTAGTCCAGCATGAGTATTTGGGCTCAATTTAAGAACAACTTATGCAAGTTACTTGCTTATGATTCATATGCAGGTCAGATCAGATGGTCCCAGAGGCCTTGAGCCTAAGTTCCATAAAATTTTCAGAAATAGCAATATTTAAATTATTAAGCACAAAAGCTCAGCAAATCCCAGAGGCACATCTGCAAACTTTCTAAAACTGCACCAAGCTCTGCTACAATTCTTCAGAAAGAGGTACATTTTCAAACTTGTGGTTAGAATACATTATGCAAGATAAAAACATTAAAGGATGAGACTAAATCTTTTGTGGCAAAACTTTAACAAAAAACCCAATTGCTTCTTCAACTCATGAGTATTACCGTGATAGGAGAGGGCATGACAAGAGAATGAAGGATGGGTGCTGTAGCAACTAACATCTGAGCAATACACATCAAAGCTTCTGCGTGACACAAACAGCAAAAACCAACAGTTGCTCCTTTTCTAACAGTGCCTGTGGGCTGCAGCACAGGGAGCAGGTCTGAAAATGTGTTTATTCTGTTAGAAAAATAAGATGTTATTTCCTTCCTTTCGAACAATGAAAGTCAGGTAAGTTTGCACTGCCAAAGTTCTGATGCTCATTTGATAACAGAATAAAGTCTAAACTGAGTAAACCACTGGTTTTAGTCTTACTCAATTCTGAAATAACCTGGTGAAATTCTTTCCTTCCTTCCCTTTGCCCCTGGGACCACCAGCTATCACTGCCACTGCACAGCCACCATTACCATTAGGGAAAGAAACAGTGTCCCATATTAATGACCTATCATATGCTTCAAAATTAAATAAAATAAATAAATAAATAAATAAATAAAAAAAAGTTCTTATCAAGCAATTACAAGAATGCAAGCTGTGAGTAATATCTAAGGCCCACATGCTTCCAGGAAGCATGTCAAAAGGAAGAGAAAACAATCACCACGGGCGCAAAGGGAAGGGGAAGCACAGGTGACCTGAGCTAAGGGGACAGCTTTCACAGACATGTCAAAGGCAGAGTTTCCACCTGCCCTGGTGCAGGGGGGAACCAGCAGGGCTGGGACTCCCCAGACCATGCCACCTCCGTGCACCAGCAGGACCTGAGGTGTAATTTGTCCAGCTGGCAGAAAGAGTGGAGCTGTTGCTCCTGCTCTCACTGTAGCAGCCCACAGGAATGAGCTGATGTCATCCGTGGGAAGAGAAACAGGAACAGTATTCTCCAAGCACAGACAGGGAGATAAGCTTCCCCAACACTGAACCTAGAAAAAACTGCTGAAATCAATTCCAAAAGTCTCATTACACCTTATGTCTTCCTGCTTCTTTCTTATTCTGGTGGGTTGCTCCCCTCTATTAACAGCAATTAGCCACGTGTACAGTAATAAAAGTACTCCTTTAAACATTATTGTGTTATTAGCATTCCCTGAGGAGTTGGTAAGAGTTAAAAGGACACCTCAGCTAAGAGGATCTTCCTCATCTGTCTCTAGTCAAATGAAGCTAAAAACAAAGACTGAAATAGAACAGAGCAAAGAAACAAGATTGAAAAAGGCTATCTCTCACCATTATTATCAATTTTCTTAGATTTTTTTTTAAAGCACCATAATTTATGCAAAAGAGGCATGATACAGCCCTACATTTGGAAAGCCCTATGACTAAATCTAGCAGTAAAGTTTCCGTTTGAGATTTCTGTACATCAATGTCTCCAAAATGTGGGATGCACCAAACACTGGGACTAAAATAATTCACTGGGATAAACAAATAAAGCACTGCTTTCTGTTCAGAGGTTTTCAAAACTTTCAAGCCAAAATAAAACTGAATTGCATAGGCTGATTTCAGTGGCTAGTAACAGTAAGTGCACCTGCTTTTACACTGAAACTTCCAAGATGTCAGAGCCATTACTAGAAGTTTCAGCTCATGTCATTCAAACACCACACAATCACAGCATGAAGATTTACCAGTATCAGACCACAAGATCTAGCTGTAACTTTTTACAGCACTTCATATCTAATCTAAGCAGCAACTAACCTACCACAAATGAAAATGCCTCTCGGGGCATGCAGTATTCTTGCAAGAGCAAATGTTTGTGATCATGTTCCAGTACACTTTAACAGTGATTATTAAAAGAAAAGAAAGTTGGAAATTGGAAGGCTTTCAAGAGCCAATTGGCTGGAAGGGTAAACTCCTTCAGGTTTGGCTAGGTTGCTGGAAAGACTTGGATGTGATCTTTGCTACCCTGGAGCTATGGTATTCTCTGCCTACCGTTCCAAGCAAACGACGGGCACGACATTTCTCAGCAAGTTCCAATTGCACAGTGATTGTTCCAGGCTCTCATCTTGGCTATCAGGGGAGGCAGAGAGAGTTCATCAATAAAAGAAACCCTCTGTGGCAAATAATGCTCCTTTCTGTACAGTTATGCCTGACCAGTCAGCCAAGTTACTGCCCAGAGCAGTTCTTACAGGCACAGCTATATTTATTTTCTCTTCTAGAAGCAAATCACAGATATAACTTTCCACAGGGTGAACAAGGTTTGTGTCCAGGATTTTTAGTTTTGTATCACTTTTCAAGATTTGCCTTCCCTTGCACAGCAGTCTCTCCCAACTAACTAGACACACTTCAAGAGCAAATTAAAAGATCTGACATTACATGTTAAGTAACTCTCTTGTTTAATGTCTCCTTACATTTAGAACATGAAAGATACCAATTACTAAATCATTTCCTTCTCAAGCACATCTCATGAAGTTTTTCAGACATTCCAGTACTGCACTTATTAGTTTTTGTTTTAACTGTAATCAAAATTAATTTTTAAAGTTTTATTGATATATATGACAGAAGAAGACAAGAAAAAAATAATTATTAATACAAACACTTCTCCCTTCCCTTCCCCACAGGAAAATAGAGATGAAAAGACTAATTGTCCCCATCACATGCAGAATTCAGCATGGACTGAAGAGAGCAACAGTTCTGTGCTATTATTAAATCAGGAGCATTTCCCTTATTTAAATACAATTGTCCACTGTAAAAAGTTCCTAACACAACATATAAGACTGTGCATACATGTATTTCCATCATACTCAAATCCTTCTCCTCTGGCTTTTGAGGATAACATAGAATCATTGACTCACAGAATTATTTAGGTTGGAAAAGACCTCTAAGATTATTAACTCAGCACTGTCAATTCCCCCATTTGGATGGTCCAACCATGTCCCTCTGTGCCACTCCTACAGTCTTTAAGACACCTCCAGGGACGGTGCTGTCACTGACAGGCTACACAGTTCAATGAAGCCTACAAAGACAGTGCTTCAGAAACAGCAGCATGACCTCCAGGCAACCTAAGTTCCATAGCAAACACCCAAGAGGATAAAAACACTTCTTGAATGTTAACATCTTAGGATGGAGACATAAGATTCTGTTTCTTGTAGAAGTTAAAATAATGGAGAAAATCTAAGTAAAAGTATTCCAAGATTAGTATTAATGTGAACACAAATACCAGGAAGAATACATGCTCCTGCTTTTCAAGATTTCTAAGTATGCTTTTAAAATTTTAATTTTTAAAGTCTTTCAGCCTGTTCTAATACCCTAGCAGTAAATTTGGTCAAGATAAATTTAGATTGTGTAACTGTAGAAATCAGTGATGAAAAGGCAAAAGAGAAATTTAAGTGCCCTACTCAGTCCTTTTTTTCTTTTTATTGTACCAAAGACAAACTGGTAGTCAAAACAGACTTTCTTTAAAAATGCTGAAATTTATTCAGTCATTTTTAAAAGTAAGCTATGTGAATAATGGGATGCAAATATTTAAGCAGCCTTAGATAAACAAGGACTGAAAGGGAAAAAAATGTTCAAAATTTTCAAGTTTTTCCTTTTGCATCATTCCAAGTCTTTCAAACATGTTTCAAGGTGTGCACACAGCAAAAAGTGAAGACCCATCCCATGAGGGTCACTTCCTTCTAGGACCTACACATGAAGACAACTGAGGACATAATGCAGGCTGGCCTCAGGCTAACAGGCTGACCTCTTCTTCAAGTCTAGCTCCAGGAGCACTTAACTGTGATTTCCCAGGGAAGCTGTGCATGCCCCAACCCTAGTGGATGATCTTTAGGGTTCCTTCCAACTCTCAGCATTCTGTAATTCCACAGTGACTCCACCACTTCCCTGGGCAGTGTGTTCCAAGGCTTGACAACCTTCTCAGTAAAGAATTATTTCCTAATATCAAATCTAAACTTCCCCTGGTGCAACTTGAGGCCATTTCCTCTTGACCTATCACTGGTTTCCCGGGAGAAGAGGCCAATCCCCACCTGGCAACAGTCTCCTTTCAGGGAGTTGTAGAGAGCAGTAAGGTCTCCCCTGAGCCTCCTTTTCTCTAGGACAAACATCTCCAGCTCCCTCAGCTTCTTCTCCTAACACTCATGCTCTAGTCCTTTCACCAACTTCACTGTCCATTGGACACACTCCAGCACCTCAATGCCATAAAGCACGATTCATTTTACATTACCCTAAAACAACTGAAGTGTAAGAAAAATAAAATATAGTAATAGAATGTAGAACACATCAAAATATCTTGACATACAAGAATATCACTTTCCCTTCACTTATTTGACTGAAAATCTAAGGCTAGCAAAGTGAAACAACTTCTCAAATATTGTGCCTTGTAGAGTTTCAGTTTCCTGTTAAAATTAGCAAGATTGGTGACTGCACATGTGTGAGCATGCCCGCCTTCCTTCCTGACAGCCTGCCCAAGGCATACTACAGGATAAAGGACACTGATAACCCATTAACTGAAAACTGTCCTCACAGAAAGCTTCCCATCAATCTTGTAAAAGTAGTATTTTTTTTTAAATAAGAGTTCAACAGAATCTAGCCCAAGAATCGTAACTTTTGGACCCTAAACTTGTTCATATGCAGAATATCCATGGATATCAAGCAGGCATGCTGGAATACACACAAACTGACTCCAGAGCTGAGGAAAAAACATTCCCTAGGACATTTTCATGGACAAAAATTCACTCTGAAGCACCATTTTCATTATACTGAGAGTGTAACATGACTTTTGGAATGACAAGCTTGCACTGGGACAGCGAGGGGAGCCCTGTGAGTCCATCACACACCAGACCTCCCATTGCTTCTCACTCCTTGGCACTGAGGACAGAGCAGCTTTCAGCCCAGCAGATCCAGGCAGCCTGAGCCAGACCCAGCAGGTGCAGCAGCCTCTCTCAAGGGTCCCAGAACTGCAAGCAGCCACCTGCCTCAACTCATCTGGGTGAACACACTGTCAGGGACACACAGAGCTGAAGCCAAGCGAAACCGCTCTAACACCTCCCACCAAAAGGAAGGAATGTGTGTGGCATTCCAGTTCTGCTGTTAGAGTACAAACAGGGGGTAAGGACTGCTCTCATTTTTCAGAAGCAAGGTCTGCTCTAAATATTATAAGTAACACAAACAATAATATTTCCACAAAACCTTTTTCCCCCCCAGTAATCAGACATGATACAGCTGCCCTCAAGCAATGTAGGCTGGGGAGAGGAACTGCAGTGCCCATTTTAACAGCGTCTCGCTTTGCTCTCCTGGGCTTTGCTGCGCATCACCCACCGCTGCTCATTTTCTCACTGATGACCTTTCCATTTTGTTAGTAGACAACACTTGTGGGCACTTGAGAACACAGTACTCAGGTTCCCAGTTCCACCTTCTCTCTTACTCACCTTCCTCGATTAAATGCCACAGAGCCAGCTAGAGCACACTAGATGTGATCCTATCACTCCTGCCTCCTTTGTCAACATCACTCGTGCCCCACTTACAGCACAGTTAGCAACAAAAGGAACTAAGCTACTGTCCTATTAACCTCAAGCTGAAATTTATGCATTTCTCTAATGCCCCTGTGACACTGAGCATCACCACAAATGCCTTCTCCCTAACACACTTTTACTTAACTTATACATCACTTCAAAATGAATTTAATCTGCCCTACTAGATTCAAAGGCAGACAGAAGGGAACATAAAGCATTGTGAAGGACTTTTAAAAAAAAAAAATTAAGAAAAAAAAAAAGAGTTATTTTTCTTCACATAAATGTATCAGAAAAAATTACATTATGATTCACTTACCACTCATTATGATACCTACTTTATATGATACATGTAAAATCTTTTAAACACAGTATAATTACAGACCTAAGCAAATTACACCAGCTGATGTCATACCAAATTTTTTCAGTTGTTTCAAACAGTACTACCACGCTCTCCCACCAAGAGACATCAAGCCATCCATGTCCCAGGAGAGGCTGGCTGTGAACCCAGCTGCTCTTGCTACAGATTTAAACCAGAGGTTAGCAGCTGGCAGGGCTTATTTGTCATTGAGCCAAACACACAATACCAGTCAGCAGAAGTATTGGGTTAACCTAAAGCAAAGTGAGACATTTTACTTGAAGACACAGATCAATACAAAGTCAGCAGCATAACCATCATCACCTCACAGCTGAGCTGACATTATGAGCCTGAATCTTAGATTGAAGCATTATCTGCAGCTGTGCACCAAGGTGCATTGCATTTCACCATTTCTCAAAACACAGACATTATCACCACACAAATCAGTAAGAAATTGCATGACCTTAAGGATGTATTATGTTCTGCAAACCAGGGCACAGGAGCATGAGCTGCAGCTCAGCTCTGGAAAAAGGCATCTCCTGATACTGATTGAAGCTCTGAGGAGCTCTCACACCAGCCCAGCAGGGTAGGACGAGTTTACCCTTCCTCATTCCCTTAGAGAAACGATTTTTAAAAGTGCCAGTGAAAATGGCATCTTTCCAGGCTCTCTTCTTTTCTTTTGCTTCCCTACTGAGCTGTGTGACCCAAAGTTAAAGTAGGTACTCCGTGAAATACAAAGAGAAAAATACTGACCCTGGTTTTTCAGAAAGTTTAGTGCATTATACAACACTTGCAAAGGTACATTTCTGACTTCAAGGACAGCAGCTGCTTTTTTAATATGCACAAATGTAATCTTTTCTGAGGAGGACTCCAAGGTATCTGGCAAACTACAGTAACAGGCTTTCAATTTTTTCCTGCAGATTTGTATTCACATTGCAACCAAATTACCAAGCTACCAAGATACAGTGTCAAAATCATACATAAAAATTGTCACCTAAAACTGAAAGCCAACTGATATTAAAATCCTCTCTTATCAGTGAATCTCTTTATCTGTCAATGTATGCAAAGACCCACAAACATACACAGTTAAAGCACATGTGCCTGTCTATGCACACATCTGAGCCTCTGAGCACTTGTATCACTCAGCTCTTGTGCTGCATCAGAAGGCTCAGTCCCAAGGAGGTCTGATGGCAGAACAGGGACCGCGCTGCTTCCTGAACATGTATCCTCTCCAGATGCAGCCACATCATTCCTGCCCAGACTGCAGACACCACATCTTCTAAAACCTCGACCCCTCCACACTCAGGCATCCCATGTACCAGGCACACAAAAAAGAGGAAGAAGGAAAATGATAATTAAACTCTGAAGAAAAGAGATACAGATCTTCAACTGACATTTATTCTAGTTCTAGGCTCTTATTCTAGGCTCTTTCAGTTCTTTATTCAACATCTGTTCTCAGAAGAGTCAGCTCAGAGTCATTAAGTGCTGATCTTGAGGAAGCTCCTTACAAGAACTGAATGTTATGAAATTGTCACTATAGGAGTCACCATTTCCAGTGACATAAAAAGTAGTATATTTATATTTTGTTGTTTGCTGTGAGTTTATAGCAATCTAAAACATTGTAATCTATCTTCATCGTGATTTAAAATATTAATCTGAATATTTGAATACCTCTAAACAACCACAGAAGTGTCTTAAATTTGCTTTTAAATCAAAATTCTACAGAAATGTTCTGTTCTCGTCCCAAACATGAAATTCCTCCCCAGATTACATTGGCTCAATGCCCAGGACTAGTAGCACCCAGTCCCAGTGCAGCAAGTAGTTTCAGATTCAGTATCTTGCAGCTCTCCAGCTCTTAATAAAAGCCCTGGACAACTGAAAATAAAGATAAAAGCAGTTTCCTATTTGTTTTTTTTTCCAAATCAGGTGCCACCACATGTAATACTCAAGTCTTGAGACTGACCTGACAACCACAGGTAATGCAGCCATTCTGAATTCAGGCAGACAAAACCTTACAGACCAAACACAGAACTTGTGCCACTGGTAAGGGAGAGAGGCATTGTGAAACAGCACTCCAAAGGTAATTCACAGGGCAAGGTTAATTTATGTGCAGCATGGGCAAAAATGTTGATGGGGGTACTGCTATTTCTATTAAAGGTGAGGAACTGAGGTAAAGGAATAAAGTCAATGCACCATTAAAACCCCAGTGCCATTCTGCACTTAGTCCACAGCTCTGTAGACTGGACTCCAAGCATCAATATAGAGAGCCAAAAGAAGAAGAGCACATATTTAGGGGGTCACAGAATTGTCTTGTCCAAATTTAACAGTTACTTTTTAGATGTCTGACTCAGAGCTAGTCATCCAGCTGCCCCTCAATAAACAAAGCATGCACTTCAAGAAGTGCATTTGTTCAGTGGCTGTTTCACAAAATCCTAAAAACAAATGGCTGAGATAGAACAGACACATCATACTCTGGACATCTTGATCCTTTCCACTGTCTGTACATGGAACCAGTGGTGACAAACTCAGTCTATTCCTTGATGCAGTCACCCAAGGTTAAACAAATTCCTCTTCTCTTGGTTATGAGGTTTCTGATTCGACTGTGTTGCCCAGGACAGGCTGCTGACTGGTCACTACACATCATGAATGAAGCTGGACTCTTTGCCCTCACATCCCACTCTCTCTTGATGTCCTCCATATATCTTTATGTCTATTTCACCAACAAATCACACTAGATTTCTAGAGACAAGCTCTCCTTCACTGCACTGACTGATGCACTACTTGGACCAGTCCATTCCCATTGCAGGAAGAGGCAGGACAGGAGTCCTGTTGAAAAACAGCATATGGTCATATAAGAAACCTGGGAAAGGCAGAGTAAATGTCTTTGAGTCTGTCTAATCTTGAAAATTATAGAATCAGTTTCTCTTCCCTTTAATCATTTAAGCCTCTCCTCAAATCCATGGGCGTGCATTAAGTTTGCTTGAACATCTGGACCCTTTTTTTTGGAAAAACTTGTTGCCTTGAGAAGCCTTCCAGATTCAGGAGAGGACCTATAAAAGTATCAAGTAATATCATCAAACTGATTTGGTCTCTGTTGTTCCTCAGGCACAGAGACCAACATAGTCAGACTTTCCTTATCTTTCCTGATAAATTTATTGACAAACATACCAGGAAATTAATTTAAAAATACATAAAATAATGTACTACACTTAACCCAGTCATGCTTCTAACTATTCACATTGACATTATTTGTTGCTTACTTATTAAGCAGTATCTTATTTCCAGATTATGGGAACTCTTCCAGGTACCAAGGCTACTGGAAAGATACACCCAAATGTCAGACCATATGTAATGTAACATTTTTGAACAAACACTTCCTATTATTGCCTACTGGGGAAATGCTAATTTAATTCACCAAGATCAATTCTTCTGAGACTTTTTTTTTGCCTGAAATAGCTCAACATGTTCAAATGTTCATTACCAAATTCAGACCTGTGCTCAACCCATTAGACACACCAAAAGCAGCAACAGTGAATTGCTACCACAGAACATCTAAAACCACCACAAGTGAGCCTAGAACACTGCTTTAAGAGCTGCTCTGAGAAAAGAGTATCAGAAAGACAATGTATTAAATCAGAAAAGAGAATACCTAATGCAGCATGCTAATCAGACTGATTTCATCAAGTCTCCTCCAAGACAATCTACTGACGGAATCTACTGACAGGGAAGAATCACCACATCATTAGCAATTTGTACTGCTGTCAGGAACATGTTTAGTCACACCGTAGATTAAATGTTTAAGCAATTGCTAAGCAGACATGAAATTTTCCAATCCAAAGGCCTACGTCTGATCTGCCAATAAAAAATTAAATAGTGAGTCATTTTACTCAGGACAGCAGTTCCTCATCTCAAATATTAACAGAGGTTTTTCCATTAAAACATGTCAGTTGACATCATAGGAGAGGTTTGACTGGCATGTATGTACAGAAGCAGATACCAAATCCAACTCCGACTGCCCTTTAAAAGTGAAAAAAAATACATTTTCATATGTTCAGGAGTCACCACCTAAAATGAACATGTGATATTTACCTGGAGGTCCTACTCTTCTGAAGAACATTTTCAACAATGGTGTCCTGACACTGAAAGTATCCAGAGAGGGAAAACTGAGCAGGTTTTTGTAATGGAAGGTTAAATTTCTCAGACCTTCTTAATTCCTATCCTTAACAGGATAAAAACATTTTTATAAGGGAGATCTGGCAGATACACAGAACCAGTTAGGCTGGAAAAGACCTCTGAGACCATCAAGTCCAACCTGTGACCGAACACCACCATGTCTGGACCACGGCACTGAGTGCCATGTCCAGTCTTTCCTTAAATACTCCACTAACTCCCTGGGCAGCCCATTACAATGTCTAACCATCCTTTCTGCAAAAAAATTCCTCCCAATGTCCAACCTGAATCTCCTCTAGTGCAGCTTAAAACTGTACAACCTGCCTGGACTTCCAAAAGGCTTTAACAAGGCCACTTGCTTCTAAAATTAAGCAAAGATTGAGTGCTCAAAAAGGCCAGACACAAACTGTAAAAAAGATGGGAAAGGAAGCACAGGATGAAATGGTCACTTTTCAACAACTGTTCTTTGTAATTTTTCAATATATTCAAACCACAAAGTGATTTTAATAAGATGGCAAAGTCTGCAGATGACAGGACAAAAGCATCACAAACATCATCAACTGTGAAATATGTCTTAGTTACTGACTGACAAAATGGTAGATGTAGATAAATGCAAAAATTGGGGCACAGAGGAAAAAAATTCAAAATTCATCTTCATAATTACAAGCTTCAAATATACCTTCTCAGGAAATACACTGTAGAATTGGAAAAAAATGCAATTAGATATGGACATATTCAAATCACAAAAAAGGAGGAGGCTCCTCAGCAACATTAACACTGTGAAACTTTCCACACAACAGTGAAGTTCTTACAGTATCAACGGGTTCAAAAGGCATTAGAGAGGTTCCTAGAAGACAAATTCAGTAACAATGGGAAAGTGCATAGGAACACCTCAGGGAATTCCCAGGGTGCAGTCTTAGGGCAAATATTGTTGTGGTCCTGTTGTATTATTCTGACACTGGCTCATGGAGGAGACAGGAGAGAAGGCCAGGCAGAACTTCAGCACAAACAACACGAGTCAAATTAAATCCTGTTACAT
Source organism: Notiomystis cincta (assembly GCA_013398075.1). Lineage (NCBI taxonomy): Eukaryota > Metazoa > Chordata > Aves > Passeriformes > Notiomystidae > Notiomystis > Notiomystis cincta. The sequence goes on from VZRX01006149.1 coordinate 98,407, forward strand.
TGCAATCTGATAAACCAGTAGAATAAACATCTTAAATCAAACCAAATAGGTCCTTTGTTGTTGAGAACTACCAAAATAGCTGAATTACCTAAATTCAAAGCTGGGAATTTACTAGACTAGCATGCACTTTTTAAGCAAGGAGCAAAGCTGTCACTGCCTCGCAGTTTAACATTAACTAATTTGTCTCCACTGCATCAGATTGCTTGTCCAGCATCAGATTAATGGCATCATATGGACTTTCACCCTCAGAGAGCACCTCTGTGCTCTTCATTCTCAGAAGCATTTGTTCTTTTGGTAATTCTGGAAAGCAGCAGAAAAGGAAAGTACTGCATGTCTTGTACATCAGTTGCAGGAATCAAAACACACTAACCAGAAGTGAAACAAGTCCAAACCAAATGTTCAGTAAGGGCTCAATTATTGATCTGCTACTGCCCCAGTTAACTCTGAGGTCAGGGCACTGCCCTGCTGCAGTTTTTCTGGTTGGAACAATGCTCTTGTACCATCTCTTACTAAATACATGTTGATCCACTGCAAATCACCTAAGGATCTGGACAAGCCCAAGAAGAATTCATCATGAACCTTCTTTTTCCTACCGGTATAGATCTACCCTGAAGCCATAGATTAAACATTTGTAAAACAGTGACTAGATTTTCCAGTTCTGCAGAAAAAATTACTTTTGGGTAGAGAAGAACAGAGGCTCTAGGTTTTTTGTTTCATATTTTGAGTTGTTTCCTTTTTTTTCTTGAAAATGGATTAAATGCAGAGCACTTTGTATGCCCTTCCTACCTATGAAAGACACATAAGAAGGATCTCAGTTTTCATCTGGGTTATTATCATGAGAAAGCCTACCCAGCAATGGGCAGGGGAGGTGCGAAACCACAGGCAAACTCGAGTTAGTATCTAAAGGCTCTTGCTGAACACTTTTACTGATATTTATTACACGTTATTCAATGTACAGCTTATAATGCACCTATACAACAAAGAGAGGTTTCAACAAAGCTTTGGCTCTATGGAGGGACTGGATGCTGACTTCACCAGGTGCCTACACCAGGCTGCCTGAAACACCTCAACCACAGCACTGCTCAGTGAGACACAGATAATCTTTAAACACTTCAGTAAATGTGGATCAAAACTGCTACTGTTTTTTAAACATCCCAAGACCTTGGTGAAATAATTTTTGTCAATGTTTTTCAAAATACCACAAGTCCGTGTTTCTAAAAATTAGACGCAGAGAACAGTTCAATGTAGGGTTTTCATTCTGACACACATTTTTAAAACCGATTTCCCACACTTTGTAAATCATGACGACTGCTGGCTAGAGAGGCAAATTTGAAATGGAACATAACCAAACAAATAAACAAAATAATCCTCAAATTGTGATGTTTAAACGTTCCCTAACTGCCTTACAGTGCTCTGTTATGATTTCAATGACACAGCTGGGCTCTGAGAACCTACAAAAGAAAACTCTCCTCTCTAGAGGGCAACAGAGTTGTCTTTCTCTGTTGCCCTTTCTCTGCCTGCCCCTCATTCATATGTGAGCTGTGAAGAAAAACTACTTGACTGACTGGCTTTACCTACTGCCTGTGACCAGTCTGGATCCAATCTGTATTTCACCCCCGCCATCCCCTCAAAAAACTCCCTGCTACTTTTGCTGTAATAATGCCGCAAAATTTGGCACCTCGCAGCCTCCTTATATAAAAGGAGAATTAATTTCAATTTGCTGTTCCTACTTTGTCCTAGCAACACGAAACACACACACAATTTGATTATATAATCTCCATAGAGGTGGGAGGGATTTGGAGGCTTGCCTGAAAACCTGCCACTTCTTATGCATTCAGAAGCTTGACAGCATGTTTCTCCAAAGTACACATCCATGCAGCTAAAGTCACAATTGAGTTCCTTCACTCTACATCATCAAAAATGTTACCAAAAGACCAAAAGCCACAAAGGCAAAATGGTAAAACAAAAAAAAAAAATTACAATACGCATGACAGCTATACAATAGCCTGAGCTTGTTCTTGCCATAAATAAGAACAAAACTAAAAAAGTTAATGGATTTACACTAATTTATACTATCCAATAACATCAGTGGTTTCAGTTCAAATACCAGCAGATCAGTCACTGTAAAATGCAGTCACCAGAATTGACATTGACGTCACTGTTGCTGGCAGCTTTTTCTGAAATCTGTGGACTGCTGAACCTTAGCCTTTTTTCAATAAACACTCAGGCATGTAACACACCAGTAGTTCCCCTGACAGAAGTGTCAGACAGGTCTTCCTGTTCACTTTATTCATCTCTCTTCCATGTGCCTTGGTCTTAAGGCAAATGGCAATTTTTCAGTTATCAATGAAGTCAGTCTGTTTTCATTGATAGCCTAAGATTTTCAAAAATACCACAGAAAAAGTTTTAACATTCACTTTTGCAGTCTTAAGAAAAGTTCCAATTATTCTGTTTGAAGACTCACAGAACTGAAGAAAAGCATAGAAAAGAGACAGGGTTCAACACGACATATTTTTACAGCATAAGTACTAGCAAGCTGAATCCAGATGAAATGTATCAGCCTTTGAAAAATCATTAGCATCATCTTTGTTTTCTCTTTTTCAACCTTTAAAACTTGATGCTGTCTCCAATCTGTCTAACTTCAAAAGCAGAAAATAATTTGTCCTCAATATCATCATATCTGCATACTGAACAACACTTTATGAATGTTTTAATCTTGACCTTTTTTACCTTACATTTCTTCTTTAAGATATGCAGATGAAACTTCAACAACTGGACACCAATTTTCTCCCATATAAATATGTGGAAAATAGCTGATACTCCTGAAATCCTTTTGAGATCTTAGTCACTTTTCACCAACAATGACAAGATATGCCATAAGTTATTCCGATCAGCTGAATATGGTAATATATTCTGAAAGTTCACAATACTTCAGTTCTTCAAAATACCAGGATGACTGAAGAGATAGAAGCAATTTTTGAGACATCCATCCCAAAAGTCTGCCACGTGCCTCATGCTTTGGGCACACACATTATGTTCCAGGCCCACAGTCCATCAGCTGCCAGTATTTCCAGTACTGTCTTTTCTTCAGCACAGTAATGGGAAGGTTGTTGTTGCAGTTGAAGCAGAAGGCTGGGAGTCCTGGGATTCAGGGCAAGCATTCAACTCTGACATGGAGTCCTAATGGCTTGACCACTGACACTCTCAAACCTTTCAAAAGAACAGCTGTTTCTTGCTCTAAGAATGCCATTTAGCTTCTCAAGGCTCATGGAGCAGTCTGCAAGGGACTGACTGCACTAAAGCAACACAAGCTAATTTCAAATCAATAGCCATGTGTAAGGATTCAGAGTTTACACAGGGCTTATGACAACTTTCAGATCTTCAGAAGTTGCTACTAAGAAAGCTGCTGTATCATGGCATGCTCTGATCTATCATTTCTAGAGCAGACTTTAGTATGTGCCCACCAAACTAAGAGGGCTGACTAAAACATCCAAACTTGAACCAAATAATTGAAGAAGCAATAAGAATGGTTGAAAACTTTTCTTAGCTAAGAAAATGAGTCTGGGGACCAGACGATAAATGAGCCAAGAAGACTGAGCTGACACAGGCAGGCTTTGGACAAGTTAGAGGTGGGGAAGGGGTGAATATGGGTGCACCTTCAGAAGAATGGTGGATCTTTCTCCAGAGTTCCAGAAGTGGAATAGACCAGAGGATACAGACTTTTGCCTAATCTGTATGTAATTTATACTAGTATAAGTAAAGAGCAATGATGTCTTAAAATAGCTCAAAAGTCTAGGGGGACACACAAGACATCTTTCCAATAGCTTGAGTTTGGTCCAGCCATAAATAAGAACAAATCCAAAACAGTTAACCCAGTTTACACCAATTTATGCTATCCACTCCTATACATGCACTGGTTGTCTAAGAAAACCAGTTTGGATGAAGATCTGGGACACTCGTATTTAGGTTCCAAATATCCTGGAAGTTAGCACAGACTTGAGAGCTGAAGGCAGTTGGGATGTCACCCTATTTTGTGAGAAGGTAACAATAGGCCTAAATCCAGGAAATCTTTCAGCTGTGCCAAGAAAGAAACAATAAAAAAGGCTTCCTGAGATATAGAAAGCACAGCAGATGTCCCAGCACTCTCTGAAATTCGGAGATTGAGGAGTGTTCAAGTCGATTAATGTCAGTTCCACCAATCTGACCAGTCAGATCAACTCTGGAAAAGACAGCATATTACAAATCAAAATTCCTGCATTTCTGCCATTGGGTGAATCCATCATTCATGAGTAACTTTCCACTTTCTGACACTGCAAAGAGCAAGCATGCAAAGAGCTACTCTTGAGGTTTAGGTAACTATGCAAGCAATCCATGTTGGCCTATTCCCATTTTTTTAAACCTGTGAAACCAGGAAACAGCAGACAACTGTTACATATCTCCCAGAAAAATGGACAGGATTATACCTTTTTCTTCTGGAAAGCCCTAAGCTTGTTTTTTCACCTTTTGTTCCAAGTTGGTCACATTGGTGTCAGAACAATCACATTCTTAGAGAGATCATCCTTTCCAAAACACAGTTTTGCTCGTTTCTGACTCCAAGGTGACTGAAACAAATATTCTAGCAAAGAGAAGTTGGTCCTCAAATAGCTGTAAGAAATTTCTGTTGAAATGCTTTTTTTCACAGGTAAGTTTTTCTTATTATTTTTAACTGCCATAAGAAAATCTTTCTCTGCCCTCTCTCCCACTTGTCATCACTAGAAAAATTTCATAGCCATTCTGCAATCAATTAGTATGTCTGCAGCTGTCATCAAGTAACACACACACAATCAAGTGGAAAATTGTTCCCTTCAACTGAAACCAATAAGCAATAAAAAATAAAATAAAATTACTAGAAGAGAACAGAAGCTTTCAAAATATGTTTATTTCCCTCCTTTCCTTTTACCAACATCATTTTTTCCTTATTGGATTTCTCAAAGAAAAAAGAAAACTAACATCACCAAGAGCATTTTTAAAGCCACTTTCATATTGCCTGAAATGAAAAAAAGGACAGGAATGCAAGTTTTTGCCAGCTATGTATAACCTCTGCATTAACACAGATTTTTTACCATTTACAGACAGATGGTTGATTTCATGTTCATTTTCCTTACAACATATGCTTTCCTGTTGAACAAAACTCTCAACAGAAGTTTTAAAAACTTTCAAATGAACACATGAGCTAATGAAGTGCAGAGGCCAGTTAATACTGTCAATTTATGTATATGATATTTCACAGTAATCCAGGCTGCCCTACTCTTTAGTGTATTCACAGAATCTAACCTCTATTTCTCATTGGCTCATTTCATTTCTGTTTCTCATTTCTACATTGGCAACTCCCAAACTTCATTTATCTTCTGTTCATAAAGGGAAGAGTAATAAAGGCCTAAGAAACAATAAACCAGTGCACAGAGAATGGAATTCCACCATGGTTGGTTATCTCAAGCCCTTGTTATTTGTAGGCAGATGAAGAGTCATACAGTTTATTGGTAAAGGTCCTTGATTAAACCTAAATTAAAAGAGGAGCCTATCGTGTCATTATTATTTGATTTCCACTCAGACCAAAAGCAGAGATTGAAGAAATATCTTGCTATTGAATACCTTCTTTCTAGTTCATTCCATCATCTCCTGCAAATATTTACATTCTCAACACTACAGGTGCAGCCTGATGTCCAGCCAGCTGCCATCTTCCATGTGAGGGTCTGCTTTGTTCTCTTGAGGAGGTTATCAGTCTCTTAATAAGACATTTGTAGATACACGTTATTTTGGGAACTAAACCCCTCTATAAGAGACATGACAATTTCCCCATCTCCAAGTGCAACTAAGTCTGTCTAATTAGTAGCAGGTGATGATCCTCCATCACATATTTGACCATTCTCCCCTCTTATGCACGTCCCATTCCACCCCAGCATGTGCTCTAGGACATCCTTTCGCAAAGACTGCCAATGCTGCCAGCCTTTCAGTGTCCTCCTGATCACATCTGACTGGCTAATAGAACATTTGGATATTGTCTCTCTAAACACCCTCTAAACCACAACAGGCTACAAAAGCTTAGCCAGAAGTTTCCACTCTCTGAAAGTGGAATATGTGCACTTTACAAGTCCCCAGGCCTCAACTTCAGGCATCACTGTATAGGGGGAAACCTCGAGAAAAATAAACCAATTACCAAGTTGGTATAAAAAACATTTTCAAGATGGCCAGAGGGTACCAAACAACAGTAGATGATTGTATTTGGAACAAATTCAGTGTACTTTACTCTAGCAGCTACATCCCAGCAAACAGAGCCTGACATACATCACATTTAAAGTGAGCTATGTGTTAGCACAGTTTCAAGTATATACTTTTATCAAGTACAACTATCACTATTGACACCTTTGAAAGACAGCACAAAATATCACTAGAACTTACCCTTGCTATTTATCAAGCAGCTTGTCATTCTGAAGCAGTTTGCATAATGTTAGTGGTGACATGTATTTGGGGACCCTCATCATCATGTAAATAGAAAAGGTATAGCATCTTTTAACAGAAATATAAAGATTAGCCCATATACAGTTTAATTTTTAATTGAATACAGTTGCTTATCTAACCCACAGATCTTTCTTCTCTGGTCAATAAAAAACATTCCTATATAAAACAGATTCAGCCTATTCCAGAATTGCTGCTGGACTGGACATCTTGCTGCCAAACTGCTCCAAAATCAAGTTTCTATTAATAAACATTTGAAAATATAAAGCAAAGCTTTCCATTTAAGATCACATTTCTTGTACTGTACCTTTGAATTTATCATGCATTACAGCTGGTACTACACAGTTAAATTCCCTACCATCATCCTGCAATAGTACAACATTGGCTAGAGAAAAGCTGTTGGCTTTAAGCTACAATGATCAATGGCATTAATGACTATTGCAGCAGGCTGGCAAACAGATCTAGTTTTAAATCACAAAAATGTATGCTGTGGCTTTATTATTTCAAAGGGAGATGTCACCAACCATTAGTGAAAGTGAATACAAATATCACACTCTCTCCATTTCCAGCTTCAATACCTTGATCTATTTTCACTTTTTCCCTTGCTAAAATGTTTTAGACACTAGGTGCTTGTGAAAGATGTTCCTTCTCCCTGCTTTTTTTTTTTTTTTAAATGGTATTGTCCTTAGACCTTGGAATTAGTTCAGGAAGATTTTTTAATTAAAAACGACACAGTCCTCCTGTAGGTGTTCTCTTTTTCATCTTGCTTGAATTCCCACAAGTCCAGGTTTCCCCAAAGACAGCTCAAGAGGAAAATTATGACAGGTGCCTGCAATGTACAGAAACAGCAGGAGGAACAAAATCAACAGGGAGCAGAGACTGACTGAAGTATGTGAAGGAAAAGGGAAAAAGGTAGAATTTCGAGGTAACTCAGCAACTGGGGCAGGCAGCCATTCAGGAAAGGAGTAAACGTGAAAGCCCATAATCATTTACCCCTCATCCTTATTTACCTTCTTGCCTGATCTTCTTCTATATGACATGGTGATACACAGCTATAACAGAGCGGATTTGACCTAATTATTTTTATTAAAAGAAACAAAAGTGTCGAAGATGCTAACAGATAAAGCATGACAAAAGTGAGAGGAAAAAATACTGCAAAATAACGCTCTAATGGGCATTGCACAAAAAACCTGCAATACGATTTCACCTTCTTATAGTGAGGTTGTTTGTTTTTAAGAAAAAGAGAACAAAAAGCTTTTGGCCATTGGGAAAAAATTTTACACTACTTAAGAATTTTAGCACTCAGTCATTCTACATTTATACAGATTTGGTTGATTAGCTGTAAGATCAAAAGCCTAAAAGTACATCAGGGAAAACAGTTACTAAACAGATTTCAGAAAAATAACAAATCAGGCATTCAAAAATATACAGGGTCTTATTTACCACAATCATCCCTTCTGGAGCTTGAAGGTGTATAAATAGAAACCTTTCACCAAGAGGTTTATTATATTTCATCAGGAAGCCTGACACTTCAGACAATGAAGGACTTCACATGAACATATTCTTCATGAATAATTAATAAACAGTCAGCTGGTTTGGCTCTGTTAAAGCAGCTTGGTTCTTTTGTTTCTTGTAGCTGCTACCCTCCTACTTTCAACTGTAAGGCAGACAGCAACTCTTTTTCCTTCCTGCCAAACCAGGAAAATACTTCATAAATACATAGGCTGAAACAACTTTCTAGGTTACACATGGATACAGTATGTCACTATTCTCACCATAATTTTTAACTCCATTAGAGACATAAAAATTTAACAGCTTGACTAAAGAATATTTTGAATTACAACTCACAATTTTTAAATTTTTTTGTTTTCCTTATTTCTAAAACACTGTAAGGCAATGTACATTGTTTATTAAGAATAATTTTAGTACCTTGAGATGCTTAGCATGAAGCAGGGCAAACTGCATGTTTTTGTGTTCCATAGTAAAACAAATAAATGTTACTGGTAAAGCACACAAGACTCAACCAAACCATCTGCATTTCTCCCAGAAGGTGTAATACAAATAAAGTTCTGTTCTGAAATGAGAGATACAGTTGATATGTTGAAGGAAATTATTCAATTTTTTCTACACTTTTATAGAGACAGAACCTGTATCCTTTTTGCCTTTAGAAGCAGAAATACCTACACTATTATCTGAGAGTTCTCCAGATATATTCTGTGATATTTAAGTATATTAAACCACTTTCAATTTCCCTTGTTAAAAAAAAACAAACAAGGAAACTTGTCTGTCATCTTATACAGCCCATAAGGGTCATTTCACAATTACATTTAATATTTGCTTCTATAACAAAATTTCTAACACCATTTATCCTCCTAATGCATTCTCCTAGTGACACAGTCACTACATGGACACATTTTCTACTTAAACTAAACGAGTGCAGCACACAACTGAGGCAGATGAAATATCCTGAACACTAATAACATTTACAGTTAGGAATGTTATGCTGCAAATGTCAGCACCTCACTACAGGACTCTAATCCAGGAGAGCGCTCCCCTTGACTTGTCAGATCTCCTACAGAAAGCATTTATTTGTTTTGCTCTGAACCCTGACATACCAAGTGGACACTACAAAAGAAGAGTTTCCCAGCTGGCAGACTGATGGTATGATGAAGTACAGGAAATTTTGCTCACAAATGTGGCAGTCAGGGGGTAGTGATACACTAATGAAGTCACAGCACAACCCCAAGAATCAAACTATAATGTCTGAGAACATTGTCCAAACACTTGCTGAACTCTGGCTGGCTCAGTGCTGTGATCACTTCCTTGGGGAGCACTTCCAGTGCCCAACCACCCTCTTCAAAAAGGTGAAGAGCCTTTTCCTAATAACCATCTTAAACCTTCCCTGAGAGGGCTGCATGCCATTCCCTCGGGTCCTGTCACTGGCCACCAGAGAGACGACATCAGTGCCAGCCCCTTCTGCATGAACAACCTCTTTGAGGCTGTCCTCATGTGGTTCTTCTGTGCCTGCCTACCAGAACACACGGCACAACAGCCTCCTCTCTGCGAAAGGAGACAAGAAAACCTAAAGTAATGGCATTAGAAACAATTTACATGTGAAACTACAAGTGAAAGATGTTAAGTACATATCAAAGAATCACAGAATCAAACAGGTTGGGAAAGATCTCTGCGACCAAGTCCAACCTTTGCCTGAACAGCACCAAATCATCCAGACAATATCACTGAGTGCCATGTCCAGTCTTTCCCCAAACACCTCCAATGACTCCACCACCTCTCCAGACAGTCTGTTCCAATATCTAATTACCCTTCCTGCAAATAAATTCCTCTTAATTTCCAACCTAAACCTGCCCTAGTGCACCTTAAGACTATGTCTTCTCATCCTGTCACTGGCTGCCTGGGAGAAGAGGCTGACCCCTCCCTGGCTACAACCTCCTTTCAGGGAGTTACAGAGAGTGATAAGATCATCCATGAGCCTTCTCTTCTCCAGGCTAAACATTCCCAGCTCCCTCAGCTGCTCCTTGTATGACTTATTCTCCAGACCCTTCACACCAGCTCTGTTGCCTTTCTTGGACTTGCTCCAGTATGTCAATGTCCTTCCTGAACTGAGGGGCCCAGAACTGGACAGAGGACCCAAAGTGTAGCCAGCTTCTATTATTCTGAAATATCCTGAATCATTATCCTAATTATTCCCCTAAATATCCTGAGATATCCTGGTATCTCCTGTTTGGCTGAATAAACAAACTCTCATCACTTGTTCAAGGTACAGTCCCACAACTGAAATAAATACACAAGGTAATGTCAATGAATGAGTATTTTATTGCACTGTATTCTGAAAAAACTTGTATTTGGCAGGGCTAAGAGTTTCCCCAGCACTCTCAGCTGATAAGCTGATGTTTCCAATATGCAGACTTCACCCTATTACTCACAACTTTGGGAAACTTCGGAGAAAGTGACCAGAAACCTTTCAGCACGCTTCTGAGACTTTGGGAAGTTTAGCCAAAGTAGTCTGGTCTGTGTGCAGCCTTTGTCAGGCTTCCTTCATTTTGACAGCCGTTACTTGCCCCAAGTGCACACATCCCCCTGCCCTGTGGTTACAGAGGCACTACACCCAAAAGAGGCAGCTGTAGGAACAAATCTGCAGCTCCAAAGGAAGACAGCAGTTATTTGAAGGATCTCTTCCTCTCGTCACAGAAAACAAGGTGTGCAGTGGACTGTATTAAGAGAAACCATTCTCTAGTGGTGACAGAAACAAAGGCTCCTCTGCCTCCAGACAGAGCCTGCTTGCTGCCAGGCAAACCCCAGGCTTTACAGAGGCAACCCACAGCTGCAAGTTCCTCTGTGCTGCCTGTCTGCACTCGGCAGCATTAGGTCAAGAGTTGGACTCAATGATCTCAGAGGTCTATTGCAACCTAAAGCATTCTGTGATTCTACATCCAACTCTTCCTAAGGCCTCATTAAAAAACTGCCAAAGTAATCACAAGTTGCAACTCTTAACCAACAACAGCAGCTTTGCTAAGAACATAAACCACTACATAATGCACAGAGCCTGTAAACTGAGTTCCTGGGCACTGAGAAACAAGACTGAATTAGTAGGCCTTTCCAAAACTATTCTGTGTATCAGCTCACCATCTGCAGTATAAGGATAAATCTGATAAAACTCCTGGAAGACTAGTAAAAATGCATGTGTTCCACCACTGTGGAATTTATCTTGGAACAAGATTTGACTAGTAGGAGACCTGGGCCTGTGACAAACAAATGAGAAAGATGCTGAAAAGCAGTCTATTAGGTGACCAATGCTACTGAATAAGGCAATAAAGTGTCTGCAGTTCTGGATTGTGCATAACAGGAGGGGAATAGGAAGATGAATTAAGCTTGAAAGTCAGCTTTAACTCTTGATATTTCCTATTTTTCAAGTGTTCAATTTTTGACTCTTGGTAATTTTTGAATGCATTATTTATAATACAATTCATACAGAGAATGCCCACTGCCCATCTGCTTCATAACATGTTCAAAAAATGTTATACTGCACTTCCTTTACAGAAAAAATTTAAAGGAACAGGAACTCTGCTTCACAGCTGACCACTATATAATTTTAAAACCAGGTTCTTCTCTTCTGCTTTTACAGCTTAGCAAACTTCTTCTCTTGAAGTAGTCACCTGAAGTAAAAGACTCTTGGCCAAAAAATGAAAATAAACAAACAAAAAATGAATAAATAATTCCCCACTGCACTATGGGAAAAAATTGAGCATGTATTATTAACAAATTCAGTAACTTTTAAAATAACTACTCCGAATTTAAAATTTTTCATTACAAGTGCAACCCTGTAAGAACTTTCAAATTTTGTTTTCTTTCTAGATTATCTATTCATTGCCTCCAGAAGGCATGAATTAATAAATATATGTTTTTACAGTCAGGGGCAGTAAGATCTTCAAGAGAATGAGTGGTTCCTGCTTTACAATTCAGGTGTAGAACACATGACAGCAAAAGTTACTTGGCTGTCAGTTTCCCAAAAATAAAATAAATAACACAGTCCTTTAGAACAATTGTGAATTGTTTGTAAATGAGGAAATATACTATGCTAGTTAGTAACTACACAGACTCTTACTCTGAATAAACACTACTTGAGTCTTAGCATAGGGAAAAGTTTGACCAGTGTCGTTTGGTCTGCACGAAGAACAAAACCCGTGATGCTGTCAGAACAGTTTTTATAACGTATTTTCAAACTCATTAATGTGTGCTCTCTTACATCACTGTGTGTTTACCAAGTACATAAAGTAGCTTAGCTGTTAGTCTCGTTAATCTCCAGTTCTTCATCAAAGAGCAATCAGCACTCATTTCCCTGTGAGGTTTTTTCCACTAAAAACCATGCTTACCCACATAGAAAAGAAAGAAGAAGAAACAGGAGAATTGGAACAACAAATGAAGGTAATATTCAGGGCATAAAAATAACCACCCAAATTATCTGTCTCTGACACAGCATTTCATTAGTGCTTGTTCCAGTAAGTGCTACATTTCACACGAATAAACTGCCCTTGAAGAGAAAAATTCTTCAATTGCTCATTAACTAGCAGGTATTTCATAAAAGATATTGGGTTAGAAGTCTAATTATATGGAAAACTAAGCATTTGTACGAGGATTGTTGCTCAAACAGCAACTGTTTTTATCCATCTTGGCAAGAGAGTAGGGACATACACAAAGTGGCTCTGGATTTGGGCAAAGAAAACAGGGAGAAATATGAACTATCTCAAGACAGCTTTCATCATTATTATTCTTATTATCATCACTATCATTATATCATTACTGTTATGTATTCTTGTTATTGTTGTTGTTACTGTTATTATCATTCTAAAACTGGCTTCCAAAGAGACACTTTCATCAAAACTCAGTGAAACTCAGGTCACTTGGCAAATTATTTCTTGGCACACAGAGCACACTACCTACCCCAAAGGCCCAAGAAGTCTACTAAAAAAATTAAATAATGATTACAGGGTATTTATATATACAACAATTTGCCTATGAATTTGACTGCATCAAAACAGTTGTCATGTATTTAAAAAATTTAAAAAAAAAACCAAAATGAAAGGGGTAAAAAGAAGAGGAGAAAGGGAAAAAGTAAAACAAAAATCAAAGAACAAAATACAGGATGCATGTTGCTAAAAAAATAAGTAGGAAAGTACTGAGAATCTTTCTACCTAGGTTAGGAGATTTTAGTGCTCTCTTTTCTAAAGTGACACCTCCAGAAGTGCCACATTTGCTTATTTTTGTTGTTCGCAAACAGCGCCCGCAGACAATGGATGATGTCAGCGTCTTGGCTTCTAGATAAATATTCAAGCATAATACTATTTTTAGCTAACTTCCTAAGGAAATCAGGCATATGTAACTGTGCTAACACTCAGCCCTCTGCCCTGAAATTTTCTGAGTGCAAAACCTACTCCAAGAAATGTTGTAAAAGGCTAAGTATCTCAAATGATCAACGTGCCTGCTTATTTTGGGAAAGCTGGCAAGCTGGTGTATCAAAGACCTTGTTAAAAGGAAGGAGGTAGTGATGGCCCATCCCAAGAGGTGGTGGCTGGCCAGCAGCTTGCCATTTCCAGCCCAGGGATAGCATTTATGTCCATTCAAAGACAGGAAAATGGGAGCAAGATCGGGCAGAGCAGCACAGCACACAAGTAACAATTAAGAAAAAAGGAAATTAAATGTAACAGAGAAGCTTCATTGGACTTGCTGCTCATGAAAACACTACATACATCTGCATATAGCATCCTATGCTCTGTCTTGGCAGGAAGATTAGCTCAATTGTTTAATGGGACTTATCCATATCTGATTAAAATGATCCTAAGTGCTCCGCACAATCTTTAAAATATGTCCCCTGGCACTAACAGTTTTATGATGAAAGCTAAATTATGTTCCGATCAAATTAGAAAAATTGAGGCAAATTGCATTAGGCTATTTAATACAAATGTTCATTCTGAAGAGCAATTCCATGTTTAATCTCATATCCTGTAGGAACAAGGACATAAAGGTGATCTGTGTTTAACAAGATCTCCAGATGCAATGCAGAGCAAAGACATGGGAGATGTTAAATAATGGCATCTGGTTTTCCTCTGTGTTGGTGCCCTTTTGCTGGTACACAAGAAAGTACTTTTGTATCATCAACTAGGAAGGACATCACAGCACCACATGTCTATTCCCCTTAACCTGTTCTTGGTGCTATGAATTTCAAAAGTGAATTTTCCTACACTTTCCAGATGTTCTCTTTCTACAACAAACTCTAATGCCTCTAATACAGCACTATCTATTTGTACATCTTTTTTCCTGAACCTATGCTTCCCACTCCATGGCCCCAGCGTTCAATTTTTTCCTCCCAAGGTATATATTTTTCAAAGTTACATATAATTTATCTTCTTACTCTTTTGGATTTATTTCTCTTGCTCTGGTTTTTTATGTTTACTACATTTTCTTTTCTCTTCCTTAGCAGAAGAGAAGACAACTTTACTTCTCTCTACTTTCCTGACATCATCATTGAGCACTCAGTTATTTCTTCACTAGGTTCACTTACTTCCTACATTTTCTTTACCCACTTCCATCCATCCAGAAACACATGCAGCACCAAACAAAGCCAAAGCAGCTACATCAGTGGCTGCCCACTCTATAGCAGCTGAGCTACCTGGATCTCTAATATCAAAACTGGAGTCTGAAATAAACTGTCAGGGCTCACTCAAGGGCTCCAGTGCTGCAGAAAATAGAGAAACAGTTACAGTATGCAAGAAGTGAGGTGGCAATGACTTCTGAGGCACCCATGTGCTCACTCAGTCTACAGGCAATGCTTAAGGGGCCACAGGCAGCCAAAAAGGCTCAGTGTGAAGGAGAGGAGATGAGCCAGGATACCATGAGAGACTGAAAAACAGGGGCATTTGGAACTTTGGAGAGCCATACAGATGCTGCAGCTGAGTGGCACAAGGGAAGCATTATCAATTTTCACATGGAAAGGACATGCTACATTTTTGTTTTCAATACAAGAAATTCAGCTGCTAAAATAGAAGACTGCTATGTAGGGTAAGTGTGCTGTAGAATAAAGCAGCTTAAAGGAGGGCTATGGCCTAGAAAAATGAAGGATTCAAAGGGTTTGCCTGAGAACAGTAAGAACTTGCATGAGACCAGAGAACACACTATAATACTAAATTGCATTTAAATATTACTAATTTTCACTCCAAAAAAGAACAAAATCATATTGCTAAGCTCACAGTCAAGCCATCTTGCTAAACAAAGCTTAAATTATGGGCTAGTCACCTCAGGCTCCCAGCACAGTTGACAGAGATAAACTTATTGCCTATGTATTATTCTGCGGACATTCCAATATGGAATAGGGAAATTGACTCAATTTGGAGAAGAATTACCTCAAAAAAGCCAAACACCACAAACAATTCATTAACATGGAATTAAACCATTACATTATTTTGGTGTGTTTATAGAACAAACAGCAGAAAGACAGTGAATAAATCTGCAAAAGCATGTTGAAAACTGTGATAGTGTGTGGCTGGAAATAGGATTTGCCCTCCCACCTATCTAAGCATATTGTTCTCTCCCACACATGAACTGCAGCTTCTCTGACCTCCCCAGGCTCACTGCCCTTCAAATGGCTGAATTCCTCCTGGACAGCTGGCAGCACCTTTGCTTTTCCTCCCAGCAGCCCTGACTGATCCTTGCCTCCTCCATCTCTGATTTCTCTAGCAAGCTCCCAGTCTTCCCACACTGCCTGCACTCTTACCATGGATACCTGGCAAGCCAGAACATCACCAAACTCTTTCACGTGTTCTGCACTGTAACTCAAACAAAAGCACATGTTAAGAAGGAGACAGAAGGGTATTTCATTTATAAAAGATGATAGCACTCTGCATATCTGATCTAATAGTGCACCTGTTATGCATATATTCTTTATATAAATCATATATCTCACACAAATAGAGATAGGCATTCAAATTTCTATAAACTGATTATATAAATTGTATTATCTGTCTCCTATCTTGGCAAGCACTTCACACAGATGGTTTAGGAAACACTTCAGGTGCTTGTCCCCTCCCTCTATTTCTGAGCCTAAGGATGGGAGCTGCTACATACCATCAGATACACTCCCACTTACACCAAGACTTTCATCTTGCAGACACTAGCACTAAAAATTTCAGAGGAAACTGAAAAGAAGCAGACAAAAGAGAGAAGAAAAAATTAAGAGTAGGCAAATGTAGGTTTTCACCTCCACAGGCATCACTCAAGTTAAAAGTTATATCACACAGCAAAGCCCTAGATCATATTCCTGTCCAAAATTCTGTCCATTTTCAACTCACTGCAACTTGGTCACCTTACTAGAACACTCACTCCCTACTCCCCAATTTTCTTAGCACTAAGTTGAAGCAGTAGTATTTCCCAGCATTCTATATTCAAGACATGTGTGTAAATATCAGGCTAAATTTAGGGTGTTTACACCACTGAACAAGCAGAACTAAATGGTTTGTTGAGTGATAGGCAGTTTTTCAGAATACCTATCAACATTTCTAAGGCATTTATCACTATAGGATCTTCTGACAAAAAAGCTTCATTCTATTTAAGTCTCCAAAGACTTCCCTTTTCAGTGCTGGAACACACTGAACAGAAGGTGGAAAAAATAAATTGCCACATAGATGTGGGCATAGAAAAATCCTTCAAGTCCCACATTATGTTACTGATGTCTTCTTTGCTCTGGGCACAAGTGACTGGTACAAACAAGACAGAATCACATGCATACAGCCTGTGAACTCATCAGGGGCACATTCAAAAGCCATGTACTCAACAACTAATTGCTTTGGGAAAGAAAACAGCACACAGGGTTACACCTACAAGGGTTCTAAACTAATTGTAGGGCAAGCAACACTCAGCTCTGATTTACCACAGGCCTAGGTTTATTACAAAGCTCCTGAAACTGTCTCCTATTCTGTACCACAAAATACATGCAGAATGAAAACTTAACCTTGGGCAGGACATTTAAGGCCAAAAGCTTTAATCAGAAAAACAAATTAAGAAACCCAAGTGTTGGGGATAAGCCTTTTGCTATCACTTCTGCATGCCACACATGCATTATCCATGCTTTACATGAGGGATTAAGCACCACACGTGCCACTTATGAACTCCCATTACACTCTGTAATGTGTTTGCTAGTGAAAAAAAATAAAAATACATTTACAGAAGCTTATTAAACATCACTTTAAAGACAGGAGAACAAGCACCTTAGTGAGGTTTAAAGCTCTACTGGGGATTGACTCTACTATCCCCGAGGAAATAACTACTGCAATACAGAAATATGTATTTGAATTTTATTTTCCCTTTAAGACTACACTGACACTCCTCCAAACGACTAAAATGGGTCATAATACCTTTATCAGAAAACGTCCATACCTTCATAAAGCAACATTCATTATTAAATCAGTAGTTAAATTCTTAAGAGATGTATTTAGAAGCTATGTAATTGTTTGTTACTTATAAAAGCAGCAAAGGTTCTGCAGACTGAAACAGCTGCTCACCATAATAAAGGGAGGTGAGAAAGACTGAATAAGACAGATGTGCATTTAAAAATAAATAATGCTGGGGATGGTGGAGGCCCTTGTGCAACCTCATCAGGTTGGATGAATTCAGGACTTATGATCTCTGCAAGGATATTTTCCACAATTTATTTTAAGCAGACAGTAATGGATTTTGATCTCAATGCAATATAATAAGAGCTTTCTTACAAGGTTTAACATTGTATTAAAAGAGGTATGCTTAGACCTGTAAAAGGAATTACTGTTCTACACCAGTTTTAGCCTATGACTCAAGTTGCTGACCACAGGACAGAAAAGTTTCACATTATGCAGTGTATATAAAGGCCTAAAAGGTGAAGATTTACCTGCCATTCATTTCAAAATAAGGTATTTAAAAAACATATTTACAAGTACATAAATGTAAACTGCATTTTTGCACTAAATAGGGCAGAACTTTGGCTACAAAGGAAACAAACTAATCACCAAAAAAATCCAGCCTTTACAGATCATCTTCTAAAATAAAACCTTTTTTTTTTTTCCCTTTCTCTTACCCAATTATGAGGGAAATAAATCTTTTATGACTTTTACTCCCATTCAATCCCAATTATAAACTGTGTAGCAGCTGGTCAGCAGCTTTGATGAAATGAAAGCATCTGCAGCAGCAGGACCACTTCTGTGTTATGCCATATATACTGCAAAGGAGGCTGTTTATTCAGCCAGTGGGTTAAAATGGAGCAGCACACGGAGTTTCAAGAATAAAGTATCCCTACAGAAAGAATCACCAATTGAAAATCACCACATGGCTTCTCTGAACTGCCACCCCTGTTAGCAGGTTACTGACAGAGGTGGCAAGTGAGAGACAGTGCTGTCCCCACAGGTATTCTCCTACACAGAGAAGCAGAATCCACCATGGGTCAGTGGGAAAAATGCAGAGCAAGCCTGAAGTGACCCTGAAGCTGTGATGAAGAGCTGACAGCTCCAGAGTCCCTCTGATGATTTGGTTGGTTTTTTGTTTGGAGGTTTTTTGTTTTTTTTTGCTAGAAGTATATTTATGCACTTTATAATATATATCCAGAAGCCTAAGATCAGCCTTATTCCACATTCTTCCTCCTGGGCTGCAAAAGGCTGTGTCAGAAGTCATGCCTGCTTATTTGGGGGTTTTACATAACTGCCCTTGACAGGCACACGAACAGCGTGTCAGGACACATGATGCCTTCCCAAACCAGCCTTCACTCCTGATCTCACCTGGACACAGCACTGGTGGAAAACTGCAAAAAGGAAACACTAGTTGGAAAACTCAGACCCAAATAACCCACAGCAGTTCAAGGCACTGTAAACCTGGACCAAGTTTATCCGTAACATATATTGCTCAAGAAATTAAGAAAACTAGAAATGTCACTATGTAACAGCTTGTTGGCAAACCAATTTACAGGTTATCATAAGGAAAATGTCCCTGTCCTTCTCATGCTTAACAATGTTTTAACTGTTCCCTTCAACAGCACCTGGAGACCCTTCTATGAGACACTCTTAGTCTCTGCTTCTGGAGGGAGTTACAATCCAGCAAAAAAGACTCAAGGAAATTTCAGACTGCATTTTCACTTTAATAGGGAGCAGTACACAGGGAGACTTTGTCTGCAGTAAATACTCCCTACAACAGTGAGGAAGTTCAGCAGAAGACTGAAGTCACACAGGTAAGTGCAGACATGGCTCTGCCACCCAGCCATGAGGGCTGGTCCTGTGGGCAGTGATGGGCACCAGGGCCAACTACTGCCAACTACAGGATGGCCCTGGGGGCTGAGCAGTGCAATCAAATCAGACATTCCACAGAGTCTCAGAATGCCTAGGGTTGGAACATGCCTGTTTAACAAGGTGTATAAACTGGCAGCCCTACAAACACAGCCCATACACAAACCAAGCAGAGCGAGTAAGGGCTCCCCACACTCCACAAATGGCAGAGGGACATGCAGGTGTGCCTATCCCTGGCATAGGGATATGTGTACAAAAATGATGAAAGGGGAAAAAAGCCAGGAAAACCTTCCACAGGGCAGATGAAGGTCAGAATATGAGAGGAAATGCTAGATAAAGGCAGCAGTGTACCTTAAGAAAATGAAAATGCAGTGCTGTAAGCCAGTATCACTACTGTCATAAGCTCAGCTATTGTTGTAGTTTGCCTTAAACAGCAGCCAATGACATTTTAATAAATTGATCAAATGTTACCTGGTTGTGCAAGGATTTCCACCTGACACAGAATACTACTTTGTAGCATCAAATACATCCTTTAATTCAACTTTTTACCTTTCAGAGCAGCAATTCAACATGCTAAAATTAAATAATGTTACCTCTCCACTGGGGGGGGGACGACAGAACACTTTAGTGACAGCTGTGTCCCATAAACTAAGCTAAAAACTTCATCTCACAAAACACTTCAAGAAGACAGTTATAATAAACATAGAAAAACAGAAGCCTTCAAAGTAGGCATTCTGCAGACCATATCTTTAAAAAAATAATGTTTCTATTAATACTTTGTTTGAACTGTTCTGACTTAATTCTTTCCATCATCTGTTACTACTTTGCACATGTCACCAATCTTTAATCTTTAGTTTTCCTTACAAAAGCCAGGCTGCCTGCTCTCAGAGTTCACCAAGTAGTGAAATGCATGGACAGAGGACAAATTTACTGCTTCAGAGAGCTATCTTTAGAGACTCAAGCTTTCAGAGTACTGAAGTTCAGCCAAGCCCTTTCTGAAGCGTTTTTTAAAAAATCACTTCTATTGCCTCATTGAACAAAAGAAAACAACCTGGTTTTCTCTCTTTTAATCTACTCCTTTAACTTTGCCTTATATTAAGCTTCACTTGTCTTAGAAATGGTACATTTGCTATTCTGTGGAGATGAACTATCGAACCACAAAACATGATCTTCTAGAGGGTACCAATGTTATTCTAAATGCACACTGTATGCTAGCTGCTTAAAACAGAGCAAGACAACAAAATTAACCACTATGTGAAATCCCTGAAAAATATCCCAAATGAGCTAAGAGTGCCTCTAAAGTTGAGTGAAAACAAATTTAATTAGCTCAGTTAGTTTCATGATGTCCAAAAGGACTTTAAAAATTTTTCAGATGAAAATGGAATATAATTGTACAGAAATTAGATACTGAACTTAAAAGAAAGGAAGGAAACATTTCATATCAGATACAAAAAGGCAGATAACAAATTTCAAATAACTGAATCAACCCAGCTTGTCCCTCTGCAGTACTGCAGCAGGATGCCATGACTTTGATTAGATTTATACTGACCAAAAAAAAGGCAAAAATCAAATCAAGACCTAAGGTGCACATTCCATGCACTTTATACACCAGGCACGAACTCCAGGGACTAGTCCTTGTTTAAATAAGGCAGGATAAGGAAAAAGCTCTTTTATCCCCACCAGCAATTCCTCTTGGTCTAGTTCTATCATTTTCCTTTATAGGAGCAGAAGCATTTTTTTTTTTAATATTTAATACATTTTTAATACATCCCATCTTAAGGACAACTAATCTCTATGTGTCTCTACCACCTGACAAGCACCATGGCCCATTCCATAGGACACCACAGTTGGCACAAACCACAAAGATCTTTGTCACAAATATATATGTCAGGTAATTTTCCTCTAGCTAAAAGCCTCAGAATAAGAAGCATCCTTGAAGATAAATATAAGACAGATGAAACACACAATGTTTGCCTGATAGGTTTTTGAAGTAAAATATTGAGCCTTGCACAACTGAAATTATAAGAAAAGAGAACAACACTAAAACATAAAATGTTTCCCATTTGATTCAAGCAGAATTACTGCCGAGAGCAAGAAATCAAACAAATCCAAGACTCTTTTCTTAAAAAAAAAAAAATTTAGATGAAAATATCTGGGGCTAGTGATAGGAGAGATCACTTTCCAGCTAAAATGGAGGTACAGTACCAAAACAAAGGACCAAATGGTACCAAGGGAAATCTAAAGAAAATCAGAGAAAGGCAGCACAGAAAATTTTGTTAAGCAGCACGAGCAAGAGACTTTAAACCTTTTATTACTCAAACCTGAAGAAGGAAAGACCTGAATAGCTGCTTCAAGATACACCAATTTCACCAGGAGAGGACAGAAACTGTTTCCTATTACCATTCTAATAATGGAAAAATGCCCAAGGGAAGCAAACCCAGAACGCAGAGGAAAGCAAACGTTTCAAAAAGCATTTGTGGCAATAAGCTGCAGAGAGCCAACAGCCACACTGTCCTCTCCAGCCAGCCCTGCTGAGCCCCACCCCCCCAGAGAGGGAGCACCCATGGAAAAACAGAGAATGGGAGACAAAAACAACTGCCCAGCCACACAGACATAAGGCAAAAGCAGTCAGGAAAAAAAATAAAGACTGGAATATGGATGCCCCTTCTGAAACTCCAGGGAGATCCGTGCACAGCTGGGCAATTGGAGACTGATGTTCCAGAGGCTTTTGCTGAAGGAACACTTCCATCTGTGGTCTTCTGCTGCTGGAAATGACCACAAATACACTCAAAGACTTCAAAACAATGATGGCAAAAACACTGTGGGTGGTTTAGTTGGTCTGGGGATTTTTGTTTGTTTGTTTAAGAATTTTCAGATAACTGGCCGCAATAAGGAACCTGAGTGCTTTGTCTCATTCTAGCAGCATGGTCAGTCACCAAGTTGTGCAGCCTCTCCCTGGAGTGCCCTCTGCAGCAGTGCCCAAACACAGCCCCTCTGGGAGGACAACTCCCCAGAAACACTTCTACAAGGAACCCACGCTGAAGAGAAACATAAATACCATTTCTAGCACCCCAAATTCATAGCCCCAAGGCACAGCCTACCCACTTCTATCAACACCACTTAATTAATTTTTCAAGATGACTCAGAAGATATGGGGACAAATAACAAACCAAAGGCAAGACAGATTAGCAGGTTTCTGTTCCAGACAAAGAATGAAGAGTAGCCATAAAAAGGGCACTGCTTGCACACAACATTTTAAAAGTATTTATAGGAAACAACTGCTAGAAACCCACAACAGGCACACCTCTGTCCAGGAAGGAGCTGGAGACAAAAAAAACCCCAAGCCCCGCACCCAAACCCCCCAAGTGCATTAGTGGAGAATGAACACCACTCCTTCCTGGCTGCTGCCAAGGCCAGATGCACAAAGCAGTTTGTGCCAGCCCACACTGGCTCCAACACAGCCGTGCACGAGGGTTCACAGGGACACAAGGCACATCTGCTGCAGTTCGCTTCTCGGCCAGTAACAAGGAGAGCTTTCTTTGGAAACTGAATGACAGAAGTAAAGATTTGGGAAGCCTGTTGAGTCCTCACACTTCTTTATTCTCCTATACATTCTATGCTTTCATTAAAGGTCATAAATACTTTCATTAAAGGTCAGAAAACAACAATTCACAAGAAAACTTAAACAAGCTCAGGTAAGTTCAGGACCCCCTCAGGTCTACTTTTGGCAGTGGTCCCTTGGCAGTGTACTGACACTACCCAGCAACACTGCAGTCCAATTACCACTAATGCACAAAAGCCAGTGGGACTGTCTACTCAGACTCCTATTTAATATATAAAATATTTATCTCAGGCAAAAAACATTTATTTTGGGGAAAGCAGTACTTCACAGAGTGATTTAGTCTGGGAAAACTAAGCTGAACATAGCTAGAAATAAATGAACAGCTTTGAAATATACTGTACAAAAAGGTATAAGAGAGAAAAAAACCAGGATTGATTATTTTGTTTCCACTGTAATTTATTATTTCTAAATATCAAGAATTTAATATAATTACCTTGCTATTAAGACCCTTTTCTTTAGAGCAGCAGATTCCATACCTAAATATGGTGTATATTTCTAATTCTCCAATCCTTGTTCTTTCTTTAAAATAATAATACTAATACTAAGTACCTGATGGGAAAAGTGGGTTCAAGTAAGCCTCAGGATGCACAGGCAGCCCATTACACGGTCTGTTTCACCCAGCATCAACTTCATTTTTGAACATGGAGGAAGAAAGGAAGATTAGTTACCTGAATAACCCTTATGGAAGGGGAAAATAATTGGATTGCAGAAGACAGAATTAAAGTTTGTCTTACAAAAACAAATATAATGTTTATAAACTTACCTGCACTTTATGCTGAGGCACAAGAAGCCACAAAGTATCATTAAAGGTATTTGGATATTCAAAGAAGGCGGCTGAATGTTTTGAAGAATCCCCCTGGTCTACAAGATGGGATGATGACACACTGGTTGCCTCATGTTGATCTTTCTTCACAATCCAGTATTTTAAAAGAAAACCACCTTACTTACACTGAAGACTTAGTGAAGATTTTGTGTAACTCAGCTAAAATAGACATATCTCCACATCAGGAGTACTTAGGAGACTCAAAATATTTGGAGGCCTAAGACAAATACAGTGGCAATGTTCACAGATACTGACTTTGTGTGCAGATGTCAAGGTCCAACACAAAGCTGCTGTAAAAGGCTACAGCTCTTACATGGAGCAGGCAGGGCAAATGCTTTCTTGAGACATAAGACATAAAAGATGACACATTAATGCTGTGTACACCAGCAGTTCAAATAACCCAGGCCTGAAGACACAGGAAACATGAAGCTTCCTGGGGAAGTAAGTACAGATTTTAGTCTCAGGGCTAAAAAAATACAGCAATGAGCAACTACTGCACGTTTACTTGGTCCCACTTTGTAGTGGAGAAGTTCAATTCATTAATTTAAAAATCAATCTTCCATCTACACATGCTCCTGCATTAAATCTAGGTCCAAGATGGTGGCCAATGAAGACTAGAATATAATTTTCTACTAGATACAATTTTGTTACTAGACATAAAAGGAAGCATAGGTTTAGCATTGGGCTAAATATTCCAGTCAAACAACCTTAGAAGCCCATGGTACATCCACCCAAATCTTTAAACTGCTTTGTTATTGGTGCTTGTGCCATGGCTGGTGCTTTTCATCTGGGAAAAGGCTTGTGATAGCTGGCAGTAATTGAGGCAAAGAGATCCCTACTGACATAGCATGTAATTCCACAACAATTTCAATCATGAAACTGCATTATGGAAATGGATAAATTACAATAAAAAAAGCAGGTGTGACAGTAGGAGAGGAACTGTAGGAAATATTTTCTCCATACAAAAAAGAGTGCATCTAATAGTTTATTGAATTTATTTTTTGCAAGTTTAATCATGTCAGAAAGTATTTTACAGTGCAAGTATTTCTACTAAATACACTGTATAAGCTAAATAAAAAAGTTACACTTACTGAGAAAGTGAATTATTCAACAAGAGTCAGAGTGGCAGATTTACCAACCTTGCAAAGTAAAAATGTATTATATACCTACACTGCTATATATTTTACACACACACACACACACAAAATCCAACAACAAAAAAATCTGAAGCAAATCAAGGATACAGTAAGTGTACTTCTAGTGAGAACACTGCTTTCATGTGCATCTGTGTTATGGAAGCAAAAAATTCATCCCTGAACAAAAAGAAATGATCCTAAATGTCACTCAAAAACAAATTGCACAGACACCAGTCCATAACACCCCACTCCCAATCGCCCTGTCTGCATTTCACTGGACCAATCAGTCTAAAAGCAAAAAATACAATTAGTGTGGTGTCTTCTCAGACTTTGAAATCACATCTCACAGTCCTTCCAGTACCATTAAAAGCATACAGAGATGCAGTAATTTGCTGGAGTCCATTTCCTCCTACACTGAGCACAAAAAATTTTTGAAGGCAACTCCTAACACTATTTAAATTAGAGAAGATATAGATACAGGAAAAACTGGAGAAAAGATGTCAGGGGGGAATCTTTAAAAAAACACAGTACTGATTATGCTTCAAAATTATGACAAGCTCCCAAGGAAAAGGGAGCATACCACTGCCTGAGAGATTTAAAAACCTGAACCAGAGGAGAAGTTTGGGAAGAAAAACTCAACACCAAAACCCTCTTTATTAGCAGTTCTTGTTAAAACACCAGTATTAGGCTGTATATCATATAATCCAAAAACTTGCAAAGTAGATGATTAGCAGGTAATAATGTTTTTTACAAAAGTCAATCTGAACTCTCATCCTTTTAGATAAACTTCAGCCCTTAGAGGCCGTCAACCATTCCTTATGTCAACTGTTCTCCCACGTAAATCATCCCACCTTTAAAAAAAACCAAAACAAACTGCAGTCTCAGACCCTGAATTTTTCTTAAAATAAATCCATGGTTGATTAGGGAGGAGAAAGAAGAAAAAAAAAAATTAAAAAAAAAAAATTAAACCAGAAATCAGCTATTGCTTAGTCAGATGAAAAGTCCTCCTGCTTCCAACAACAAAGCTCAGAAGGAAAGCTAGTTTGAATTCCTGCAGTAAATCCCATTAAAGCTAAAATCTGAAGTGAATTCTAAAGAAGGTAAAGGTCCAGGCTTCCCTTAGACAGCTATTAATGTGAACAAGCTTCTGAAGTGAGAGGTTATGCAATCATTAAAATAAAAGTCAAGACCTCCCAGCAAGATCTAAAGCAGTGCCATATGGTAAGTAACAGGGCTTTTTTTTTTCTTGTATTACTATTTCCAAGAACACTTAGAAGCATTTGTTCAGATCTTAATGGAATTTATGATAGCTTTTGTCCTCCTCAGGAATCACTGCTTATTTTTATCTATCAGAAAGGCAACTGCTTCAAGAACATTATGTACTGGAGTCAATATTTTCAGAAGAGGAGACAAACATTATTTCAAACATTAGGTACTTCCTTAGTCTCAGGCACACTCAACAAAGTAGGACACAAATTTGCTGTGCTGGAGAAGTGGCATTCCTCACTCTTCTCACCTGCAGTGCAACAGCTGTGACACTAAGAAATCTCAAGAAAGAATCCCAATTCAGGCGACATTTGCAAGGCAAGTAAGAGAAATCACAATTACCAACCACCATTTGCAGTTAATGTACATCTTAAAAACATCAACATAACAGGCCCAAATTACCACCATGTTAGAGAGATCATAGAATCTCATAATAATATTGAAGTTTCATTTGTTTATATATCATGATTGTCCAAAATCAATATACAAACGACCAGGACATTTAAAAAAATACCAAAATTACACAGAAAAATAAAAGCATATTCGGAATGCAGAAGCTTAGAATTTTAAGAAAAACATAGCTTTTGTTTAAATTCTTTTTTAAAAAATTATATAGCTGATACAGTAGATCCAACTGGCATATTGCATTGATCTACAGCTTAGTCCTATAAAAACTGTATTTACAGAAAACATAACTGGGATAGACATCACAGACGCTTTCCTCCTACACCTCTGTCACCTTATTAAAATGAAACCTCAGTGCAAAATTCAAACCTAGTGTAATAAGCATAGCTTGTTTTTTTCTTCAAGAAAACTAATTAATCCCAAAGGTCTATCAAGGCATAGTAGAAGCTTGTACAGGGCTAGGAAAAGCAAGAAGCTTTGAGCTTGCCTATGCTGCATACTCTTCATATATCAAAGCCCATTAGGAAAAAAAATAGGATTGAAAGCCTAACAAAGAAAAAACCTTACACCCAAGAAAACATAAGTTAAATTTGCATTGCATGTCTTCTACTTTTTTACTTTTTTTTAAAAAAAAAGCTGTGTAATCTCAATATTGCTGCATTTAATTGTACAATAATTCCCACCTGATCAGTAAAGCAGTTAAAAATATAACCTCCCTCCAAATTAAGGCAGAAATACCATTAAAATACCAAATTTCCCTGCAGGGCAATTTGCCAGAAAACTGATCCAACTGTTTGGATGTCTTCCTAGCTGTGTGAGTGCCTAACCCCAGAGGAGGAGCCCGCTGCCCGTGTTCCCTGGCAGGACGGGAGTGCTGGCACACACAGAGCTGCTGGGCAGCATCCCCTCCCACCTCCACATGCTGAATGCTGCTGGAAATGGACAGAAAGGGCACAGCATGGCTGGCCCCAGGCCATCGAGGGCTGTAACTGGCCTGGCTTCTCTTTGGCAGCTCGCCCTGCCAAGTCATTTGAAATGTTGGTGTTTATGGCTTGAACGGAGCTGACGGCTCCCCAAGGTGCAGAGCCCCAGCTCTTCACCTCCCCACTGTGCCCCAGGCAGGGCCCTGCTGCTGCTGAGGGCTCAGCAGGTGTGCACTGAGTGCCTGCCCAGCCCCGGGCATCTCCTGGGAGACGAGAGCTCTGCAGGGCACAGACAGGAGCGCAGCGCCAGGCTGGGCAGGAGCCATGTCCAGTGGGCAGCACACAGGCTGCTCGCTCCCACCACCTGCTCCCAGCTGTGCCACACACACAGCCTCCACAATCCCTGCACACCCATTTCCAATCACCTTCTAGAAAATTGTCTTCAGCTCCCTCTATTTTACAATCTGGAAAGTAATGGAGTGGTTTCTTGGTGTCACGGCTCTTACAGGTTCTGCTGGTTTATGGCACACCTGGCAGAACGCACCAACACGAAGGGCAGGCTGTCACAAGCTATAGCACAGACAAGCCTTACAATGGCTAAATTGTGTCTCAGAGGCTGTATGACAGGCAACTTCCCATCTATTACCATCAGAGCAGCAACAAACAGGACAGAAAAAGAGCAGAACACAGCCAGCTCCTCTGGAAAAGTGGGGGGAAACAGTGGTTAAATAAAAAGGCTGGATGGAGAAGACTACTGATTTGGTTTCAAACTGATTATTGATTACTTAGTGGAATAAAAAACTATAAATAAAAATATAATTTACCACTCTGGCCATCATTAAGTTTACCAGTCAGAGCAGTATGTGAGAAAGCATAGAGCCCAAAAACCACTAACATGAGCATTAAATTCTTAAGAAAAAAAAAATTAGGTGAAAATTGCACAGATACATTATTACATAGTAGATGCAACATAATATATTATTAAAGCCATAATAAAACCTAATAGTTGGAAGCAATGATAAATACATTTAGATTAAAGTTACATTTAACTGTGAAGATCATTAATCTTCAACAATGTATTCACTGTGGTGATTCTTCTAAGTGCTTGCACTGGATTTGTATGGCTAGGTTTTGGTAGCAGGGATGGCTACTGGGGTGGCTTCTGTGAGAAGCTGTGAGAAGCTTCCTCCATGTCCAACAGAGCAAATCACAGCTGGCTCTAGGATGGATGTGCCACTGGACAAGGCCACAGGGATGCAGAGATCCATGGAGGAGATCCATGCCAGTGCAGGTGGCTGCCTGAGAGGAGGCTGTGACCCCATGGGAGGTCTGTGCTGGAACAGGCTCCTGGCAGGGACCTGTAGAACCATGGAGAGCACAGCCCACACTGGAGCAGGTTCCCCGGTTGGACTTGTGACCCCAGGGGGGCCTGTGCTGGAGCAGCCTGTCCTTGCAGGACTGTGCCCTGTGGCAGAGTGACCCACACTGCAGCAGTTTGGGGACAACTGCTGCCTGTGAGACGGACTCATGCTGGAGAAGTTTGGGGGGGAGGGACCCCACACTGGAGCAGGGGAAGGGCTCCTGTCCCCGAGCAGCCTGAGGAACGTGTGATGAACTGACACAGCCCCCATTCCACCTCCCTGCACTGCTGGGGGAGGCAGTAGAGCTACAAAGAAGGGAGGGGTGGGGAGAAGGTCTTCTTAATGTCTGCTTTTAGTTCTCATTATCCTGCCATGTTTTTGTTAATAATAAATTCAATTAATATCTCTCATTCTAGTCTGTTTTGCCCATGACAGTATTTGGTGAGTGATCTCTCTTTGTCCTTCTCTCAACCAATGAACCCTCTGTTATATTTTCTCTCCCTGGTCCAGCTGTGGAGGGGAGTGACAGACAGGCTTTGGCAGGTCTCTGGCATCCAGCCAGGGTCACCTCACTACAGCCTTCAAACTGAAATTGTATGTCTCTATACTTAAAACACTTCCATCAGTTTCAGGTTTCAGTTGGATACAAGAAGGAAAAAAAAAAAAGGAATATATGAGGATATATACTTGGATTTGCACAGTATCAAAATAAATCAATTTAACTGAGCAAGACAAAATTCTTTGGACTCACCTGAAAACAGTGTTTCCACAAAATCTTTCTCCATCCAACAGTGTGAATTTAGAAGTACTTTCCTGTATTATAATTCTAACTGCACCTGGGGACAACATAAATTTTTTTTGACCTCTCAGCTGATGAGGAGATTTCCTGCAGTCTCAAAACATCTGAACCTGCCACATGGAATGGGGATGCCTGAAGGAAAAGTGCCTCAAAATACCTGAACCATTTGCATAGCAAAAGTGAATCACTGAAGCATTTGAAGTCATCTCCATGTCAAATCCCTTAGAGGAAACACTAAGCAGGGGTGGCTTCAAGATCTTAGAAATACAACAGCAAGACAGCAATGAGACATTTTTAGTTTTCTTCCCATGCATTTGCCACTGACCTATTTCACTGCGCCCCATGGTTCAAAACCTTATTTCTTAAGGCAGGAATTTAGAAACTAATTTTTTTTTTTTAAGAAAGGTATTTCAAGTAATGGATATAAACAATCCTTTACATTCAAATGGATGTTTTAATTTATTTGGAGGAGCAGGGCACATGCCTCAGTGCCAATACAGGAGCACAGCCACTGACTCCAACAACACAAATAACAACCTGTTCAATCATCCAACATTTATATGCAGACTCTATGAAACCTTTTGCAAACATATTAGTAGCATGGTTCTGTTTCAATTAAAGGCCAAAAGAGTAAGCATGGGTGGTAAATTCTTCTTGGTAAATTTCTTTTCTTCTTGGTAAATTAATGTCAATCTAATCTCCGTTGAACATAACACTCCTTAAGAGCCTGCGCCTGCTCAGACTGATACAAATAGCAAAAAACTAAGCCATATAGGCTCAGAAAATCTTGCATCTTAATTTAAAATAATGAAAAAACCTGTAACTATGAACAAAGTCATGGCAAAGAAATGAAATTGCAGTGGAATTGCCTTTAGCTAGAACATTATGAAACAACTGAGCAACTGCAGGAGTTCTCTATTTAGCTACACCTTCAGTGTAACAATTCACCCATTCTGATACTATTAAGAGAAACAAGACACTGAATAATAACGCTGAGGATAAAAATACCTTTCATTAACCTAGTCCATAACTGTACCACATGCGCAGATGTTCTACAAATCAAGGCACTATACAAATTCAGGCTATTCACAACAGAACACACTTTATGAATACTTTCTAAGCCTGTTTTTATTTCACAGTCTTTGTATGGTGATACCTTCCTCATTCCCAAGCCCTGAAAACATTAGCTTCACAATAATATGTAAAGAATAGAGTAGACTGCAGAGGTTATAGGGAAAAAGCATTCTCTAACAGTAAGAAAGCTGGCAGTGTACTTTACCTTTGCACATTTTCCAAACTGCAAACTCCCAGACTAACAAATCCCTTAAGATCTGAGCTCTGTATCTTCGGGGGGCAGGGGGAA
This sequence comes from Notiomystis cincta, assembly GCA_013398075.1. Classification (NCBI taxonomy): domain Eukaryota; kingdom Metazoa; phylum Chordata; class Aves; order Passeriformes; family Notiomystidae; genus Notiomystis; species Notiomystis cincta. Next base: position 129,412 of record VZRX01006149.1, read on the forward strand.
GGAATTATATGACAGCTTTTAATAAGCATTAAAAATGTAAACTAATTTAGAACTAAGTTCTTTTTAAAAGTTTCCAAAACTAGTTTTTTATTTCCAGAGCCAAGGAGAAAGGAAAGCTGGAGAACTGCAGAGAGCATGTTGATTTCTTACACGCTGCCATGCACCTTAGTGAGTGTAAGGCACGAGACTCCCCAGCACAGCGCAGCTACGCACCCAAACCAAACCTCTCCTGCTGTTCTAACAGATAGATTTCTGAATGGATGAAAAATATTGTGAAGCCAACACTTAAAATAAACATCCACCACAAGCAAAAGGAATTGCTATACTGATGTGGTTCCTTTCATCCTGATTTGAAACCATGCTGAGATCCAACGATAACAAGAAACACAGAATGCAGAGTTTGTCTGCTCTCTGCTGCAATTTTGACATCTGTTTCACAGCTCTTGGAAAGCCCATTTCCATTTATCTATGAGAAAGGACAGGAGATAAAATTCCCAGGCTGCAGAGGGCATTAGGAGACTTTGCTAGCTGACTGTACATTAAGAAAGAACTGTAACAGCCAAATTACGTTACTGTGAATAGACGGAAGATGCTGTAATTCTATTCCTCCTTTTGTCTTAATGGAGTTATTTATGTTGCAATCTTGAGGGCAGACCATTTACCAAAGACACTGCCAGCCACCTGCCTGACACACAAAAAGAGCAGACTAAGAACAGAAGGTGACATCCTGGTCCCATTCAGCAGAAGCTGGTCTGTGCTTTCCTGACTTAGCCCACAAATTATCATTTTTAACAGTTTACACATATTGTTCCTGCCACACACTAACATTTAAGCAAAATCCACCAAACAACCCAGAGATTTGTTATCAAATTTAGGTAAAGTAAGGGAAATGACTGAAAGCCTCATCACAGAGAGAGCTTTAACTTGCTTAAAAGCTTAGCTTTTGTTCTTTTAACAATAAGAACAAAAATCTGTTTGCCATTCAGTATTATTAAAACATAAACATAAGAAGTTGCTTCAAAGTTGAACACTTTCCTAAGATTAGTATCCTAAATCAAAGAGGGATAGAATGCTGGTCATATACAATTTCCACAGAATTTATGTACACTCAGCACACACATAAAAAACTGGGCTCATTTTATTTCAGAGATTAATTTCAATCACCTGGCCTTGAAAGCATGAATCTCTGTTTTTACAAAAAATACCAAACTGGCTTCCCTCATACACAAGCAAAAACAATACTAAAAGCAAATTCAGGATCTGGCAACAGAAGCTATGGAAAAGAGGGAATGAATCCAGGAGGAAGAGATGGAAGACTGCTGGAAAAAACTAAATCAAACCATTCATCATATATATGTAACATGTTTTCTTGTAGGATGCTAACACTCTTTACTCCATATTTGCCACTGAGGAATAAAAAGAAAGATATCACTAAGGATGTAACTCTATGTAACCTTGAGTTACTAACCCCAAATACTAAGTTTACAGAAGTATATGTTAGAAAAGTACCTTCAAGCTTGAAGAACAGTTTGTGATATTCAAGTATGTTAGTACTCAGTTTGCAGCCCTAAATACAGAAATACAGTGGCTCAGTCATTTAAAAGAGAAAAATAACTAGAACTAGCTCCTCTGAATTAACCTAATAATCAAAAAACACAATGTTATTGATCCATATGGCAGTTGCTGTGTGGGTTGAAAGATACTTGAGAGCTTACTTTGAAGTCTAAAATAAAATACGCATGGTTTCAGCCCAAGTCAAAAGCCAAAGTCCACACACAACCAAAACTCATCCCATTTAATCTGGACCAGCTGACTTCACGGTAGGACATGTGAGAAGAAACTGAACAAGATTGGCAGTAGGCAAATCAAAGCATCAGCAACTTCAGAGCACAGCCAAAGGCTGGAGAGGTCTCTGCACTGGTTTACGGAACAGAACCCCACTGCCTGCAGGATGTTCATTATCTAGTGTCATAATTAATGTCATTTCAGTCAAACTGCATATGGGAAAGCAGCAGGAATTAGGAGTAAATACCAACACTCCTGTCAAATGGAAAATTATTTTCAACTAGCTATGAATACTTGTCATTATCTCTGTGACTGTATTTACTGGGCTCTGACTCCCTCTTCACAGTCCTTCATTCAATCTCAGACAGATGATAAACAACGAGACTTCAAATTTGTTCAGTTTTCCCACTCAAGATGGGGCAGGAGACATTGATGTTTGCATGGATTTATAGAAATCTTTACTTTTCAGACAGCATTTAAACATAATCCTACAAAATACATCCCATTTGAGGGGAACAGGAAAGGTTTGGGGAATCACACACCTCTTAATTTACAATCTCCTTTTTATGTAGAAAAATCCTCATAGTACATTTCCATAACTGTGAAGGAAACCAAGATAATAGACCAGTTTACCACATACTTTGTGGCTTAACCACAAAAAATAAAATGCAGTTGGCTCCTGGGAGAATGCCTGCATGCAGTGGGGCCACACTTGAACCAAAACTATACCTAGGACTGCTTTAGCTATGACCAAGAAACAGAAGAGTCTGCTTAATGTATTACACAGTACATTCAGCATTCTACTTCTGATGATGTCTGACAGAGGTTTCCACTAGTTGGCACCCACTGAAATATATATGTATGTTGAATTATGTTATATACAGCCCTTGAGCTACAGGCATACCTCACTGCTTATCAGTAAAATACATGCTTATAGATGACATAAGGTTAAAACCTTCACTTCCACCTCCTAGTACAAATGTATTCCTCCTTTGTTTTCAACTTTACCATACTACAAAATGGTAACTCTTAGTTCATTCATTTCTATTTCTCTATTTTGTCAAGTTACCCTGACAAAGAAGGAGAAAGTTCTTGATCCATCATCAACAGTGAGTTCAACCAGAGAACTAAATGATAACATATAAAAAATGCAAGAAATGTTTTATTTTTGTCCTTTTCCTCCAATATCACACTATGGCTGAAATAGTATACAGAAAACAGAGGAGAGAACAAATTCCAAAAAACTTGTAATGAAAAGATAGCCAGGGCCAAATCAACACTTGGTTTATTTCAACCCAAAAGAAAAACGAACTTCAACACAAGAAAGAGCAAACACTGGGAGGGATGACCATTTGCAGGCAAAAAAGGTCAGACATGTGAACAAATTTGCTATGCAAGAGAGCTCTCCAATCAAACACTTCTTCAGCAAACATCATCTCTCTTACAAGACACTTTCCCCTAGGAACACACAATTAATTTACAGCCTTCCACATGTCTGTAACATGCCACTGGCCACCCATATATCCTTATGATGTTACCAAAAGTTAGCCTGTAATAGAAACCACCAAAGTTCCCATCAGCACTGAGCACATCCCTAAGAAAAAGGAGAATATTGGCTTGCTCAGGCCATGGCTCCACGTAGAATCAGCCAAGCACAGTCATGAAGGTTTTCTTTCCCATCACAAAGTGCCCAGACAAGGGGAAGCATGACCAGTAAAAGTTAAAATATAACAGTACTGTCCATTTAGCGTTGAAATTAGTATTGTTTACAAACCCTGATAGCAAAAATGAAGCTAAAATGCACCAAATTTGAAAGAGAGGTTATTTGAGGACAGGGAGAGAAGGAGGAAGCCCATTCTAAGTCATCTGGTAAAATGCTAAACTAATTTGGAGAAAGAAGACAGACATTTCTACACAGAGAAAACAATTTAAAATTATTCTTCCCCAGTGATACAAACATATAGAAAACATAAATTCTACGAAAAGGCTGGATTTGGATCACTTTCCTCCCATCCTAGGGGAAGCAGATCCTCACTTCAAATTGCTCGTTCTTAAAAATTACAACAACCTTGTCAATTTTAAAGAATAAGCTCTGCAGAGTCCTCCACCAGATGACTCCTGAAGTCCAATTACAGAGCACTCCTGTTTGCAGAAGACAGAAGGATTGGGAAAAAATACTTAAATGAAAAAACTACAACATGCGATTCAGACTTAGAATTTAAAGGTATTTCCAGTGCATTGGCAATGTTAAATTCATTACTATCAGGTAAAGCAATATGTTAACGCTCATGCAAAAGTTTTGTGATTTAGACAGCTTTTTTACCACTTGCTCAGTACTTTCCCATGCTTATGTGAACATATTTCCACAAACCTGAAAAACAAATTGTTACAGAGCTCCAGCATTTCCATTTAGTGTCAGCTACACTCAGGGCTATTTTGCAGCAGTCTCTGCCATAACAAGAATAAGTTCAAAAATACTTCTTTCCTACAGTCAGTTCTCTGATTGCAGTTTTCAGCCCTCTCAGTCTGCAACACACCATAATATATGCATGGTCAATCAAATCATTAAAAATCTTATTTTTGTTGAAACTGAAACACTAATAGGGTCCTGTTCCTGAAATATTTCAGAACTAAACAAGTATGTATGAAACAAGCTAACCCCACAGGTCAGACTGGACCTTACAGGAACCCCAAACTCAGCAGGCTCCTTATGTTTAACAGCATCAGTTGTTCTGGATAAAAAAATTGCAGGTGTTACATAGCTTTAGGAAAGGCCTCTGAAAATATTTCTAACACATGGAAGATAAAAATATATAAAGAAATGCAAACCAAATCTCCTCTTCAGCAAAGGCATATGCTGCTGCTGATTCAGAGGGCAGGTACCTACTGAAGTTTTAGACTCCCTCTGTTTTCACAACTCCCACAACAAAAACCAACCAAACAAACATAAACAAAAAAGGTTTAAGGCACTCAAACCCAATATCATTTTAAGAATTTTTAACACTGGTTATTATATCTGCTGTATATTTTAATGGTTAGTATCTATTTCTGCCTCTGGACAGGACACTGCAATTCCTTGTTACCTGAAAGCTGTATGTCTGTTTCAAACAATTTATTCACCCTCTGGTAGTCAAGACTGTTGTTTTACAAAATTAAATAGAGCCTCTATAAAATACAGCCTCTAGTAGTTATCCATTTACCTTTCTGAAGGGACATAACTGGGTTAGGATTTGTTCTTCCTTTATAGGAACTTTAGAAGATACCCAATTCCCTTATGATAAAGACTCAGATAGGGGAAACCCTGAAGTTGGAGCTCCATAGTATTTCCATTTCAAGTTAATCCCCAACTGATTCCCAGAAGGAAGAAGCAATAACTCAATTTATAGTGGTAAAAAACACAGCCTAATTGCTTTCTTCCTGCAACAGTGACATAGTGACTTCACAGACAAAACATAAGGAGCTTTCAACTGCAAAGTAAGGAAAGACTAACCAATTTCTCTCCTAAAGCATGCCAGAATCCCCATGCCATTATATGCCAAGATCTCAAGGCCAGCTCTGATTATTAATATTTCTAAGGACTGAAAGACCCTTAAATTAAATCTCCAAGAAGCAGGACTAACACAGATGATGCAAATTTGCTGCATTTCTATTCTACTGGCTTTGGGGCAAGGAATTCTTCATGGAGCAGCAGACTTCAAGACCACTGTCTCATTCATATCATAAAACTCTGGAAACAAATCCACGACCTGCAAGCATTTTCCCAAGGTAAAATGTACAGCATGCTTTGGTTTTATGTCCCATTGCACCACTGCTTGATAAACAGCAGTTTCACAAATGTTATAAAATTTGAAGTCCTTCACACATTTCTAAAGTCCAGTATTTACACAGCAGCTTTGTACTAACTGCACAAGAATTTATTTTTTTTAATTTTTTAATTTTTAAAATTATAGTTTTGTACTTGTTACCTATTGGTTAATTGTGTCATAGAAATAAACCAGCTGGCACAGTCTTTTTAGAATACAAACAAAATATGATTATACCAGAAATTTTGCCTACTATAGGCACATTATAGCAGACAGAGATAAAACTCATGGGGCTCCAGCCTGCCACTGCCTCAGATGATATCAGTGTTCAACTTCAGAGCACACATGAGTGGCTTTGAAAGGAGACACTGTGATGTGAGCTGGCAGATTAGAAAGGAAAATTCAAGCCCTTAAAAGGGATTGCATGGTTGAGATAAATGAGCACAGGTGTCACAGGTTTAGCTGGAATTAGCATCAGAATTTGGGACTTTTGAAAATTTAGAATGTTTAAAATCTGTAAATAAATTAATTCAGTGAAGGAAAACAATCTGTTAAAAAAGAACTTAATTACCTGGCAGTTATGTTTCTCCACTGAAGAAACAAAGATTAGAGCTAGACAAAACACACAAAGACAGTCCCTTCCAAGGGATCAATGTGCCCACAGAGACCAGGGTTAACCCTGAAGCTTTTTTGCTCTCAGCATACTGCAATTCTGTTCTGACTTCAGTTTAGCTAGAAAAGGAACAATCTCTGCATTACAGCATCCAGCAACAGGCTAAAGCAACCTTAAAAAGAGAAGCTCCACTTCTTTGTGAAGAAAAAAAGCAGTTTCCAGCAATTTTCTTAACCAACACAAAACTAGTATTTTAAACATTTAAATGCTAAGGCATACAGATGTGATTTGATGTTTCCCTAAAAAAAAGGCCATTCAATTACATGCTTGAAGCCTACTGAATCATTTGCTTTCTTCAAAGGGGACAAGAAAATAACCCAGTCAAATCTTTCACACACTTAAATGCTGTAACAGAGGTTTTAAAGATTGGGTTCCTGTATCTTGATTTCACAGTGCTGTCCCAGCAAGTTACTTAAACTGAATAATAATCTCAGCAGGTCCTCTCTGACTTCTAAAAACAACCCAGACTGGCATTGTTCTTGCTAGCAATCTGAGTTGCACTCCTTCCAGGGAGATTTTGGGAATACAATTAAATTATTTTTAGAAGTTTTAGTATCAGATAACTGATCACATCATGTTTATGGTAAAGAAAACCAGTAGATGCACGTTTGTGACAAAAAAGTTAATTTGCATGATTAGGCATCAATTCCTAAATCAAAATTACAATAAAATATTGTTTCTTAGTTTGGATCAGTTTAAGAAACATTAAAACATTAATTAAACATTGTTACATTGTTCATCTAACTTCATAGCATGCTTACATTTCAAGGTGATACATCTATTTTCTAAATATTCATCCTTCAAATTTCGATATGAACCATTTAATAATAAGCAATGGTAATACAGAAACAGAGAGGGAGAGACAGAGACACTGTATCTGCTTAGAATCCCTACAACAATATTTTTGGCTTCTTGATGTATTTGCATGTATCTTTTAGTTCTCAATATCCTGTAGTGAATAAATGATCAAAACTCCCAAACCATTCTCCATTATTTTAAGAATATACACATTTATACACAAGCAGGAATATGTAGGGATTGTCACTGTTACTAGAAAGATTAAGCTTTTTTTTTTAAAAAGTAAGAATGAGCACAGCATCGCATAGTGAAATACCCTATACAAAAGGGTATTTTTCACACAGCAATAGAGAAAAGAGAAACAGAAAATAATCAAGAGGACTATAAAGAATCACTTGAAATAGAAAACATTAGAAGTAACTTGATAGGGTTTCAATTGCAACAAGAAACTTCTGAAAATATATTGATTTCTAAAGCGGAATATTTTAACTATTCAGAACAAGGTGGAAACAAGAGCATTCATCCAGAAAGCTGACAAATCTTTAGTAGTCTAAAGGGCTTTGTACACAGCAGCCAGAAGGAGGTAAGGCAGTTCAGCTGAAACAGAGAACAAGTGTTTATGAGTAACATGAATTATTTTCTTTTAAGCATGAAATTCTATGATGAATACATCAATATTATTTCAAGGGCAATACAACTTAAACAGGAATTACATGCTAATAGTTGAAGGGCTAACAATCTTATCAAAATGACAGAGCAGCCTCACAAAAAAACTGCTTATATAGCTTTGCCTAGCAGATACAGCTGAAAGGATAAATACAAATCAGAATTAATATTACAACCTGCTTGCAATTAATTTCTTTAATTAGAGCAACATTCTTCCACTCCCTAACGACAAAGTTAAAACAGAAAAAAGAACTGAGATTCTTGCCAAAGCAAAGACTTTAATTTTGTTAAATCTGAAAGCTTTCTGCTTCCATCTGCCTCACTGGAATTTCAGTGCCCACCACTGAACAATTTCTAGTTAAAAAAACAGTAACAGGCCTCCTGCCAGTAGTGGACTCCGACTGCCCAGCCACCTCCAGGCAGAAACACCACCTGTGCTGCCGTGCGCTGTCCCCGCACAGCGCACACCCCCGAACACCTCTAACGAATGCAAGGTGGGAATGCACCCAGAGAGCAGCAGGGACACTCTGCTGAAAGTCTGCCCATCTTCCAGAAAATCCCCCATGTCACACTGTACACCTGCGTTGGAGGTACTTATCAGCTGGTTCTCTCTTATCTTGAAATACAAGAAATGGCAAAAAGCCAAATGGTTGTTTATTTCATGTTTAAAAAGCGTTTGTGTTTCGGCAACAAACAGAAGTGAGCGTCTGAGACATCAGAGAAGTCACAGGCGGTGACTAGAAATAGATAACAGCAAGTAGTAACAGAGAGATCACAGAATAATGTCACCTTCTGTCTTCTTACTTTTGTATCCAGACTTTTCAAGGCAGCATCACACAAAGTAGAGACTTTCTTGCAATTTCAGTAATGACTGGAAACAGCTTTAAAATTATGACAAAAGAGGTATTAAAAATAGACAAGATTTCGAAGTTCAGGCTTTCAAACTGAACTGGGTAAGGGACAGTTTTGAAAATACTGACACAGTGTAACATTTTATAGATTTTATCTGACGGGTTCCTCATTAGGCTTCAAATCCAGATATGCAAACAGACACGTAAAAAAATGAAATCTTTTCTATCTAACTAAATCAAAACTACTGAGGTAAAAGTATTTTCTTAATCAGTGTCCTGGATAGGCTTTATATAAAATCCATAAAACTTATGGTGTAGAATATCACCTGTTGACTATCATAAACTGAATATTCTGAACAGTAATTTTCTGTGAAATACAATCTTTCAGAAGTTTTTCCATACATTGGAAATGAAGGGGAAGTGAAACAGTAACACCACAAATGCATCAGCACTTGACTGTGGTTTCAAATTGCAATATTGCTTCCTCCTTGAATATCTGTCTTGTGAAAAAGTGCAGTACAGAATTCGGTGGGAGGGAGGGGTGATAGAATTCTTTTTCTCCTTCTCTATTATTTAAGGCATCATCAGACTTGATAAACACAACTCAGTGACTAGTCCTCAACTTCAGTTTAACCTCTGACTTTTATTTACCTTTCAAGTATGTAATTCTTCCAATTACTAAAGATGTCTACATAATCAAGTACAGTATATGCCAGGAGATACCTTTTCCAGAAGTAGCAATGTATTTCCAATATAAATCCAGTTTTATTTCAGTGTATGCTAACAATCCTCTCCAACACACACAGCAGCAAAACTGTAACTGTTAACAGAAGTTTCATGTTTCCAGTTTCTTTTCTCCTTCCCCCACTGCTTAGGCAAGGAAATCCAGACTGTGAAGCACAGCTGATGACTCCACTGCATTCCTACCAAAGTGTAATTATAGGACATGAAATATTCAAATCATCCCCTGCATTCTATGCAAAAAAGTTGAGACCTAAAGAAACCATAAGGCTGTCTATAGCTCCTTCAGAAATCAGGAGGCCAGGGCTGAAATACGCTAAATACTGAGTTTTGGAAAGCCTATCCTATTTCTCTAGCTGACTGAGAAAGATGGCCCTTTGCTCCTCCCTTTAAGTCCAAATCAAACAGCAGTCTGTATGGGCATGCAACTGTGCACAGCACAAGCACTAAAATCATATCTCACACTGAGAATTCAACTTGATTTGAATGTCCTTATAAAACATAATTTTTTTAAAACAAAATCAAGTAAACAAAAAAAAAATTAGTATGTTTTAGCATCCTAGTCAACTCTGAAAACTTGTCACTGTGTGCTCACAGACTATCAATGTAGCCTAGGTCTTATAAAATTGAAGTGGCAAATATGTAAAGATGTCTGCTGCTCACATACCACCAGGGTTCTCTAGGACTCCAGCTCATGCCCTTCTGCCTGGGAAATACAGGCACTCCTAAACAATCCCATAAACAAACTTACTTTCCTTTACCAGAAGCAATCCAAATCTAATACAGAGGTTTATAAACAAGGGTTTGGGTTTTTTTTAAGGCTAGTACTGTATTTCCTTTAAACAAAGAATCACATCCAAAGACAGTTCTAACTCTTGCCTCTGTCGCTTACACCTTTACAGGTATTCTCCAGCTCCATAAAGCTCTTCTAATCCAGCACAGTGCAGATGTTCCTATGTGCTTTCTCTGACAGCTGTCTTGGCCAGCTGTGGGATATCTCAAATTCTCTGCTTCATGCTAATACAAGACTTGAAGTATGTAAGGCACTTTTTGGAAGGAAGTAAAATTTAGTGAAGACTTATTCTGCATTTGTTTTTTAACTTTATGGAGTAACCAAGTGGTTTGGCTTTCAAAAAGTCAGTCTCATTAAGTATCTTAGCAAAATATACACATAGCAAATACTCATCAGAAAACAACAGAGGCAGGAAGGGACCCTTAGTCTGAAGGAAGGGAGGGAGACAGAAGACTAGCTGGTTAGCTACCTTTTAAATATACTTTCACAGAGAAAAATATTTGAGATAGTAAAAAAATCCGTCCTTTGCTAAAACCCAGGTGGTTGAAAAGGTAGAAAGGATTTTTTCCACAGCTCAAGGTTGTAGCTATTATCAAAACAGCTAAAAATTAAACTCCAAGTAGAGACACTGCTGAACTTCACTCCAAAAGAAAACAGCAAGTCAAATGTATAATGTAATGCCAACTTAATCTTCAAGGAAGACCAAAGCTGCTGATCTTGTCTTGGATACATCCCAGCCAAGCGAGCCCACCACACGCTGTGCACCCTGCACTTCAGTGAGAAGGCCCATAAGGCACTTCCCAGGGTATGTCCTTCACATCTCAACAGTCAGCACAGAGGAAGAAGAAGGGATTTTCAGCCAGGACTGGGGAGAATGAAAAACTCCTACATGAGCCAGGAACTGAGGACCAAACCCCAAAAGGATACCTTGGTTTTGACTGCAAACAGGAAGGATATTTTTCATCTTTTTTTTCCTCTCTTTTTTTCTATTTTCTTTTTTTTTTTTTTTTTTGAGAACAAACAATAGAAGTCAAGAAGAGCTATTGTACAGTGTACAGAGGCGTAAAGGAATTAGCAAAGTAAGTCTTTGGCTGTTATCAGCTCTATTTAATTTACATGCTCCTGGCAGGGCTGTTATCAGCTCTATTTAATTTACATGTTCCTGGCAGGAATCTATGTCCCAAGAGCTTCTACATTCACACAGAACCCTGAATTTTTTTTACCAAAATGTTTGAGTTGTGGGGGGGTTTATACAAATACACATAAATATACGTATACATATGTACACATACACGAAAAGAAAAGAAAAAAAAAGTCAAATAACCCCATAACTAAAACAAAATCTATTCCAAATCTTACAGCATTTTATTTTCAAGGAAGCAATTTTACTACAAGAACTAGATTAACTTTTTCTTTGGTCTAAACTGGCAGAAAACCTCTCATTTTCTTTTCTTATAGGCTTCTGAAAAATTCCACACCCTGCAAGAACTGCCAAAGCCAGGATCTAACTTCAAGAGCTGCCTTGATACATCACCCTGGAAAATAAAGAGATACATTTTCTTAAATATGATTCTACTAAATTCCCTGAGAAGAGTATTGGAGCAAGCAAATTAGGGATGCTGCAACTTCTACTACAGTCTGAAGCATCAGTGAATAAAACAATTATTTCTCCACCCACTGTAAGTCTTCTAATGCATTTCAAGGGTTTTTAACTCTCTCACAAATGTTAGTTGTTGACATGGAGATGGATTTGCTTGAAAGATGACAACTGATATTTTTAATTCTAGCTTGCAGCATCAAGATATTATCTTTTAAAAATAAAAATCTTTAATATCAGGGAAATAAAAGGATTTCGTTTAAGGGGAAGAGGACATATATTAACTTAAAAACAAATTCTGTTCCCAAGAGTCAGGCACAGTATTTTCAAATTATTTATTATTCAAATAGTTTGCAGCTGTCTTTGTTCATATCACCAATATTTTTTTTGTTTTTAATTTCATACTTCTGATAAATAGAGAGCCAAGGACACTTCTTACTGCTGTCTGAGCTTGGAAACACATAAGTTACCCATTATTAATATATTATACTAACAAGCACAAGCATGAACACATGTTGTTCATGACAACAACCTTCATTTGCAAGTAATTTCTGATTCTCCATTGTTTACTAGGTCAATGTACCACCACAGAGATGACAATGATCCCTTTTAATGAAAGGAACGAAGCTAATGGAAATAATTAATGCTAACTACCAATGCTCTACCTATTTATTTAAAACTCAAAGGCATGTGCCTGGACATAGCTGCTATATGTTATCAGAAGGAAACTCTGACTTTTTCCTCCTATCTATTTTAAATTCTATTAAAAAAAATACACTCACCCCAAGTTTAGTTATGGCCCCAAAAATGCTATCATGACCAAATTCTGGATAACAACTTCAGCTTGCTATGATAAGAAAACTTACTTGTGGCAAAACAATAAACCCTGCCAAAAAGGGATAAACAGAAGACAAAAGAGAAGGATACAAGAATATAGAGCATGAAAAAAGGCCACCAGACCCAAACAGCAAGATAGACAGGTAATGCTACTTAGCAGCAGCACAAAACTGTTTTTTTGAAACAAGTCTTAGGTTTCTCTCCAAACAATAAGTAAATATCATCAAATTTTACTTGAAAGATGCCACAGAGATCTTTCCAGGGGTCAAACAGGTTCCTGGGTAAAATCAATTTTCCAGGTTGCAGGTAGATATAACCCACTCTCTAGAAGACATCAAAAATAAAGTTTTATCAGTGCATACTTGCCCTATTATTTTCTATCAGATACCAAGAAAAAAGTACCTGAGTTACTTGAGGAAAGAGAATTGTAGCAAGCAATAGGAAGCTAATAGGACTATTTATAAATCAGATTCAATATCTTCTTTGAACAAGTTCCTTGCTGAATACTAAGAGCCTTGTAAGAGCAAGCTCCATGTTCTGAATTACTTCAACAAGACTTATTCTCACATGGGCCCTGGTTAGAAAATTTATCATAGGAATTAACTGTGTGATAACAACAAGCTTAGATGCTTTAGTATCATTGCAAACATAAGCATTTTACAGCCAGCAATGCACTTGAGTATACAGTTCATGTGCACTGCTGAACTGAACTTCCCATTTAATTATACTGCTGCACCCCTGCCAAAGCATCTCCATCAGGAGTTATCCCAACCCCCTTTGACAGTCACCTGTAACAGCTTATTTCTGGTATACCTGTGTCAAAGCTATTCTACCTCAATGAAAACCAGGATGAAAACCTCCATGTGAGAACTGACAATGGCTCAAGCAAGTCAGTGCATTCCCATGAGATCTAGTTGCAATAAAATATCGTTTTTATCACATAAATAAGACAACTTATACAGCTACAGCCACACTTGACAGTGTGCTGACTTAACATGTGACATCCCTCCCAGCTTTGATTAGCACAGCATGACCAGTGTGAAGGAACTGCTGGTGGAGATGATGGCATGGCCAGCAAGGGGAGCACAGCAAGCACTCATGACTGCAAAACACTTTCTAGAAGCAGACAACAGGGCTAGAGAGCTCTTCTGAGCTACAAACTAAAACCTTCATATGGCCAAGAGCCCAAACTAACAAATCAAGAGAAAGAAGAGTACCCGGCATGGGCCCCAAGTGGGAGATGAAAACTCCCTCTAGGTCCCTCCACTCCCTGGCAGGACAGGAGTGGGCTGGACTCCAGGAACCCAACAGTGACAGCACCACTGCCCCTCCTGCCCTGCCAGCCCCCCAGGCTGCCACCTGGTCTGCCAGGTAACCCTGGCCAGAAGAGGCCACCAATCCCACTGGGCACTGCTGAGCTCAGAAGTCACACATGCCCACTCCTTCAATAGAAAGAAAACCTTTTCCAGCAAGAGACCCTGCCTTTCAATTAGGACACGCCAAATCAGTGAGATTTGAGTCCCCTAATAGAAACCACAAAGGTTCTTCATTTGCATGAGGAAAGAAATGCAAAAATACATGGTTAGAGAAGATTTACATACAGCTGGACACATTGAATAATGGGCAGAGTATCAATTACAAACATGGTAATTACCAGGAAATTTCTTCCATGAAATGCAGATCTTAAGACTGCAACCAATTAAATCTGTTTTCAGCTTTTTATTCAGAAGAAAGCAGTGTATATGCACTCTATACTCTAAAATAAAACCTACACAGCCTCACAGCCTATTTTAAGAATTACAACTCATGCACCATGGTTTATTTGTAATCCCAAACTGTAATCCAGGACATACATTCATCATAAAACACACATGTCCCAAAAGATATGAAGAAAATTACAGAGATGAAAATTCTACTTGGAATTCCAAAGACACAATGTAGAAATACAGAAATCTTACCAATTTGTGGATAACTGTCACGCAGATAACAAGAGAACAAGGACTGTTTGCTTGTCTGAAAAACGTGTAGGAGAGGGAGGAAAGGAGGAATGTGCAGCAAATGTTGAAATGAAAACATGACATAATACAATATAGGGCTTTGAAATCAACATTAAAAGTTATGATGCCACCCTGGAATCTTCACTGACCCTGCTCTAGAACAAACTGTAATTGCTGTGCACTTCTGCGACACAGAAGGGGTCAAGTTAGAGGAGATGAGACCAGAGACAGGATGTCTGTGTGTTGAGGGTAGAAAAAGAGTGGGCTGAGCACAGGCAGGAGACAAGTAAGGCAGATTATGACAGAGTGATACAAAACAAAGGGGAAGAGGGGAAAGGAGATAAAAATCAGACAGTATTGGAAATGCAACAAGGGTGGAGGAACCATCAAAAATCATTGGAAGAATGATCAAAACTATATCAAAATATATTTATCTTCCAGCTCAAAGCTTTTACCATTGTACTAGCAACACATCAAAAAAACAATAAATTAACTTCTTATTTTAAAAATGTTATTTTCCAATATGTTTATTAAACATAAACCCTTAGGAATAAAGTTTTCATTCAAAATCACAAACATACACAAAAACCCCAGAATTTGGGGCAGAATCTGCTACACCTGCTCTCCCAACGAAGCCCTGCAGCCAAGCCTTCACTCCCAGAGCTTCCTGAAGCACACAGATATCCCAAGGACAAACACCACACTGGGTTTCCATCAGTTATCAGCAGCCCAGGACCAGAGGTGGCCCCAAGGTGACCTTGGCTGCAGGGCCAGGAGGACGCTCGGACTCCTCGGACACCTCGGACACCTCGGCCACGGGGACCACGGCCCTCGCACGGCACAGGGATGTCCCACTGGCAGCCCCTTGGCTGGACACTGAGGCCTGGCAGGAGTCCCAGGGCAGACAGCAGCACTGCCCCTCGAACAGCCACGGGGTACAGTCAGCATGAGAGCACGGGCTTCTTCTCTACAGTAACAGATACACTGACACATCCACAG
Organism: Notiomystis cincta; assembly: GCA_013398075.1. NCBI lineage: Eukaryota > Metazoa > Chordata > Aves > Passeriformes > Notiomystidae > Notiomystis > Notiomystis cincta. Next base: position 144,952 of record VZRX01006149.1, read on the forward strand.
GAACCCCCTTTGAGATACTCCACACGAAATCAGAGACAGAACAACTATGGAAGTGCTCCCTTAAGTTCTCTTCTCCTTTTCTACCCACAATCATACATAATTTCACTGCTGTTGAACTGCAAATTTATATTCAAAAGTTAAAAAACAAGCAGTAAGGAGAAAAACAAAAACAACAACAACAACAAAAAAACACAGCCAGATATGCAAAAATACGAGAGCAGTTGTACAATATAAATTCAGGTTCTCATGTAGTAATATAAAACCTCGGTGTCTGGATTGCATAAACTGTGACTCAAATACTTGTTAGAAAAATAATTCTTTACCATAATATTTTTTAAAGAAATGTGACTTAATGTCCAGAGCTTACTTTTCACAAAACATTCATTTCCAGTCCAATTTAACTTGGCAATGTCCTCTTCACTTAAATATCCATTTTTGCCCAGGGGAACTTAGTTTCTAGATTTAGAATTTGCATCACTGCTTATATATGGAATTTTAAATTATTTTTTTGTTTCCTTTAGCTTTCAAAGGTGTTATAGGATTCTTTTTCTCTATGAAACAACCAGTTAAATCTCTCCTACTTATTATTTTTTATCACAGACTTGATCTCTAGGACCATCTCAGTTACAGGAATCCTTCCTGTACCTAATCCTAATGAAAACCCTAATCCTAATGCAAAAGTACAGAAACTCCTCCATAAAGTTATAATTCTGATTTCTATGTCTGACACAGAGAAAGTAACTGTATATTGTGAATGCAGGATTCTAGACACTTATCCCAAGTGAATTATCCTAGAAGGAAGGAGGACATTTAGCTGCACAAAGCGTGATTTGAAAGCTTAAAATACAATTGCATTTCCAAACTCTTCACACCCTTTCAACCTCCACTGACTGACTGAATAAATGCATATGGATTTCTGCCAGCAAGGAATAGTCACAACAAGACTATTTACAAGTCCAGCTCCAAGAAGGAAGTGCCACTAAGAGCTGTGCATCCACAGGGAGCATCAGGTGGGACTGACACACAGCTCAGAGCAGAGGGACATGCAACAGATCCCATTGTTCACTCGTGAAACTGGATTTTACCTTAATGTTTACTTCACCATCTGAACTTTGAAATCTACTTCAGATGATCTCAACAAGAAATACCAAAATACTAACCAGAAGAAAGCTCATGTATCTTAATTCCGGAATCCCTTTTCAGGAACTGTTTGCTCCAAATGCAAACAAATCAATCATTGATTACTATTTAAAAATGGAAACACTAGGATTTCAAACCACATGTATGATCAACTGTCTCAAGTCGTTAATTACAATCCTTATTTTAAAAGTGATAGTGCATAAGGCCAAGAATTTCAAATTAAACATCATCCTCAACAGATTTTACTAAGTTTGAAGATCCAACAGATTTAAGATTCTGCCTATAGCTGCAGCTGAAACTTTGCTAGCAACTAGAAATAAAATTCTTTCTAATAAAATCTGAAATTGTTTTTTCCCTATTTACAAACAAAGAAGAATAATGCTATGAATTGCTAGGCAAAATATTCTGCCACTGGACTTATTATTATGAATTTTAACCCTGTTGATCGCAGTTATATATTTCACAAATTTAATTAATAAAAACCAAAATGAGTCCTTCAAAGGACTCTCCAAAATGAAGAGAAAACAAAACAAACAGGAACACAAAGAGATTTTAAAGATCCCAATTCCTAATAGCTGTGGTTCTACCTCCCAAACACACAGGAGACTGCAATCCTATAATAAGCAAGCCAACCATCTGGAAATCAAAATTTCTTTTAAGATTATCTGCATGTTCTAAATCGTGACTTCTTCTTTTTTCAACTTTTATTTCACCCACGCCAAATTAGAAGAGACTACAGCTTACTGAATGAAAACTGCATATATAACATAGAGACAACTTTTCTCCAGCTAGAAAAACAGATGAGATCTAAAACTCCTGATAGGAGCCTAGGAGTCAAGAGATCTAATTAATTTCAAATGTTGAAAAGCCTTCTTCAAGGTCTTTAGATCACTTGCATCACTTTACAGCACAACACAGCTCACCAAGTACTTCAGAGATGTAATTACTGTTTGTAAAGCTCACTGACCACAGCCTCAAAGTTTCTTTCAGCCAAAGCAGGGAAGCATGATCTGCCATGTTCAGGATCAGCTACAACTCCCAAACTTTGGATCTTCTAATCTAATGCAGTGTCCTTCCATAGGAAGGTCAGGAAAGAGGTTAAAGAAACCACCATGTACTTAACTGTAAAATGGAACTATTGACAAATAGCACAAAAGCATCACTACTGCCAGTCATTTCACACACACAGCCTCATCCACTGACAATTCCTAAATGAACCCTCCATAGAGAGCTTGTATACAAGTGAAAAAGTGTAGGATGGCAATGCAAAATATCTTTGCTGACTGAGGATGATTTCTTTCCCATGCAGTACTACTTTCAATATCAGAAATGAAAGCATTTTTTCCAGGAACAAAAATGGTAATAAGTTTCCTTTTCAGTTGGAAGCATCCCTTAAGATGTCATAGAACAAATAAGAACATGGTAACAAAAAGATACTGCTTCCCAGAATACTGACCTGTGGAGACAAAATGCAAAACAGAAACAATTTTAAGCATGCCAGTAATTCTAACAGCTAATTCTGAATCTAGAAAAGAATCCCTGTACCATCAAGTCTTGCATCTTCATTTAGAAACACTGCACCTTTATCACGTCACTTTAGGTAGCCTGACTTCACAAAGCCCTGGAGCACTCTGTGTCTTCTCTAAGTTTTGTCTCCTTACAATCCAACTTTTAGATGCAGGAACAACTCATCAATTCCCATTCTTATTGAAATATCAACATAGCAAAGAAAAGAATCTTTTTAAAATTTCAACACGCTCTCATATTGGTTTCAATACTGTTGAAAGTAAATACTTTCACTTCCCATCTGATATCTTCTGGATCTCAGCCACAACTGCATAACAATCATTTTGCAGACAAAAAAAAAATTAGCAAGCAAAAAGTCTGAGATACAACTTTTTTAACTAAGGCTGGGTAGAGTTTTATTTAAAAGAAAATTACAAGTCAGTAGTTGAAGGCTGACTCTTGTTATTGCAGAGAGAAGGACATCACAGTGCAGACTCTCCCTCTAAGAATCACAGTGGAAAAGAGTATGGGAAATGTTACACAAGGTAGATGAAAATCCACTTTAAATTTTGGGATTAGCTCTATTCCATAACCTTGGCTGAGCATTCAACTGTTGCAGTTTTCTGCAACATTTTCGCACCAACAAACACAGCAATAAAGTGCCACTCACAGCACCAAAAACATTGATTTTATTGCTAGATTTTGTTCAAACCACCATAAGCTACAGGAGGAGAGCACAAGTTTTACAGTGCAAACTACATCTAGTGATGATATAGCACAGGTATTTCAGCAACATGGTAACAGCATTAGCCTGACTTAAAAGAAACAGCATTAATTTCCAAAGAAATAAAGAGAGAAGTAAATAATAGGAGTTAGACTTCAATGATCCTCGTGGGTCCCTTCCAACTCAGAAAAGGGGGAAAAACCATGATTTTGTGCAAATCCTGTAACCAGTTTTCATCAGTAATCTTCCATTAATGCCAACCACAACTCTTTAGCCAGCTTCTATGCTAGTTAAGGATTAGAAGCAGGAGCTTTGGCCTGAAGACTAAGTTCTTTCTCCACCAGTTCAGCCTACTGAGCACTCCAAATTTAAAAACCAGTCCTCCCTGAAGCAGCACAAGAGGTGGTGATGCTCCTACTGCACCAGCTGAGGGGATGAGTTATGGTGGCATATGGGGCCTACAAAATCAGCAACAAAAGTTAAAGCTGAGCTCAGTAAAACCATCTCTGAACTCTGGTCAATGTCTGCAGAAGGTTTCAGCTCAGGAAATGAACATCCCAACAGTCCATTTCAGCAATTCTGCCATATTTGCTTTGAAAGTTGGTTTGTAAGGAGATAAAACTCCTTACAAACTGTCCATTCTTCTTACAGAAGATATGGAGGAAGCAGTAACTACTCCAGTGAAGACATTGCCTATGCATACTGCTTGGAATAGTCCATCTAAATAAAAAATTTCCAGATTAAAAGATTTATTAGTGCTTACTAGCCCTTCACATACATTTCAGAGATGTATGACAAATATATTAAATATTCTACAGGATGAAATGAAAAATATCACTCCATATGTCAGAATGCACATAGAAAATTAATAAATTTTAAAAGTTCTATTTATCCAAGTTCAAAGGAATGGAAAAGAATCAAAAGTAATGTTGATTCATTTCTACACAGAAAGCTCAGAAAAAGGCTATAGATATGTTTTCAGTTTGCAAAGTGTATTTGATATTCTTGCAAAGATGTTGAACACTGAAGATATTTAGACTACTGGCAGCTGGCTGGCAGGACAAAGACAAGGACAGCCATCAGGAAGTGCTTGGTATTGGTCACTTATCCCCCTTCCAGCCTCAGGATTCCAGAGAGCAGCTAGAAAAAGGCACTCATGATGTCAGTAAGCTGCTGTATGGTGTCCCAGCAGGACTGGATTTTTATCATATGACCTGAGCAAGGTCTGAAGATGCAGTAAACATACCCTAGAAGTTTGAAAAACCTTCAGTAAGCACATAACATTAAGTAAACCAGCTATGACCACACAGTGAAGAGGTTTTCACTCCTTTTAAATACATTATTCTTATTACATGCAACATCCAAGGGGAAAAAAAATCCAAAACAACAAAAAATACAGTAGTCCTTCCATTTTCTGAGACTTATAATTTTAAGTCTTGTCATTCTGTTTCAAGTATCAATTTACCCAGCCAAGATTGATCTTGTGTAACTGACTTTCAAAGAAAATATTCATCAGATGGCATGTGCACTAATAAAATTTCTTAGAGGTAAGTTCAGATATGACTAGTCTTGTTATGTGTGCCTCTGAAAACTTCTGCAGGTAAATATGAAAATACTGACTTCATACAGGGCATAAATTTATCGGTTTGATGTGAACAATGTAAAAATGAGGTTTTAGGAAGGCTTTGTACAATATGATAGTGCCTCTTAGGAGAAGCAGGGCACAGACAGAATAACCAGATGAGGCTGGTAACAGAAGAAAAAAGAAAGCTGTGCAGGAGGCATCACTAGTAAGTTGCAATGCAGGCCTAGGTTCACTGATGTAGGACACAGCAAGCTGAATCTTTAATTTTTTGATGCACCAGAATACAGGGGCACCTTGATACATGACCTCTGACAAATGCTTAGATAGGTAATGCCAAATAGCAAAACAGTAGTACTGAAAAACATATAGATCATCTCTGGGCTGGAATTCTGGCTAAGGGAACATTTTTTGAAGAGAATTTTCTGTAAAGCAAATAGACTTTGTTTTTAAAGAAGGGCTATCCTTTTACAGTCCGTGTTGTAGCAGGAATGTCTGTGTGCAGCACACTAGATGTTTAATTTGCTTCTGAAGTGCTTATGTCTTGACTTTGTGAAGTAGGTCACTTCCTTCACAACGTGCAACCCATCATGCCCTAGCTCTTGAAAACACCAGTATTCCCTTTCAGCAAAATTCCATTAGGTATACAGGGCAGACATTTTAAAACTTCCTTCTATTTTGCTAAAATCTTGTAATTCTTATAAAACCCAGTAGACAAGAAATACACAAATACTAACTAATCTCATGTCAGAGATGCTCTTATGCCAGATCCAAGAAGATGAAGGGGAAAAAAATATGTAAATGAACAAATAAATGGCTTTTTAAAAAGCAGTCCATTCTTAGGAGCCTGTGCATTATGCAGCAAAAAAATTAACATGATTGACTCACCATGAAAAGGGCTGAAAAGGTTTATCACTGATGCACAGTTGCACAGGACATTATCTGAGCTAGCAATGCATGACCTAGTGACACTGGCAGAAGTTTACAAAGAGGGCAAAAAAATAAATCTGATTTTTGTGGGGTAAAGGGGAAAAAGGGGGGGGAAGTTGATCATTAAGAACTGTCTTTTCTTGAAATAGCCTGGGAAGGCTCCATCTAGGCTCTGTTCAAGAACAGCTTTTTGGCCAATTTCATTGTATGTCATCAGCTTTGCTTCACACCATCTTATTTGTGGTAAGACTTTCCCTTTCCCCCCCCTCACTGCAGCTCCATACTTGACAAGCTGACTGTAGAAACCATGCTTCAACCAGAGAAATCACATCTGAGCACATGCTGCCTTTGCACCACTGGCTCAGACTGTGCCTGGCTGATGTGAAGACTAAGTGGAGTCTAGGCTATGGTCAGCCCAGCCTGCAAGGACTTACATGATGCATAAATGGCTTGCACAGGCAAGTTTGCATCCAAAGAGATACAGAATCTGGCACATAAAGGTTTCAACCATTTTTACTTATGGCTGCCATTAACTGCTGTAAATAAAGGTCTTGATGGTAAACAGATGTAGGAATCTACAAGTTTTGAATTCACCACCACAATTTTCTTAAAATAAACTTATAGATGTGAAGGACTGAAAAATGTGGGAGTTCACCCTATGCAATAAATCATCAAAAGCATAAAAAAGCTCTTAGGTGCTCTTCATTAACATGGGCTTGGACAAACTAACAATAAAATAAACAAAAAAAAGCAATCAGAAACAAACAAAAACAAAGCATTTTGGTGACTGCACAATATTCAGGGAGGTAATTTTGCATGTGTGGATTTTTTTAGAAGTCCACTACCTTCTTAGAAATTTGAGGGGAAGAAAAAAGAGCAAGAGAGGTAAATTCAACTTTACTATTCTCCAGAATAAGTCATTTGATGAATACCTCCTAATCAAAACTCTTTCAAAATTCTCTTTCTCTTTCAGATACCGATTTATAAACAGTTGTAAAATATTACAGAAATTGAGATTTTTCTAGTAAAGTACCAGTGCTGTAGAGGTATTTTGTTATAAAACCAGTTCCTACTGAAAAATAATTCCTCCACCTGTTCTTTGAAAAACTACTAGTGGATTGAGTATGGAACTTGAATTAGAGAAGAGAATTCAAAACCATGATTTTGAAGGCAGATTTGACGAGTATTTCTTTATGAAGTACATAAGACAGGCAGATGTCAAACAGTTCCACTAGTACTCAAATTTCCAGTTAAATCACTCTTTAAGGTTTGACATTCCTCCCTCTTTTCCTTTCTCCCTCTCATACTGTCAGAAACAGGGCCTGCAAGAGTGAAAACCACGCATCTCTTAAAAGCTTAAAATAGCCCACAGCTGATTTAAAGGTTCTAAAAGTTCTTGATTTATTCAAGCAGCTTTACCCACTTCAAAAAATAAAATGTTTCCTGAATTTCCATCAATCTGAGAATGAAAACAACTTCCACACAAAACACAGTAGCTAAGGCACTGCATGACATGATTTTTACAGTTCCTGAAAGTACCAGTGACAAAGTAAACACTTGTTAGAGACATGAATTTGCACTTTGAGACCTGTCACTGACACACATACCCAAACAGGATGGAAGGGCTCTCACTTTAAGAACAGTGAGAAATAAATATGAAGTGTCAAAAAAGTTTCCTTTCAGTGCATTAGTCTTTGTCATCATTTATTTAATTAAAAAAAAAAAAAAAAAAAAAAAAAAAAAAAAAAAAAAAAAAAAAAAAAAAAAAAAGTAGATTTGGCAACAACCACCAATTTGAGAAACCTTATGACTTGCAGGAACACTAAGGAATAAACATCAAACATTCTCTCTTCACAACACAGATAACCAGACTGCTGTTCTTTCAGGGTAAAATGGTAAAAATACCAGAGTTCTCTACTGTGAAAGGTTTTTCCCATTCCAGTGTCTCATCCATAACCATCTGTATGCCATACAACTTCTAACAATCTAACAACAAAAACATAATAGCTAGTCTAATACAAAATAAAATTTCAGAAACAAAGAATCATCCTGTTACATTTAATACTCAGTCATCATCTTGACCAAGAGACCTTCAGTGAGCAGGACTCCAAGGTAACAGATCTGCAACAAAGCAAAGCTTCAGAAAGTTGTTTTACCCAAGTCTGTCCTGTTGTTTTGCATGTACAGACATTTATTACTCATCAGTCTCCACAGTGAAAAATTACTTCTCAGACTCTATTCACAAAAAGAGCCCAGAGTACAGTAAAGCATAAAAAGGAAACCCAAAACTGTTCATTTTCAAATTTGCATACAGCTTGCCCATTTGAAACTGTGGCATTACACTGACAATGGCCCCAGATGAAAACTAACAAAATGTAAAAATAAATAATGCATGAGGTATTTTCTGTATTCTAACAACAGGTTACAACTCTACATTTGACACATGCCACAGTTGAAAGCAGAAGAGAGACAGAACACACATGTACCTTGACCCAACAAATGAAACAACCAACCAATAAAGATTTTCTGGGTTTTTTTGCAAATAACTACTAAGATGCAGGAACTTATCTGCAATACATGCACATTTTAACAAGTACACATGCACTTACTATTTCCATCAAAGCCTTTCTTCCCATCCATTAAAAAAAGCACACTGAGAACAAGGCACAAAACCCACACATCTCTGACCAAAAACTTTACTGCAGCCTGTGTTGTTATAGATGGAGCAACCCGTACCATCAGAGAGCTGCATCCTGCTACACTGTACACCACTGATGCTGGAAGAATTAATCATTCACAGATCAACAATTGGTTCTTTCATCTCCCTGGCTTTCTCAGATCAGACCATTATGTATTTTTTTCCACCTACTGATCCTGTTACACTCAATTTTTCAGCTGCATGTAGCAAAGACATCAGAAAAATATTCCTATTTCCAGAATGCACCTCACTGAAAGAAAGCAGTGAGGGTACCTATATGCTTCCACGGGCTTCACAACTTTACTGGCATCACGAAGTGACTGAACATTGAATTCTGTACTAAAATCACAATCTAATAAGCTGTGAAAAAAATGTAGAAGGCCAACTGAAGGGCACCAAAGTCCTTCTTTCTGGCTTTCTACCAAAAGCAGTTCATGTGAACGAACCCATGAGATAGCTGACCTTTTAGCAAGTAAAGTTTTAGGACTAAATATTTCAGCTAATCAAAAACTAAATTACATGTATACATTAACTCAACCCACATCTTTAAAATAAAGCTGTATTCTGGGCAGCCAGAATGGCACCACATTCAGTCACGACCAAACCAACAGGAACATGGCTTTTTTAATATCTCTGCAGAGAAAGAGAGGGCAAGGCAGTATTCATGATGAGCACTGTGCCTCATCATGACAGTAACGGAAGAAAAAGTCACTGGAAGAGAAGGTTGTCATGGGAAACATTTCTCCCACTTTTATCGCTGGCAGGGTTTGTCCTTTAAGCGCTCACCCCTGCAGAGGCCTGGCAGGTGACATCCCGGCAGGTGACGTGAGCTCGGCACAGCCAGCCCTGCCAAGGGCGAGGGACGCTCCCCTGGGCCACCGCCGAGCCACGGGTGTCTGAGCCCGCCGGGACCGCCCGTAATGTCACCTCGTGACACTCTGAAGGGCGAAGGGTCTCGGCAGCGCAGACCCGGCGCTGAAAACCTGCACCCTGCCAGAGGATGCGGCGCGGCGCGGGGGAAGGATGCTGCCAGAGCCCAACAGAAGGGTCCCGCACAGCTCTCCCTGGGGACAGGAGCAGCTCCGGAGGCGGAACGTGCCGCGGCATCCCCGTGAGCCCCGCGGGGGCGGGCACGGGGACCAGCACCATGCGCGGCGGCCCGAAAGGACACGGTACCGGGACAGCGGGACCGGCCGAGCCGGCCCCACCCGCGTGGGAGCCGCCGGGGCAGAGTCGTGCCCGCCGCAGGGAGCGGAGGGGAGGGGAAGGGATGCGGGGGCTCCCCGGGGCGTCCGCCCGCGCTCACCGTCGATGTTTTCCCGGTCGCTGATGTGCTGCAGGTTGCAGCCCGTGTCCTCCCGGCTCAGCTCGGCCTCGGGGCGGTAGGACTCCAGCCGAGAGTGGGCATTCCGGCGCAGCTTGGGGCTGGAGGAAACGCAGCAGGACGTGGTGTTCCCCATCTTCTCTGCCCGGCCCCGGCCCGGCCCGGCTCGGGAGGAGGCGAGGGGCGGCCGGTCAGCGAGGGCGGCGGGAAGCCATGGGCGGCAGCGGCGACAACAGGGAGCGGCGGCGGGGGAGGAGGCGGCGGCTGCGGCGCCCTGCGGCTGNNNNCCGGGCGCTCCCGTCCCCGCGGGGCCCGGCCAGGCTGAGGCCGCACCGCTGGCCCGGGGGCTCCTCGGGAAAGCCCCGTGCTCGTGTCCGCGGCGGGGACCCCGTGGGCGGCCCGGATCTAGGCCAGAGCCCGAGCCCGGCCCGGCCCCGCACCTGCCCCCGCCGTGGGGGTCCCGCATCCCATAGGAAACAGTCACGGGTGTCCCAGAGCTTTGCAGAGACTGCACCAATTCCTTGAGAACTTGTTAAGCTCTCCTGTAGACTGACTGTTCCAAAGATAACAGGCCACAGAGAAATGAGAGGGTATAAAGTGCCCCTTTGTACCACCTTGCCGGTGTTCAGGACTTTCCCAGTCAAATTTCACTTTTGCTGTATTCAGTGTAATGCTAAAGATAGGGATAGTGCATGATTTTCATTAGTCTTTTCTTGGTTTGGTTTTTTTTTTGTTTGTTTTTCTTCAAATCTTTGTAATCTAAGCAAATCTCTTGACTGCTGGAGCTCTGAGTTATGGTAATTGAATGAGCACACTGATAATTTGATAACAGAAAAGCACTTTTCTGTATTTATAAAAGATGCTTTGACTTACAGCCCTGTGTCCAGGGAGCCATTACTTATTTTATCAGGCATCTCATGATAGCTGATGTTTTCACAAGATCTGCTCAAGTCAGATGATTACATGAAAGACTTGAAAGTTTTTATCCCACATTTTTTTTCAGATCACACACTGTGAAGAAAAATTAATTTTTAATTTCCAACTACCTTTTGAATGTTTATTGATGCAAATGTACTCTAGTGAGGTACAAAGAATCAAGAAGAAAGAAAAAGAATGTCAGGCTTTTTCAAAATAAAACTGTTTGAGGATATCTTCTGTAGCTAGTTTTGTGCCACTTGGGGAGCCAAGCATGGATGGGCAGTAGATCTGGAGTTACATTGTCCCTTTGTGTTTGAGTAACTCAAATTAAGGATAGGTTTAACATCTTTTTTGTATCAGGGTATTCAGTAGTTTGCATCCAGACAAAAGGAAAATCTTTGCTGAGCTCTGGTTTAGAAATGCTGTCTAGGAGGATGTCCTGCTAACTGTGCCTTCCACCACCATGTCATTGCTTGCTGAGGCCACCTCAGCTCCTCCACTGGAGCTCACTTGATCTCCAACTGAGCCTGAGCCTGCTCAGACCAGGCCTGACCTTAACCTGGCAGCAGAACAGGTTAAATCTCAAATGGGCATAAGCAACCATCAGAAAATCTCAACACAGTTTTTAAAGAACCCAATCATCTCAGTATATAACAACAGAACAGTAAGATGTTACTGAAACACCTGGCTTCCCATATCTTACAAGACAGCCTCAGGCTAGTGAGAGCTCTGTGGAAGCATTATCTGCCCTGCCCTGTTAAATTCCACCCTCCTGTAGGAGTCAGGGACACCTGCTCACTGGGGGCCTTTTCAACCTGTAGCCTCCTGGCTCGACTGCTCCTAGGGCACCAATGCCATTGTCTTTAACCTGCTTTTTGGGTAAGGCTAACTGGGCAACTGTGTTGCCTTGCTGTATCAATCCCACTACATTTTTGCATAAACATTTCATACCCCCTAATTATTCAGAAACTTGTAACAGCTGTAGATCCACTGTAGCAAAATCTTAGACAGAACTTGCAGTGTATACTTACTGCACAAGTTTCATAAACTTTGAAACAAAACAGGCCACATAATGATGGAGATGAGTTAATTATGAAGTTTGCTTCTCTAAATATATAAGTAGAGCTTAAAAAGACATGTTTTCTTTATTAGAAAGGACTGATTTAAACTTTGGCTTTTATTTAAAACTAATATTCTAAAACTAAGCATTTTGTTTTAATGTATTTAAAACTTGTGATCACTGGCTGTGACCATGTAATCACTAGATGTGACTATGTGATCACTAGATTGATACCCTTTGAGGTGACTTCCACCTCAAACCATTCTATATTCTATCCATAATTCTTTTATTCTGTACAACTACCTATTTTCTTACTTACAGTCTTTCATTCTAAATTTTTACCTTTATTCCTCCTCACTCTAAGAGCTTGCTGAATTACATTATAATGACAAAGGTGCTACAATACATATTTCAAATCAAAGAAAAGGGATGCTGCTCTAGGGTGGGTGATGGTCTCCTGCTGGTATCTAAGAGCTGAGAAAAGTACCTAGGTGAAATATATACCATGAAAACATATTTGGGGTTTGATTATGGTTATTTTATTTCAGCTATCTGAAGTGCAGGATGCAAATGTAGCTGCATTATTTGATAAATATTTGTACAGTAAAGCAAGAACAGCTCACTGTGCCTTACTGACATGCTTAGATGTCAATGTATATCTTTCTTTGATTAGAGACTATTCTGTTCTTGAGATTTATGATTTATGTATTTTAATGCATTTGTCCTCCTGAGCAACTGCATCAGCTGAGGAACAACATAAAGCTCCCTCAGCTAAGGGCAAGGCTTTCAGGATTGGTCAGTGCTGACATACCTCTGTTCAAAAAGTGCCTATTCCTGCACAAAAAAAATTAAATCTGTAGCATCTCCACTGTACAGAAGACACTCCACTATACAAAAGACAATGGATTTTAATAGGCTGAAATTAATGATGTGACCCATTAAATTTTGTGCTTGAAATCTTCCTGGAACATTGTTGAAAAATGTGTTTCAAACCAGCAGATATAGGTCAGTGTTTTGCTTATATAAGCTTTCTATCTATTTTGAGCAGATAAAAATGATAACTATTATTTAATCCAAAACTATTTCCTGCTCACAAATCAAATAATTTGGGAAGCACTGTTTAAAAAAAAGAGAACACAACTCTTAAGATGGATAAGTGGTGATAACCAGAACTTTTGATTCTGCTCATCTGTCAAATACAGCCTGAGAAATTCGTGTCACACAACAGCTTCCCCACACCGCCATCTGATGTTTAGTAGGAGTCCAACTCACAGTTTGGGTGTGCAGCCACTCTAAAATGCCATCGTGTCAGTTTTCTCACAGTGCTAATCATTGTCTGGAGTTTAAGCAAAAGCTTAAAATTAACATTCCCTTGTACAAAGTACTCAGTCTGGTCAACTGAATCATACCCTAGACTTTGTTGATTGTAACAGCTAAATTTCTTCAGATGATAGTAATAAATTCCAAATCAGTTAAAAGCAGTCATGAACACACCTGACAAATGTTATTATACCTCTGACAATTCTTATTGTTAATATTTACATTTATTGTTCCAAGTCTGAATTCAGCAGCCTTAAAAGACTTCCTTCCTGAAGGCAAGTTCAGAATGCATCACACTTGATTCTGACCTAGACTGTATGGCAAAGCCTTTTACTGGGCTGCTTCTCAAGGGAATGCATTCATGGATCACATCCTAGATTCCCACTCCCAAGTATTTTCATGGACTACTCCTATGGCAGATTTCCTCTTTGCTGAAAGTGTTGATTCTTCCAGGATTAAGGCAGTATTCTCTTTCTTGGAGGTAGAAATCCAGTGCTTTCCAGAAAATATCTTTTCAGCCTCGACACAAGTTATCTGCCAGCCCCAACCACTGAGCCATCCCCAGAGATAGGTGGAGGTTCCTGCACATAGCAGATAGCTGCATCTACTGTTCACAGGAAAGACACCCAGACCTAACAAGAAGTATGTAAGAGATGGGCCCTGGCTTAAAAATACTCAAATGGTATCAGTGAAGTTATTCCTCTGGTGAATGGCACACTTGTTTTGCAGGAATCAAGTGCCTTACTTGAATCAGTGAAAAACAGGGAAAGTGTAAATCAAGATTTCTTTTGAAGATCAAGGCAGAAATTTGGGCTATTTAATTAATGTATTTAACTTCAGTGCATAAATTGGGATATTAGTCTCATGCTAGCCCATGGAGAGATACTATTCCAGGCAATAATGCAGAGCCCTAAGTCACACTCCTACTCTGAAGTGTGTGGCAATCAGAGGACCCTGCCTATTTCCACTTACTATACAGGAGGAAACAGTTGCTTCAAGAAGAAAGGTGATACACCAGAGAGCAAGTGTTGGAGTACTTCCCAAAACATACAGAGCCCAGATAAGTGCATATTATCTTGTATTATAATCTTTTTTGTTAGTGGCATGTTTCTCACCAGCTTGAAATGACTGCAGAAAGAGGCAGTTTCCCTACAAGTAGGGAAAGACTGTTCATTGTTAGGGGAAACACCTGAAGAACAACTGTGCTAGAATAAGTATATATATATACATATATATGTAACTGTTATTTTTATTTTTATTGTTTCTTCAGGGATTGAACGAGGTAAGATCTGCACTCAGAAGCAGCCAGAAACCCACGCATTAGGATTATGAGGGAAGATCACCCACACTGCACAGATCTGCAGTGAGCTTTGGGAGGCAGCAGGCAGTTCAGCAGAGTGTACCATGGATGCCCTTGCATTGTGGAGGAAGGCACAGGCAATTGGATTTAACCAGCTGGGTGGAATTTGATTTGATTAGCTTTGGCACAGTTTCACATACTCTCAATTCATCAGTGAATGGAGTAACTATATTGGAAAGCTACTGGGGAAAAACAACATTGCCCCTGATGCTACTGTCACAGGCAGATAGAGCACAGTCCCATACAGGCTCCTCTGTGTTTTCCTCTCTTCATTGTCTCCCTAGTTAGTTTTTTTGTGCCAGTGTGTGTCTTCCTGTATCAGGATTGGCTGCCTTTTCTTGGTCTGAGATCTTGGCATGTAAAGAGCAGTAATTACTCCATGGTATGACTCGATGACTATGAGCAAGGGTGGGAGTGCCCCCTCTTGAACAATAAAACCTCTTGTAGAGAAAAGCCTAACTAAACAAAAAATGTGTAAAACCAGGCAGTGCTGCCACAAAGCATTTTGCTAGCCAGAGAGTCTATATGGAGTATGAATAAGAGCCTACTGTGTTTTAGTCTGTCCTGCCTGTGAAAGATCCCATTCTACAAAGAGGTATGTGTTAGTCTCTTCTTATTTCACACAAGTCTAGGCAAATACAACTTCTTTAGTTTCAATGAAGCTATGCCTGATTTCCACTAAGAATGAGAACTGAACTAGGCCCAGGAATTTGGGATAGCATGTTCATACAAAACCATCTTCTCTCAAGTTCATCTTGAGAAAATAACATCCCCTCCTTTTACTAACAGTCAATACTTAGTAATTTTGAGTATCAATTGTGGCAGCTCACAGTTAGAAACGTTTATGTGTACTATGAGCTTACAAGTCCTGTAATATGGGCTAATATAGGGTAACATGCAAGGGATTGAAGTCTTTCTAAACATGGCTCACCAGAAGAGCACGTGTCTATACACACATTTGCTCAGGCTGAGCTCTCTGTATGAGAAAGAGTATCAGGGAATTTTATTGCTTTATCTTACAGCTCCCCAAAAGACCACCCTTTTAAAGTAGAATAAAAAAGGGTTTTGTTTGAAGGATAGATCTGAACAAAAGTTAAAGGTTTCAGAGACAGGGAATCAAGCTAAATATGGTGAGCTGTACAGATGTATCTCAAGAATTATTTCTATGAAACACACATTTTCAAGCTAAGTTCCCCTATGTATTAACATCTGTATTGAATGCAAATAGACTTTTCTCAGTTAATTTTCAAATCAAGAGGTGAAATTAAAAAGTGAGAAAATTCTCAGTATAAAAATTATATTGAAGCATCCAAGTTTTCAATAGAGAGGTGTCCAGACATGAGCCTACTTGATTTTTAGCAAAGTACTACAATTGTAAATACCTGTAAGAACTCATTTGGAACTGTAGAGAGGCCAAAAATTACGCTTTTCCAGACAAAACCCCCATGTGCATGTCTGGAAAATATAGAAAATGGAAATATGGATCTTAGAGGTAAAGAACAAAAACTAATTAATGTACTTAACAAATGATCAACAGATATGTAATTTTGAGTGTGTACTTCTTACAGATTTTGTTCCACTTTCTCTGGTCCTATATGGGATTAGGCAGGACATTTTCCTTTGAAAAACAATGCAAGATTGAAAACTATACATGAAAAAGGGCCAAAAGCTTTTCTTGTGAATTCTGTCCACTATCATGGTCATTGATATCAATGTACTTTGAGTAGTAAGGCTACAAAATCAATAAAAGTAATAAAAACATTACCTCTTTGTATTCCAGAGTTCTTTCCATCTCAATGAAAAAGTATCTAGGACCAAAGCAGGCCTACGGAACTAAAATTGAGGTTTCCATGTGAACATTTAAAAATTTCCCCTAAAATACAGCAAAAGTTGTCATGATCCTTAGATTAAGTTTCCATTACTTTGGTGGGGAGGAGGGAGGGAAGAAGAATGTTTTCTCCTTTAATCAGGTGAAACTCATGGTTTTTGTTATCCCATTTTAAACTACAAAACCACAGAGACAGTTCTAATGATTGCTTTATTTTCAAAATAACCACCCAGAGATTTGCCCACAGTCAAGGAACCCAAATTCATTTCTCTGCTCCACTGCAGACTGTGCAAGACTTTGAAAAACCACTTAACCCCCATATCTCATATCCCTTTCAGTGAATGGGAATCATAAATCTCACTATATGAAAGGGGGTTTTTATGACTAAAATCTTTAAAGTGGCAAGCTGCTCATGTGTTACAGGAAAGGGGACCAAGTAAATAAAATGGAGAGATTATTCTGTAATCACAGATGTGCTGTCCTCCTGTGGTGCTCCTGACATGCACACCAACACTGCAGGATGCAGGCAGTGCCTGGACCATCATTAAATGATTACATTCTTGTCTGTTGTAATGCATTTTGCCACTTGTGTAGCTTATTAATTTTGCTGTCACTATCACTCAACAAGCAGATACATCAGTTGATAGAAAAAATGCCAACGTGAGGATAGCAAGTTCACAGGTTAACAAAGTCATCTTTTCTCTATAAATAGAGTTGGTATAAATCACAAGAGTCTGCAGAATGGGCCTGGGAAAATTAGCTGCTGACCTAAAAACACTTCCTGTTGGATGTCTGGGAATCCATTTCACACAGTTAAAAGTGACAAGAATTGAAGCATATACAGAAACAGGACTTTATGGTGGAATAAAGAATAAAATGCCCTAGCAAATATGAAAATAAAACAAAGTACAACTAATAAAAATACAATTAAATTATTGTGCAAGTATATAATAATCAGAAAGCAAAATGAGCCATACTTTTTAAACTCTTAATGAGGAAATTATTATATATTTTCTGTTTCCTGCAGTCCTTGTGGCAGCTCTGGAATTTCAGCAGCTGACCAGCCAGCAGGCCCCATGACCTGCAGTTGCATCTGGCAATGTGTGGTTAAAGACGGAACTCAGCACAGCAATTTCTGCAGGAAACTGTTCACTAACATTGGGAAGAATCTAGTCAATTTGAATTATACTTCAAATTAAAAAGAATGTAATTAATGAAGACATTTTTATCTCAAGTAAGGAACTAGCTTGCTGTTTTTCATTCCAAGTTAATGCTACCCTTCATTGCTGGAACTCTTCAGTTAACACTTTACCCAAGTGTCCTCTACTGTCACTCAAAAATGCCCTTTAGGGAGTGCTTCAGGAAATAAAATGTGTGCATTAAAACAGGTATTTTCCTAGGTGCAGCTCTCCAGGTTTATTGCAGCATACTTCTGTTGTGCTCATGCATATCACACTTTTATAACACCGATTAATTCTGTGATGAGCATCCCTCTACTTTAAAGCTACTTAACTAGAAATGATTTAGAGACACCAGATTTTTACATTCCTGGAACTTTGAACTGTCACATAATTTGACAATTAAGATCTAAAGAGTAACATAAAAGCATATAACAAGATAGGACTATAAATTGTAGCCCTTCTATATAAGCTTGACTCCAAACAGAAAAGACAGGCCTCCTCAAATTCATTTTGAAACCCAGAAAAATATCTTGTATAACACAGGACAGAATATCTGTCTATAACCATATGCCCATTTTCTTCAAATTTTATAGTAAAACTTCTAAAATAGCAGCAAGACCTTTCCAATAAATGGCAAAACCACATCCAAAAATACTTGTTTGTTTCTGTTATTTCTGAGTTAAAATAATTTCTAATACTGGGTGGGTTACATAAAGTATAAAATTCGGTACAAGATTACAAAGCAAACTTCCTTCTTTGGAATGCTTAGGCAATTCAGGTCAGATGTTTGCAGGTGCCCCCTAAAGACTGAAGACCAGTGAAATCCAGTCTTTGGGCTCTAATTATGTATTCAAGCTTACGAAGTCTTTAACCTGAACCTTAATTGTCTTTGTTCAAAATAAAGTTGCCAAAGATACATCTCAGTGTTTAACATGTGATTTATCTATAAGGATAATATGGTATTTTGGCTGAGTCTGTTAATTGGTTTCATAATTTTCCCAGTTGTTCAGACTGAATTATCTTAAGAATTCACAGCTGGTATGGGATTGCCTACATAGCTAAAATATGTGTCTTGGTAATGGCTAATATTTCTAATCAAATATACGTTGGCAAAGCATTTAGGTTCAGGATAAATCATGCTGCTGGCCACAGCATAGCAAACAAAAGGAGAAAAATTATACATTATGTAATGCAAAATAAATTTTCTATCATTCATCTAGAGCATTAGGTCCCACAGACTCTTTGAATTTCATCTACACCCTTAATCATGCACAACCCCATTGATAAGGGTTTAAAAAAGTGCCCAAAACAAAACAAAACCCTAAGCCAGTTTTGCAGAACAAAACTTCCCAGAACAATCCCTGGGAAAAGAAGAAATACAACCACTGAGTTAACTGTCTCACTGCAAGTGCTCACTCTTCAAGACATCCTGTGTTTAGATATGCTTAAACTTAATGTACAATTTTGCAGATGCCATCACAGCAGTAAAGGGGTCAGGGCCCCCTGCAAAACAGAGCATCACTAACAACTGCATGGCAAAGTCTGTCACAAGGAGAGTCAAATCACTCTGGCCCGATGACGCAACACTTGAACAAATGTACGAGGATCATTTCAGAAGGGACTTTTGCCACTCTGAGCTTTGGGGGAAAAGGCCTCCTTTCCAACAGCCTCATTTTCACTTGCACCTCTGAAAATCTCAGTTTACTACAGATGCATCCAACATGCAGAACTTCTTCCATATCCTACTGCTGGTACACAGAGTATTTCAAAATGGCCAACACTAAAAGACACAAAACTGTCCCTCTTTCCTTTCCCTGGGACCAGTACATAACCAGAGGAAGGCGATTCCTTCTCTATGCATATGAGTTGGGAACTTTTGCTGCCCCTGATGACAAGTTGGGAAACATTACATTCATCTCCTCAAAACCACAAGATATACTCTCTGACACTCACTCTGAATCATGTGTTCACAGTTACAAAACCAGCTGTCCATGTGCAGGATCATGTCTGCTCCCCCTGCCCACGTTATTATTTGTATGGCCATACAGGAAGCTGTATCAGCCTGTTCTGCTTGAAGCTAAATCAGGCAAAGTTTTCAGCTTGTCTCTAACCCAGCTTACCATGTAATTGTGCTAACATTATTACTGGCTCAGGAGAAGCAGTGGAAATATGTGACTGGGGAAAGATAGGACTGTTTTTCTGGGTCACAATCTCACTCAAGGGGCTTAAGTGACTGAGACAGCAGCCTAAATTTGAGAATCTTCTCTGAGAGCAAATGTATTCTCATGAATCCTCTCTATAACTATTCCTATATTGCCAGTTGCTTTTGCAGGACATTTCAATGTTTTTTCTAAGATGCTGAAATAAAAGCAGGAGAGGATTTTTAATCATGTGAATTTGACTAGTGCCAGATGACTGTAGCTTCAGCAGTTTATTTGAAATCTTCCACTGTGCTGTTCTCTTTGTTTTGGTTATATCATTTGCTTCCACTTCAAGAACCTGGAACATCAGACAGCATTGCTGAGCATAGACCAAGAATCAAAAATATGTAATACAGATGCTGAAACAAGCACTAGATTTTTATTAATCTGTTACATTTACCTATCATGCTGGAAATAATACTGAATTACCTCATTTCACAAGCACAGTGGATGGATCTCTGCTGGTGCAATATTTGAAATATATTTTTAAATAGAAGATGTAAAGTTCTCTGCTGTACCAAAGGAAAATTACAATTGTAATGTTTTGTCAAAGAGGGAGTTATATATTTTTTGACAAAATAAAAATGCTCATGGGAATGAGAGGCTATGTAACCAAGTGAAACTCAATCTCTTTTCATGCCTTTCTCAAAAAGAAAAATATTAACACCTATTGCACAATCACTCACCCACTCCACTTACTGTTAGTTAGACATGTGAAAACTGCAAGCTATCTAATTCTACTTCCAAAGTTGTGATGTCATGCTAATCTTGACTTCTCGAAATCTACTTGAGCGTTAGAGGAGATGATACAACAAAAAGATTGAGGAGGATTTTATCTGGCTGTTACGTTCACAAAACCAACAAAATATATTATATCAGGATATAACAAATTATAATAAATTTGAGGTGATTTACCTTTTGAGGACAGACCTACAAATCCAAGGCTCTCTCAGTTCTTTCTAACACCTTTGAGATTATACAGTATTATTTTTATGTGTAGCATTGGCATGAGAATCCTAGAAAACTAATTTTCACACACTTGTAGAACAAGCATAGCCTGGAAGAATTCATGCCTTGCAGCTGTCTCAAAGTTTACTGAATTCCACCTGAAATAAGAGAGAAATTATTCCTTCAGTTCTTGAAGTCTAGATTAAGAGTGGGCAGTTTTATTTCTGAGCATTTTTGAGATAGAGATACATGTGAATTGTTCTATGTTTCTCATTAATAGTTTCATTTACAGAAACACTTCCTTTACCTTTTACTGTGCACATCTGGGACTTCCCCTGGAAATATTTTTATGGGCAGAAGCCAAGGTTTTTCAGATTTTGTCCATGATTTCTCAACCCAGATATGTTCATATTGGACTAATGCATTGTCATTTGCCTGTCATCTCTACATACATTGACTTTTCACATTTCCTGAAAAGTTTACAGCACTGTATATTCACAGCTGTGCAAACCAAATATCCATGCTTTTTCTTGCCCCTGAAATCTGGGAAATCCTACTTTCTTTTCTCTGTCAAGGCATTCCAGGGACTCTTTTCATTTCCAAAGGAGGGACACAGGCCCTATTTAGTACCTCTATTTTATGCATCTTAGCATCATTTAAATCTTTGAAGCTTCTTTCACCCACAGTACATACAGTGATGAGTAGTGGCTGTCTTGGTTGTATACTCAAGAAAAAAATTGTCCATCTGCAAGTGTTATTTTGGAATATCTATAAATGCAACTTAATAGAGAAATAATTCCTACCTCCACTGTCAAGTTTTTGCTGCAGAACTTGGAATCTGCATAAGGCACAGGTTTGCCAACAGCCCTGGGACAGAAATCCCAACTTGGGCATATCCCAATCCTTGCATATGCACAGGAGTCCAACACCTCCAGTCTTCATCCTGATTTTAGGGCAGCTCTCTGGGGAATACACATTTAAAGTGAGCCTTGCCTCATTTCTGTATTTAGCTAACAAGTCTCTCATGGTTTAAGTCCAACCAGCAGCTCAGCTCCATGCAGCCTCACTCTCCTCATGCTGGGATACAGGACAAATTGGAAGAGTAAAAGTGAAAAATTCATGGGTTGAGATAAATACAGTTTAACAGGTAAAGCCAAAGCTGTGCATGAAAGCAGAGACAAGGAATTAATTCATCACTTCCCATGGGGAGGCAGCTGCTCAGCCATCCCCAGGATAGCAGGGCTCCATCACACATGACGGTGACTTGGAAAGACAAACACCATTGCTCTGAACATTCACCCCTTCCTTCTTCCCCCAGCTTTGTATGCAGAGAATGATGTCATGTGGAGTCATGGTATCAGCATGTGGCTACACCTTCAGTCAGCTGGGGTCAGCTTCTTGTGCCACCCCAGCCTCCTCACAAGAAACAGAAAAGGCCTCGATGCCGTATCAGCAGTGCTCAGCAATAGCTGAAACACCTCTGTGTTATCAGCACTGCTCTCAGCACAAGTCTGAGGCACAATCACATACTAGTTGCTATGAAGAAAATTAACTCTACCCCAGCCAAAACCAGCACAAAGTCAAAGAAAGCAAGATTAAGTCACTCCTACAAATTAAAAATATATCTTTTACAAATAATGAATAGAATGCAAACCCTCAGACTTCAGTGGTACTACACCTTATCTGACTGGAGAACAAGTGGATTCAAACTCTAGGCCTGAATAAACACAAAACCCAGTTCTCTAACGAGGTCTGAAACAGAGAAATGTTGCACAACTGGGATTAGCATTTTTTCACATTATATCCATACACAAGATGTGGTACTAATGCTTTGTGCAGCTCAAACATCTGCACACAAAGCTGTGCTATCTTCACTAATCACCCAACTCAGCAGAAGTCCAATGTGATTTACAGATCTTCCTTTGCAAGACAATTATCCCCAAGCATTGGACAGGAAGTTTAGGCAACAGACTGAAGTTTCAGGATTTCACTACTGGTGCAGTATTTAGACCTTATTCCTTATCCTTATTCCTTGTTGGCTATAGTAGGAATAGGAATTAGGTTACAGGTTCACAGATTGCAGATTCTGAAGTCACAGAAGTAAGCATCACAATGAGAGATTCATTAGGCCATTAACTAAGCATTATCAAACACACATTTACTCTAAGCTCCAAGCATTTAATGTATGTAGTACAAAGAAGTGCCCATTAGATATTCTGTTCTGTTAATTCTCTTATTTTGAAATGCATTTTAATTTCTTGGTCCTGTTCCTTCATCAGATATCCATGGGGACTATAGGAATTACCTTACCAGAGCAGGCACTCTAACCACCTTCTCTTCTTGTGTTATGGACATCATGGATATAATATATATATATTCATGGTATCAGAACAGTTTCCAAGAAAAGGGTACCCTGCTCACCTCATTTTATAATTTCCAGAGTTCATTTTATGAAAAGCCATAAACAGATGGCATCTTCATGAGACCCACCAGTCTTTTCAGATCACAACAGACCAAGGCAAGGTTTCACAGAGAACTTTAATGTTGTTCTAATCTTTCTGGGGTTTCACTCTCCTGGGCTGTCAAGAAAGAAGCTTTCACTGATTTTTTTATGTTTGATTTGAGTTTAGGGGGTTTTCCTATAAGAAAAGAAATTAAACATTATTCCATTGAAAACCAAGTATATTTAGCCAGCCATAGCAGAAGGCAAGTGTCTTCCTCTCTAATCCATTTCCTTTATATAATAAAGGGAAAAACACTGTTGAAGAAAGTACTGAGGTGCTGATGGGTTGCCAGAAGAGACTAACTCAGTATCTGTGGGATTTTCTGAGAAAGGAATATATGCCTCCATCTCTTTTTTGGCAAATAAGGATCTCAGTTTTTCAACTTTTTATATCAGTTATTTGCACTATTGATCTGAGTATCCTGAAGTATACAGTTACTGCACATGTTTTGGAACCCTATTAATGCATGCAATTTAACTATATGGACCAAAACACCCACACATTTTTAGGGATAACTATTTTAACAGTCTTATTTCAACAAGCTGCTCTGTTGAATTAAAATTAAAAGCCTTTGCTATCCTATCTCCTAATGCAAATCAATTTACATAAAGAGAATAGTGAGGTGCACAGAAACTGCATAAGAGCTTAAGACAATCACTGGTTTGGAGATGGGATCAAATGAGCCAGGTATAGAGAACTGGAGATGCAAGATCCGTAACAGCTCTGTAAATCAGGATTTTTTGTAAGCTTCTGGTAAGACTGAAAGCATAAATACAGGATAACAAATAGGTTTCTGTCTGCACAGAGAACTAATCACACATGTCCTAAAGCTGTCAGCATCAGTGGCAGGTAGTACTGCAAATGAAGACAAAAATATCTTCAAACGTTTTCAGATATGCACTGATAACTAATTTATATTGTTGGTCTGAATAATATAACTTTTGAAGTTGACATCAGGAACCCACATAAACTAAAGAACTATCTAGGTTAGACTGAAGATTTGGGTCGGGGAACTTTATTGCAATATACCGTTAGTACAATGTTGAGATTTAAATCTTCCTCCTTAAGAAAGAAAACTAAAAAATAAATCTTGTGAAGAGTTTTGGGGTTTTATTCTGAGACTCCTTCACAGGTATCAGTGAATTCTCATTTACATAACATTGCTGACAATTAGCTATTGACAAAAAAAAAAAAAATTAACAAAATAGCTCAACACCACTTTATAATATCCTCCTGGGATTATGAATTTTCAATTCCAAATGAATAGCTGACTCATTCCCAAGAGTTGCAGAGTCACACATTAGCTTAAGCCCTTCTTGTATTCTTATGCAATTGTTCAACTTCGTAAAGATCCATAAAACATTTCTAGAATACATTCAAAAGGTTAGGAACAACTCAGAAATCATTTTTTTACTTAATGTTAAATAAGTTAAAATATACTAACTGATAAGGAAGAGCAAAGAGAAATAAAATAATCATTATCTAGTATTTAATGGTCATGGATTATATTTGTACTTCAAGCTTAATTATATCCACATTCACCAAAGTAGAAATATTAATGAGAACATGATATTTGACTAAGCATACTGCAAAAAGGCCAGATCTAAAGACAAGATTTTGCTGTTTAAAATGGGATGCAAATGAACTTGGATATCTCAGTTAAGAGCTCCTGACATGGCTACAATTTTGCTCCTGTCTACAGCTACAGTTTTTTCAGTGGTCACAGAGCTGCAGCTTACACTCAACCTAAGCTGAATGCAGAACACAACCTGTTACCATTAGGGTTCTCAGCTTCAAAGTTGCAAAACCTGCTTCATACTTTCAGATCAAGTTTGACATACAAAGCCAACAAAATCATTGTTAGGTAAGACAAGTATCACTTCAAGCAACTTACATTTAACTTACCCAGGAGTCTGGAGAAAGGAGATAGACTTTCTATGCCTACTCCTATGAAGTTTTCTAATTTTAATGTAAGCAGTCAAGTGTTGTGTGGAGAGCTTGTACACACTGAGAGATCCAATTACCATATTTGGGACCAGACATCTAAAGTTTAGACATGCAACAATTTACTGGACCATTTAGTATCTGGCCCTTAAGATAGGGCTATTTCCCATAGCAGGTCCACAAAAGCCATTGCAGTTCTCCTGGGTACCATCAATGTGGGATGCTCTTCAATGTTTCACCCCTTCTAGCACTTCTGCAGTGATGAGGCACAAGTAAATCTGCAGACCAAGTTCTGGCTGTGCAGCAACTCTGTTCTTCAGGCAGGTCTGCTTCTCTCATCACTGGACATACTCAGCTTCACAGAGAACTAGGTGTAGCATTCCAGACTCTCTTTGTACCAATGCTACTGAATACTGAGCTAAGACAACAGGCACAACTATTTTTTTCCAGCCCCTTTGTTGCAGTATATTCCTTCATTTTCCCTCAGTTATCTACTAGGTTGGGGGTTTTTTGCTATCTACTGGTTTGGGGTTTTTTTGTAGCATATGTGTTACAAGGTCTAGCTATGCTTTCTGCTACAATTATTGACTGACTTGAGCAAAGAGAACCTGCTGATCTGGCCTAAATGTCATACCTGATGACATATCAGCTACATTCAGAAGATATTTTTGAATACCTTTCATCCTACTTTATGTTGCTAAGGATTCAAAGCAGATGAATTCATTAGGAATATAATCTTTAACCACATTTAATATGTATTTAGCCGTTGTCCTTATGATTTTATCCATCTGAAAGGTTTATTTCCTTATCAAGTATGTACTTTAAAACAAAGCCGCTGTCTTGACACCACTTCTCTGCATTATTGCAAAGTTAATATTGTATTTTAATAGGATTATTTCATATCAGCAATTCCATTTAGTGTGTTTCATTTTGCAGGGCATCTGTCCAAGATCCCAGATAACTAATTTCTGAAAAGTGACCTACAGACTTAACCACTGTCCTGTTCATAAGTGACACTAATTGACTCATATTTTCTGTTTGATCTATACACAATTTCTCTTGTGCAATTGCATAAATCCTTGTACATCAATAATGTTTTTCTATATGAAGATTTTTCCACGAGCAATTCAGACAGATAAGACTACCCCATATCCTAACCAAAATTTATGTGAATACTGTTCATCATGCTTTTCTTTGTCCTAAATATAGTCTTTCTGCAGTGCATAATAAACCTATGAAAGCACTAGGTTTATTTACTTACAATTTCAGCAGAGGCAGGCATCAGAATCAGATTTTTTACATAATCTGCTGTAAACTGATTCTTTTAGATTCTTTAGATTAGCTGGACAGTTGAAATTTTGTATTTTCAAAACCTCTGCAGGGGACAGAGGAGTACATGAGGAAATGCTTTGGCCAGATTTAAAACTTGTTATGAAACTTCAGAGTGGAGCTTTGATAATTTTATTATGGGGGTGCTCTCTTCTTGCTTGAAGGAAGCTTTTCCTACCTTTGAGCATATGCCTTTATTTTACCTTAGTACACTTGAAGAAGCTCTTGGACATCTCCATAGCTGTTCCCTTAGTGTTAAGTGTGCATTAAAAAGAATAACAAGTTCCTTTGCTGCAGGTGGAAGCTGACCATCTTGCTAGAGAAAAATTCAAACTTGAACTTTGTTACCTAGAGGCAGCTAGGCTCTGCCACAAGACCCATTGCTCTGAGAAAAAAACTTGGAAAAACAAACTAAAAGGAGCCAATAAAAAGTGATACTTCCAGAAATATTAACTTGATCAAGTTCTCTTCTATATGGTTTTGGGCAAATGAGCAGTAGAAAGCAGAGGTTCTGTTGTCATTCATTTGCAAAGGAGATCTGGTACAAATGTGTCTCTAGAGATGGCTCTTGACCTGAGGCCTGCAGATGTTGCTGTGCATATTTGCATGAGTTGCTTCTGTTCTCTGCTCTTACCTTTCCAAGTTGCACAGTGAGACCCCTGCTGTTCGTAAAAGCACCCAGCTGAGTTATGAGAGCAAATCCATTTCTGATCCTTAGGGAGCTAATGGCAAAGTGGGAGACCAAACAGAAGACTTAAGAATTTCCAGGGCTAAAATACTGGCTAAAGAAATGTAACATTTATCTTTCAATCTAGAAAGTGGAGTGGCAGGGGGTTGTGTGTGAACTGGAAACAGGACTTTGTGAAACCAACTGATCTACTCAAACAGCCAGAGCTAATATTAAATATTGTTTGAGCACAATGTTTGTCACCTCAGGAATGCTCTAGAGTCTGGGAAAGAGACACACAACCAGATCTAACACTGGCCAAAACAGCTGCACTGAAAGCAGCTGGGACAGCAAATTGGTTTTATAAGCTTTGCCATCATAACTACACTGAAAGTGGATACAGACCCTCTTCAGATTGTCTGTTGCAACACAAACTTAACTGTGATCAAGGTAATATTTTGGACTGGGAAAAAAAATTTACATGCCATTAGTAACTGGTTTAATGGTCAAATTATATAAATATTTAATTCAATCTCTTAATAACAACAGTTCCCAAACCACCATACATTTTCGTTTTTCATAGAATAGGCCTATAAACTTACCATATGGAAATTCTTTTGTTGTTCTAAATCTTGACATCATGTCTCATGTATTTGGCTAATTCTCTTGAAAGAGTCAATAAAAATTTGTTTAGATGCTCAGTTCACCCACTTCACAGGTGCTGTGGAAAAACACACATATGAACGATCCACACGGTCACTTGTCTGTGGGTGACAATACTACACAGTCATGGCTGTAATGCAGAACTGTGCAATTTATTAGAAAAGTGGAGTCTAGCCTGAAGAATGATTTTCTTCATGACTGTGCCTTTATCTTTTCTTGTGTTCTGCATTCCCCTTTTTTACCTCCCCCTTTCCCATTTCCAGGATGATATTTCCATATGCCAGGATTAAAACCACAGTATTTCATTTTCCCTTCACACCATTACGTTTCAAAAGATACCTCAGTTTTTTATTGTATTTAATTTCTGTGACCTAGAACTAATAACTACTGTGCTTCAATAGCAGTATTTGTAATAGCACACAGATAAAATTTATTATTATTATTTCTATAAATCAAAATTAAATAATTCCCATTTTGTCTTTTGTTAAATGGGACTATTGGTCAGAAAGACTATAAATCAAAAAACTGTCAATATGATTTTTTTCCTCTTGAAAGGCTATCAAATTTTAAATCACTTATTTTTAACTACATATTAACATAGGAACAGCAGGAAAATTGTGTCTTCAACAGCCACAGAGCCTCCGCCCACTATATTTCCCCCATGGAATACAAGAAATTCCCTACTTCTGGAACATCCTTTGGCTGTCTTATCAGTTTGAAAATAAGTGCAGAAATTTATACTCCACAAGGTGTCACTCTAAAACAGTTGGGAAAAAAAATCGTGTCCTTTTTGCTTTGAACTTTACTCAACAGGTCAGAAACGACCAGTATTTCAAATTTAAGACTGAATTACTAGATTCTACTCAGAGCTACTACAATGTCACAGTATAGGCAGTGGGTATCTTTTATTGTAAATAGTGTATTTCTAAAGCAGTCTGTTTTTAACATATTTGCCTAGCTGAAGTGTGGGAAAACAGAAAAAAAGAAAGTGTGTCAGTAACTGTTTCAATCTGGGGGAGCATCCAGCAAGTATTTTACCAGGATACATTGCACTGTACTTTACTCCACTACCACCGGCTTGGTGAAGAGACAGAAAACAAGGTCAGACCCAATAGCTAAGGTCTGCAAGATATTGAAGCTTTTTAATAAAATACATTTTGTCTGTAAACAAATTGTTCTTTTAAATAAATATGGTATAATCTATGAACACTCAAACATCCTTCAAAAAAATGCAAATAGTTTTCAGCAACAAAACTTCACTTTCTATGGTTCACGGGCAATCACACTGAATTAATTCTCTGGAATCTAATAGGAGAGAATTCCCAGTAGGATTTCTTGAATCTAAAAATACTTAGATTCCAACTTTTCCTATAAAGTACATGCCTTCATTGCTAACTGTTTTCATGAACTTTTGATAGATCTTTGACACATCTATGAACTTTAATTGCTGTTGACCACCAGGTTCAAAACATACTAGAAGAAATGCAATACAAACATGAGCAACTATCTGTCATTTCACAGGAAACAATATTATTTCAGGAGAATGAAAATCATCAGTGAGAAAGAACAAAGAATGTATGGAACAGGTCTGAGAGCAAGAGGGAGGGAGCTATAGGTAACAATTTACACAAGATACAACAAAAGAAAGTGGAACAGATTTTGAAATGTTAACACTTTTCATCCTGTGCTCAATACTGTGGAGCTCTGATCCTGCATAGACCAATGGGTTCTTGCACAAAAAATATATAAATTAAAAAATAAAGAGTACCACATGCAAACTTACCATACCTGCTTGTTTGTGTTATGCTCTGTAACAGTACTGCTTTCAAACACTTTGTTCAGTCTGTCCTGACTTTTCCTGTTTTTCTGTGGCTGTGTTTCATGTTAGGACCATTTCCAGTAGACATGCTTCAGTAAAGCTAATTAGATCAGGCCTCAAATGAGAGAAAAAGAATGTCTGCTTCGAAGATCTCAACAGATTTGGGCTGCTCACTTGTCATGAAAGCTGCCCATGTCTGGATCTTTGAAGTAACTGAAAACTTCACTGGTGAAAATTCAGGGCTGTCAAAGATTTAAGCATTTTCTTGTTTGTATGCCAGCTGACAAACTTCAGAAAGCTTTTAGTTCACACAAGCAGGATCTTGGAGAATCTAGTTCTTCAAAGTCAACTTCATCAAGCAAAACACCTCAGTATGCATTAAACTTAAAAATGTGTTTGCAGTTCTCTCACTTCTGTAAGAATTAATGAAAGCTAGAAATGTGATAAATATTTCACTTAGGGGAAAAAAATCTTTAAGAGAACTATTTTAGAAAAAACAACCCCCTTGGTCCAGACTGAGCTTGTTAAACAACTCTGCAGGAGCTTTTACCTGGTGTGAGTACAACCACATTGGGAAGGGGATGAGGGGAGAATCAGGAAAATGAGAATATGAAGAGCCTCATTCAAGGTTGTTTGGAAATATTTTTGAAGCCACAAAACAAAAACAATGACTTGGCTAGATAACCCAGATTTCTGAATTGTGACATTTTTATAGCCATAATTCCATTCACAAGATGCATTAATCACACCCAATTCCACTGACACAGGCTATTAAAGGAGAGGAAAAAGCTCAGCAGTTACCATAACAAAGACACTTCCTTCACTGTTTTTTCCATTCAAGTCACACAGAATACAATGAACTTATTTTTTTCCTTAGTCTACATGCAACGCTCAACTCTCACATTACTCTCTTTCTCAGACCTTGTGCATATATACAGCTTTTGCTTCACACTGTATATTGAACATGCCTGTGGCAAAGAAGGAAATTCTAACTAAGAATTAGGAAAAAACAGAAACCTGAGAAAATAGACTAAAGATTCATTAGACACAGAAAAATAAATTGATTTTTGCTACCTGCCATTTCCAGTTGGCATGAAAGACTATCAAATTGCTCTAGAATTTGCCTAAATTATTTTCCTCAGTTATTAAATTAAGCAAATACTGGAACACTTTTGCTGGAATAATGAGATCACTGTTATTCTCATCCAGAAGAGCCTCATAGTGCCTTAAAAAAAAAATCTTCAAAAAACTAGACTCCATCCCCACATGACAATATTTTATACAGAAAGGCTGACAATCAAAAGGCAGTTACTTCTCTCAGCTGCTTAACAGCTCAGCACTCGCTGCAGTCTTGCCATATACACACCCACACACTAAACACCAAGGGGATGAAACAGAAAAAAACTGTGGGCAAAATGAGTCAATCCTAACCAGAAGCTGAGCAGACCCCTCTGTTTTCTTTGAAGCAATTCTTCATTCAGAAGAAGCTCACACTGAATTTAGTTATTACACTGATGTCTGCAGGGTACCAGTACAGACCAGCAATTTTGTTGGATAAGAACAGAAGGAAAACCAATCAGGAGACAACTTGCACTCCTCAGGACTGTATCAGTGCAGCCAAAAAATAAATCTGCTATTATTCTTTCAAACAGCAAAATTCATGGGAATAACAATCAAAAAGTCCTCCCAAAGAAACTAAATCCACACCTACTCACACAATAGGGACATTTTAATCCCTTTCTTCACTGGGCGAAACAGCTGAGGCTGTTTCAGAGAGTCAAGAGAGATCTGTCTGGATAGTCTATAGAGATTTCTCTTTGCACATCTGCTTAAAAAGGAAACAGCTATGACTCAAGCTGAACCTTAAGAGGAAGCTGACTATTGCATACCTCATCACCCACAACTCTAGGAAGCTGAAGACATTTTACAAGAGACTATTTCACCTGAGCTACATGAAAATCTATTTGGAAAAAAAAAATTAAATCCATGCAGTACTGTGTACACTTTCCCTTAAAGACCAAGCCTCTAGCTGTTGATCTTAAAATAATCTGCAGCTGTGTTTCAACAAGAAAGGTGTTTCCTACCATAGAAATGCAGTTTTCTTACAGGAAGGGAAAAAGACACAATTATTTCAGCCTTTTTTTCTGATAATGAGAAAATAAAACTCCTGGCTCTGACAAATCAAAGCTTGGGCAGTGCTCAAATTCTCTTGTAATAAACCAACTTGATATTTCTATATTAAAATGACTACTCTGTTGAAAAGGCCTTTTCCTGCATCACATCCATCACTCTGCTTCAGTGTGTGCCTGCTGCCCCAAAGGCCAAGTAGATCCTGCTGCATCCAAAGCAGGGTGGGCAACAGGTGAGGGAGAGGATTCGGCCCCTCTACTCTGCTCTGGTAATACCCCACCTGCAGTGCTGCATCCAGCTCTGGGGCCCCCAGCACAGGAAAGACATGGACCTGTTAGAGCAGGTTTGGTGGAGAGCCACAAACATAACCACAGGGCAGGAGCACCTCTCCTACAAAAACAGCCTGAGATGGCTGGGCTTGTTCATCCTGTAGAAAAGAAGGGTCCATTGTGCTCATTGAGCCTTTCAGTACTTACAGGAGGCTTATAGGAAAGAAGGAGAGAACTTTTTACACAGGTAGGCAATGACAGGACATGGGACAATGGTTATAAAGAAAAAAGGAGAGGNGTGTTTCCTACCATAGAAATGCAGTTTTCTTACAGGAAGGGAAAAAGACACAATTATTTCAGCCTTTTTTTCTGATAATGAGAAAATAAAACTCCTGGCTCTGACAAATCAAAGCTTGGGCAGTGCTCAAATTCTCTTGTAATAAACCAACTTGATATTTCTATATTAAAATGACTACTCTGTTGAAAAGGCCTTTTCCTGCATCACATCCATCACTCTGCTTCAGTGTGTGCCTGCTGCCCCAAAGGCCAAGTAGATCCTGCTGCATCCAAAGCAGGGTGGGCAACAGGTGAGGGAGAGGATTCGGCCCCTCTACTCTGCTCTGGTAATACCCCACCTGCAGTGCTGCATCCAGCTCTGGGGCCCCCAGCACAGGAAAGACATGGACCTGTTAGAGCAGGTTTGGTGGAGAGCCACAAACATAACCACAGGGCAGGAGCACCTCTCCTACAAAAACAGCCTGAGATGGCTGGGCTTGTTCATCCTGTAGAAAAGAAGGGTCCATTGTGCTCATTGAGCCTTTCAGTACTTACAGGAGGCTTATAGGAAAGAAGGAGAGAACTTTTTACACAGGTAGGCAATGACAGGACAAGGGACAATGGTTATAAAGAAAAAAGGAGAGGTTCACATTAGACATTAGGAATAAATTCTTTACTCAGAGGTTAGTACTCAACAAGTTGCTCAATAAAGATGTGGTTGCCCCATCCCTGGAAGCATTCAAGGCCAGGTTGGATGGAGCTCTAAGCAACACGATTTAGTAGCGAGTAGCATCCCTGCCCATGGCATAGATGGCGTTTGGAACTAGATGATCTTTACGGTTCCTTCCAACTCAAACCATTCTATGATTCTACTAGTAAAGAAATGAGTATAAACTACACAGATGTGGAATAGACAAGGACTCCTCCTATCAAATTTCTAACTACAGTTAGTACCAGATACTATTGTAAAGACAAAGGGGACTTTTTACTGGAATGATATCTACCACACGCACACAAGTTTCTATTTAAGTTTCCAAATCCCTTGTGAATCAGGAGCCTCTCTGTAACAGAAAAAAGACTTTAGTGACAGAGCCACAACAAACAACTTACTTGTTGCACTACAGAGGCTGCAACATGGACCTGCAGATTGCATTCATCCTGTCGAACCTGAACAGAACATTTGACTTCTGCTGACCTTAGCACTTCAGATGTATTTTCACAGTGAAGAAGGTATTTCAAAGTTTACTTTTGTTCCAAACCTGCAGCAGAGCCTGAGAGGCCAGAAGGCATCTTGTTTCCTCCTTAAATCACTTGATGTGGCTGCAGGAAGTTAGAGAGAATATCTCTTCTTACAAATGGTCTCACTTAGGTACCTAGTGGGATTTTCAAAACATTTGAGAAAATTATCCTGTGTATTTCAAGTAATTTAGGAAAAAAGAAAAAAATATATACATAAATCAACCCATCCCAGAGAAGGTCAGAGTGAAGAGGGTTAAATGCAAATTCAGTTTAAATTACATTAGGAAGTCTCAATGACTTCAGTATGATTCCATCCCTCCTTCCCTTACACACAAACACACTCGCCTCAGCAAAGCCAATTAAGCAGGAACCAGGCCCTTCTTCCTACCACATCAGTAAGGCAATGGTGCTATTAGTTCCAGCAAAGCTTCCAAATACTCTCCTCATAGACTGTACTGGCCAAACAATTAGATCACTCCTGAATTAAAAAAGAACCCAGAAGCAACTTTGCATATGCACTAGTTTTTTCTAAGCACAATGGAAAGTTGGCACATACTGCATTTACGAGGGCTGTAATCTGGTTTACACTTGGGTTTATTTTAAAAATCTTGAGCTCTCATCTATAGGCTACTCCAGAACCCAGTGAATCAGCAGATAGTTACTATTTATTGGAAAGCTTCTTTAGGACACCTTGACCACCACTCAGTAGTTTGCCGAAATTGTGAAAAGAACTGCACCATCAATCTTCACTACAGGCAACTGTCCACAGGGGTACAGAATCTAGAATGTGAAGTACTCAGGATAAAAATGTAAATTTTGATATACAGACCTCCAGTGAATCAAATATTCTGCAGACTACAGAAAATTTAAGTAAATAGCAGCCATATAACAGAGAACTTCTTACAGATATTTAAATATACTTAGCATTGTGTCGTGAGCTTAGGTGTGCCTTTTTCCCTTTGTCTTCTTTCAGATACTCATGGGTTTTAAAGCATCTCAACCAGGTTTTTAAAGGAAATCAGACACTACACAGGTTAAACAACATGGTTCTATTAAAAACTATCTTTAACCATGGCACTCAGTGACAGCAATACAATACTTTTTTTCCACAAAGCAACTAATATAAAAATATGCCATAAAATCATCTGTAGACTAGTATGCTAGTACATACATATAATCATAACATTCTTTTATAAACTCTTTCCTGAGATACTTTGGGTTGTTTGATTTTCTTGTATTACTAGATGCATTATCTTTATGATTCATCTAAAACAATTGCAAAATATTTTGAATGTGCAGGACACTCAGTAACATGTAAAAAGTAGTATGTAAATATATGGCAAAGAAACAGCTCTTAGAAATTATGCACTTTTTTACTTTGTTATATTTTTTAACATTTGGCTCCTTGGGAGACAGAAGGATGGTGCATGAAAAACCTGAAATTAGAGCTATGACTTGACAAAAAGCAGGAAAGCATTCAGGAATGTTAGGAGTTGGAATATATTATAAATGACACAAAGAGAAAGCCATAAGTCATGTTGGCTATGTATTGTCTTACAAAGCAACTGGGCATATCTTAGTTCACAGTATAATAAATATTTTTACTAATCTGTTTTGGAAGAGCAAATGTCTTTTAGGGTTTCAAGCTCCTGTATAAGTTTCTTGTTCTGAACTTCTAGCACTGCAACACGACTCTCCAGACATTTTATGTATTCTTTCTTCCGACGTCGACATTCTTTAGCAGCTTCCCTGCAAAAAGCAGAAGTAAAAAGTGCAAACAAAAAAGCCATTTGCATGCCATTAGAAAGCTCAGCAGAGTATGGAGACTATGAAAGAATTCCAAATTTTGGAATATCTCCCAAATCAGTCTGAAAACACTAAGCAAAACTGGGTTCCACAAGGGCCTCAAGTGTCTCTTTCTCAAGTTCATATGGCAATCTGTAGAATTGCTTCCTCTCATGCCTTGATTAAAGTTCATAATAAAGGAGGTCCAAATGAAAGACAGTTATTCTGCTTTATGACAATAAAGATCTTTGAGGGCCTTGAGTTCCTCAATGAGAGTCTTGTTTTGGTTTTCAAGCACAGCCACACGATTTTCAAGACATTTGACATATTCTTTCTTCTTTCTGCGACATTCTCTGGCAGCTTCCCTGGAACCAATACAAGGCAAATGACTACAGGAACAGCCACAATATGGCAAAGACTGGATAAATGCAATTACCTGCAATCCCTGTGGTTCCACAATAACAACAACCACCACCAACAACTGCTGGATTGCACAAACAGAACATGGGGTAACAGCCAAAAGCAGTAACACCGTTAAAATATAATCCAAAACATCTAGAACTTGAAATGCATCCAGCATCACCAAATACAAAGATGAAACCAATACACAGAAGAACTGAGAAAAACAGAGAGTAAATGATGATGTATTGACTTGAATTGTACTAAACATTAGGATGGAAAGCAGCATTTCTTCTTCCAGTCACATTCTACTTTGTGTGTTTATCAGGAGCATTGTCTTCTGCCATCAAAATCTTAAAACCAAACCCAGACAATATACTTTCAGAAAACACAAGCATAACACTACTCTCTTCAGATAAAAAACTAGATGCCAAGCTTACATTAAGATAAAAACTTACAACATGTTGTAACAATGTACAGAACAATTTAAGTCCAAACAAATACAATTTATTAGCATTTTAGAACTGCTCCCTGAGCACATTTCAGCCACATGAGTCTGTGGTTTTTGTTGCTGGCAAATGATATCCTGAAGCCATTCTCGTAATTCTGCTCAAAAGTCTCTTATATTGGAGCTAAACACTTTGGGTAGTGTTTTCAGAAGCATGTGACTAAACAAGCATTCAGTTCCAGAAGAAGTATTAGAAGTACTGGGAGTCCTCCTTTACCACCTTGGAACATGACAAACTATCAAATTGTGAGAGGTTAGCATTCCAGCAAATTATGAGCTATAGCATAGACACTAGTTTTAAAACTGAAGAGAGAAGAAACAAAAAGGAGGCACAACAATGCAGTGATCCTCATAAGTAATTTAAAATAAAGGACAGGCATGAGAGCAAAGCAATACCATTAATTCAATCATAAGACAAGTGGTTAAGCTGTGTATTAGAAATCTGCAGAGCAGACTATTTCTACTATTAATCTGCCAGTGATAGAGGTGGCTATACATTTTAAAAAGACAGACTCCCCTAAGAGCAAGAAGAATGCAGAGAAAGACTGACATTTACAACATTCAGTCAAGTCCATGACAACTAATTAAAGAATATACAACTTCACACAATATGCCTCACAAAATGACAGGGGCACTGCAAAGTATCTCATCCCAGCAGCCAAGTATTTAGGAAAGTCTATAATTATCATTCCATCTTTGAATAAGTCCTCTTCACAGCATCATTAATGGACAGCTGCTAATGAGATCCTCAGCTACTTCCTAACCAATTCTTTTCTGGGATGTTTTAAAATGAAAAAGCCCCTACGGGTCATTTTACTGTCAGTAGTGGGAGGGGACGGGAAGTAAAATTAAACAAAAAGTGTAATTCTAGGTCATCACAAAAATTATCTGATACTGATATCTGAATTATCCTAATATTTTCAAACTAAAAATCCATGGGTATAAGGTCAACTCTAACCTTCCAGAGTTAACAACCAATACTGTATGCTAGAAGGACATGGGATGACTGACAAAGAATTTCCTGCCTTTCCTTCATCAATTACAGGCAGTGCTCATGACCTTAAGAAGAAAACTTCATTATAATGCTGGGGGTGGGGGTTTGCAACATTGACAACAAATTATTATACAGTCTTACCTATTTTTCAAAAGTCTCAGCTCTCTCTTGCGCGTTGCCTCTTCCGCCATTTGCTGAGGGCTATGCAAAGTCCCTGGCGAGGCTGCCATAACCACTCCCTGAGGTAAGGTAGTAGTGGGAGTTCGAATCTGGTAAGCTGGCATGTCTCCAGTGGCAGCTGTATAAAAGAAACATATTTTTAAATGTACAGCAAAAAAAGAAGTATATCTGAAAATAACAGATTTCTGACAATGATTTATCCAGGATCCCAGATACATAAATTATTTCACAGGTCTGTAATGACACAACTGTATTTTTTGTCTTAATAGCATTTATTCCCACACTGTAAAATCTCAGAATTGCTCTAGCATGTGGCCCCACTAGCCAGCCAGACTGAAAGCTTCCACGTGGCTCTGTTCAGACAACATGGGGAAAGCAGTCTGAGAAACAGTTCGAGCATTCACACTTACTTCCTGTTTGCACAATCCCACAAAAAGAAAGTCCTGCTGTTGCAGCCACTGAGGTTTATATGCTACCCTGTTCTCCCTGTACAGGACTCAATTTTCTTCAGAAGACAACCTTCTCCTCCTTCCTTGTGATAGCAACAGTACTGGCTTTACAGCCTCTCCTCCTCTTACAGCAGCAGTTTGGGAACTCCTGGATAACGAGTGAGAGCTGCTGCTGCTACAATGAAAAGGAACAGACAAGTGCTCGGGATGTACAGGCATTTGTTCCCTGGGCAAGAGGACCACACATAGGATGCTGCAGCATTAGCGAGCAGGAGGAGGCAGCGGCGGTTGCACAGGAAGGGGTGTAGCTGCACAGTAAATCAGAGGGCAAAAGTTCACATTCAGCTCCTGGGCTTAGCAGTTTTGTGCTCTCCCCAAGCTAAATGCTGATGTGACGTGACTTGAAACCACACCTTTCTGACAGTCTCATGTATTTGTTTTGAAGTGGTTCTCCCTACATGATGTATCTCAACTTAAAAACACAGGGGAAGTCCTAAGTACTTGTGTTTTGTCTGACAGAAAGCAAAAGCAAACAAAAATATATACTCCTCTTTAAATTCTTAGCAAGTATTTACCTATTCCTTTCCATAAATATTTTATATTATGATAGAACAAAACTCCAAATTTTGTCATTAAAGCAACCGAATATAGCTGATATTTCAGAGGCTATTACATTACACTTAGTTTATACTTTAATTCCTCAAAGCACTATTCCAATCTTGGAAAAACATGTCTCAGTTTAACCCCAGCCTGCAACTAAGCACTGTTCACTCCACCCACACCCCTCCCCACTCGGACAGGGTAAGAAATCTCATAGGTTGAGATGGGAACAGTTTGATAATGGAAATAAAATAATAAATGTAATGAAAAGGGAAAACAGCAAAAAGAAAGAGAAATAAACCCAAGAAAAATAATTGATGCAAGTTAAAAGCAATTGCTCTCCACTCACCAATTGATGCCCAGCCTGTTCCTGAGCAGCACTCCCCAGGCCAGCCTTCCCAACAGTTTATATGCTGAGCATGATGCCTTATGGTATGGAATATCTCTTTGGCTATCTGGGGTCAGCTGTTCTGGCTGTGATCCCTCGCAGCTTTGTGTGCACCCCCAGCCTACTCACTGGCAGAGCATGAGAAGCTGGAAAGTCCTTGACTTAATGCAAATACTGCTGAGCAACAACTAAACCACGAGTGTGCTATCAACATCTCTCTCACCCAAAATCCAAAACACAGCACTCTAACAGCTAATAGCCATTCCCAGCTGAAACTAGGACAACTTGGAAAAAAAAAATGTAGACAAAAACATCTTAAGGAGGCTGACAGGTTGAGCAGTTAAGAAACATCAGTTAACTATAGGGGGAAAAAATTAAACTTATTAAAAATATACTATTATTCTTATTATATTAATGCAAGTGCTAATTCAAAACAAAAAAATAGAATGGAGTTGTGTTTAGACTACAATTCGACAGCCCTGTCCTGAAACCATTATCAGCTTAAACCCTGTGCACCTCCCCCCCTCTCAGTGCTGCGGGTAAAAGTGTTTGTGGAATTACAAGATGANTGATGCAAGTTAAAAGCAATTGCTCTCCACTCACCAATTGATGCCCAGCCTGTTCCTGAGCAGCACTCCCCAGGCCAGCCTTCCCAACAGTTTATATGCTGAGCATGATGCCTTATGGTATGGAATATCTCTTTGGCTATCTGGGGTCAGCTGTTCTGGCTGTGATCCCTCGCAGCTTTGTGTGCACCCCCAGCCTACTCACTGGCAGAGCATGAGAAGCTGGAAAGTCCTTGACTTAATGCAAATACTGCTGAGCAACAACTAAACCACGAGTGTGCTATCAACATCTCTCTCACCCAAAATCCAAAACACAGCACTCTAACAGCTAATAGCCATTCCCAGCTGAAACTAGGACAACTTGGAAAAAAAAAATGTAGACAAAAACATCTTAAGGAGGCTGACAGGTTGAGCAGTTAAGAAACATCAGTTAACTATAGGGGGAAAAAATTAAACTTATTAAAAATATACTATTATTCTTATTATATTAATGCAAGTGCTAATTCAAAACAAAAAAATAGAATGGAGTTGTGTTTAGACTACAATTCGACAGCCCTGTCCTGAAACCATTATCAGCTTAAACCCTGTGCACCTCCCCCCCTCTCAGTGCTGCGGGTAAAAGTGTTTGTGGAATTACAAGATGAACTGGACCAGTGAACTGACCTGGATAATCCCCCGGGGATGTGGGAGGGAGGGAGGGAGAAATCAGCCCAGAACAGTCCTGTGAGCACTGACAGGCAGCTACCATGAAAACACAGCTTGGTCATCTTGTACATCTACAGGGAAATTGCTTAACCCTTTAAGTTCTCCACATTTTTTAGCAGTCCCAGTCACATCAATGGAATGTTACTTCAGCTCACTAATTATAAAAATGGAATTTTAGCAACTCTTCAGGCTCACCTTTATGCTGGCCACATTACATACATCTTACAGACTCTATGGTAAGAACTACCTTTTTCTATCTCATCACTAGCTATTAAAGAGATGTTATCTTAGTTTGCCTTAGCTACAATGAGTTAGAAGTCTGAGCAAACCATTTTGTAGAGCAAGTCATGAGGAAAGCTCCACAATCCAGATCACCTCAGCCTGGCAAGACCAACTACCTTGTTGTCTGTGTCTGATTTATACATAGATGGCAGCAAACAGGACTTACTGCAGCTTTTGTGCAGAGGACTTAGTGTGACCACCTACCTCCAGCAAGACTTAACAAAAGCAAGTCCCTATCTCAGCTGGGATCAGCAAACACCACTGGTAAGTATTCTAGTCTGAGCAGGTCCCAGTAGTGGCAGTCTCTGCCTGACAGTTGTCTCACTTATAAACCTGCCAGCACAGGAACACAGATAAATAACTACTCTGGTGGTACAGACCTTGAAAATCCAGGCACTTTAAAAACAAGAAAAAAGCATAGCATAGCATTGACAAAGTATCTTTTAGCTGTGCAGTAATAAATGCTTCATGATATATCATTGCAAAAAAATACTTCAAAGACTGAAAAATATTTTATATATTATCTCAAAAAATTACAATATAACTGATTTCCCCAGAAAAAGACTTTTGTAAAGATGAAACAGGCTTTAAACAGAGTTGGATAATTTTTTTTTCAAAGTTATTTTAAGCCTAGTTATATATCTATATTACAGTGAAGCATACCTTCCATTTCAGCATCTGAGACAAATGTCACACACACTTCATCCAGACTGACAAATTTCTGTGGCCATTTCTAACAACACTTCAGAAAGATTTAATGTAATGCCTAAGGTACCAGAAGTAGAACTGACACTGTTAACAAAGCAACAAACCTAGAGTTGGTGCATTTCCCTAACACATTGCCCCAGGTAATTTTTTTTCTCCTTAAAATGCAAAGAAGTAAAAAGTCATTGAAAACCTGAAGCTTTCAGCTGAGACTTACAAAAAGAAAATTAAGGAAGCCAAAAGACATCTAGTGAAAAAAAAAACAACCAACACATTTTTAAAAAAATAAATTAAAAAAGCAACCAGCTCTCGGAAAAAGTAACTGGCTGAACACTAGAGAGCATCCCTGCATTCGAGTTCTTTCAGTGACTATCCAGGAGAAAAAATGCCCAATGTATTTGGATGCCTATTCTCCCCCTCTGTGAGTCATAATGGTGGGACTTGATTATCAAAGGGTTTTTAATTCACCACTAAACTGGCTACACAAGGCATGAATCATTATCCCTTTGAGCATTAAAAACATCGACCTGGAGAAGATATTTATCTCTGGATTAATGAAACAACGTGCGCCAGCGCTGAGCAGCAGCACGTAGGAGCCGGCAGGGAAGTAGTTAATGCTACCGAGCTGCCGGAGGCAATTGACGAAGCAGAAAGGAACTGACTAAATCGCAGCATGACTTGGGGCTGACGTCAATGTGTATCTTGTTCGGAGTTTAACTTTTCCAGTTCCCTACTGCAACACGATTCCAGGAAATCTAATGACGTCAGCCTTTTGAACTCAATTAGCTGAGGAACAGACCATTTTAACAGCGCAGGAGAAAACAAGCACGCGTTACAATACTTCAATTATTGCACTCAAATTTGTTTCCATTCAGTGTTTTTTTTAATAATGGAAGCATAGGGTTGATTTACACTGCTGAAACAATTTCTATTCAGCTAGGCTTAAGCCCATGGCTATCAAATTTGTGCTGTTTATTGCTCAATAAAAAAGACAGTTGTCATTTCTATAAAACAAAAAGCAGTTATAAACATAGCAACATATATGACTATCACCACAATAAAGAAAAATGCAAAAGTAGAGTGGTGGGTTTTTTTTCACAAAATCCTGCATCAAATAATAAAAATCAGTTACCAAATCAATCTGTGCAAGAACTCATGCATAATAGTGATTTTTTGTTTTTTCCCCCAAACGAAACTGTTAAAATTGCCCTGGAATCCTACGCTAAGTAGATAGAATTAGAAGCTATTTTTATGACTTTAGAGAGATGAAAGAATTACAGCAACAGGTTCAAAAGAAAATGTCACAAATATTAACTAAGCACTGCACAGACATACAGAACTACCATGCCAAAAGCTAACGAATTTTTTACCTGTTTCATCTCCTGTTACAGCCATGATCAACTTCTGCACACACGACTCTGCTGTTCCTCTCCCAGAGCTCAGCATGAACTGTTCCAAACTACCAAGCATGTGCAGGATTACAAGCAAGAGCACTGACATCACAATGACCTCACTTGCTCACCACTGTCATTAACATGCTCCATCACTGGAACAGCTCACTGAAACTGCAGCCCAAAGAATTCCTTTTCCAGTAAACCTGCTTTTATTTTTTTTCCCTCTTCCATATTGCTATAATCCTAGCTTTGTTCTTTTCCCCTGAATTATTCATAAAGCTACAGAAAGCACTCACCACAAAGCAGGCTGTTAAGAAAGACCTGAAAATTCACAGCACTGACTGACAGAAATTAAAATGTGGCTCTAGCCTTCATCAATGAATTCAAATGATAAAGTCAGGACTGGATAGAAAATAGGAAATTTTAAACAGCAGTTGTTTTCATTGGAACGGTTCCACTAAAAGGCAGAGAACTCTGTCGGACAGACACGCAAGACAGGAAAGCTTAATAAGCTGTAACAAATAGGTAAATGAAAGGCTAGAGCTCCTTGCTTTGCAGCAAAACCCACAACCCACTCATTTAATTTCAGTTAAAAGCTTCAGCAATTATTAAGGAACACTCCAACAAAGTAAGTCAGCCTAATGCTAGGGATTTCAGATGCTGTAACAAGCAGAACAGTAACTCTGGGTAAGGACTATCCCCTTCCCTCCTTTTTCAAAATATGTCCAAGTGATCTGGGTGACTTAGTTTTAAAATATAAATTAAAAAAAAACCAACTCAGCTATAAGAGAGTTATCCTTATTTACATCAATGCAAATGAAGTTAGTTTCAGACCAAGAGTCCAAGCACTGGTCTGTATGCAGGGCACAGCAAACTTCTAAGGTCTTTGTAATAAACAAATTCAGACTGGTAATTTATCAACTGTGAAACTGTGCTGGATGGGAGCAGTGGAAGCATCAATGCAAGAGGAGTGTTCTGTGATTACGGGACCACTTCAGGATCGTATGTACAGAAGATCAGAACTAAAGCACAAGAAATCCAAGCCATGGACTTCAAATATCACTAAAAATATAATGAAAACATACGTAGATCCCATCAGAATGATTTTTTTATATAACTTTTCTACACTGATTTTCACTAATAGTCAAACACTTCCTTCTTCAGCTAGGAAAAAAATCCTTAGCCCTTAATGTATTAGGAAACTGTCCAGACACTAGAACTGCCTCTTATTTTGCCTACAAATGTAAACTTGTAGCAAATGCAATGTCATTCAACTGGATCGATATGTTTGGTACTTTTATCCTAATATTTTTCCACACCACAGGTTACTAGAAAATACTAAACACAAGGTTTATGTGATCTTATCCATCATTACATGAGATTCATCAATAAATACTTTAGAAAAAATATCAATACATATGCTATCTGAAAGATTCTGAAACAGAATCTGAAACAGATCTTTTCTGTTTCCAGGTATTGTTTATATTATTTTCTTCTTCTATGATTAAGAAAAAAAATTATATGCTGCCTATTCAAAATAATTATAAAAATATGTGTAAGTGTTAAGACTACTACATAGAATAATTTTTCAATTATAATCTGTGTTATCACAATATTAAGTGAACAGTCAACTACAAAGTGTATATAAATGACAAATGTTCATAACCTATACTCCTACAGACTTTCTAGCATAGGCAAGATGACCTGCAGTAAGGACATTTCAGACACTTGTATATTCAACTAATTCCATCATCTCGCTCCATTCTGATTAACTTAGGTTTGCTGCCT
This sequence comes from Notiomystis cincta, assembly GCA_013398075.1. Classification (NCBI taxonomy): domain Eukaryota; kingdom Metazoa; phylum Chordata; class Aves; order Passeriformes; family Notiomystidae; genus Notiomystis; species Notiomystis cincta. The sequence goes on from VZRX01006149.1 coordinate 189,255, forward strand.
ACATACAATTGTCTTACTATAAACATCTTCAAGTGCTTTCACACTATTTTTATACACCTCTTTTTTACTATAGAGGTTTTGGGGTTTTTTAAATTTTCCAGCATCAATAGCATGTAGAATAAGTTGAAGCCTTTTATCTTCTTATCATCTCCAAGTTCATGCTCACTTACTGTTTGTTTTGTACTTTTCCCTGTACATGTGATGCAGCATTTTTCTTCTGTGTTAACACCTATGAAGCTGTTACTAAAGCACTAGACTTTGAACCAAAGGAACAGAGAATTCCAGGAAATAAACTTCTCTGAGCATGGACAGAGAACAAATCAATTTAGTTAAAAGTATCTAGATGCTTCCAGAAACATGATGTAGAAGGTATTCAGTACTTGTCCCTTAATCCATTTTGAAAGTTTCCATCACAGGCAAAACATTTAATGGGCAATTCCATCTTGTGGAGCCCATTGCTGAGACTGAGTAGCCCTGTCAGAGAACATCTCTGTAATGGAGAGTCTGTAAAGGAAAGTCAGTCAAATGGAATTCCCAAGGACTGAAATGCTGCCAGATAAAACCCTCAAATGCTGTCCTTCTTCACAGACTTGGGAAGTTTTAGGAAGCAGCTGAGGAGTTATTCTTTCTGCCCCTGATGCCAAAGGGGAATTTGCTTCTGCAGAATCAAAGCAATACCTATAAAATAGTACAGTCAACCTGGAGAGATGGAGGCGGCCTCTGATTTAAGGGATGTGCAGGCACACGCATAGAAAACATATTAGACTCAGAAAAACATGCAGCACCAGAGTGAGAAATTGGTTTGGGGGACAGCCAAATTTGGGTCTTAAGGCTTTGTTAAGAATGTATTCATAATAACATTTAGGGAAGTTGTAACAATACTCTTTGAACAATAAAAAATAACATTTGGCTAAGGTGTTTTCATCTTACAATCTTAAAGCATTTGAAATGCGTCTGGAGAGTTTTGGGATAACAATGCATTTCAGCATTTATTTGATGACTCTCATCCACTCCATGAATACATACCTAAATCCTTCCTAGCTCTTCTCATGGCTTATTTCAGATAGTTGTTTTGGCTTAAGAAAGTATTCATACAGCCCTCCCTCCCTACTTCTCTGTATCAATAAAACAATTTTTAAAAAAATTCTGTATATCCTCCGTAGCTGTTAATTTAGTGTCTCAATAGAGAGATCTCCCTCCCATTTTCCAAGGTTTTAATCACATCATGTGTGCACTTTATAGGACCTTCAAAGTGTTCTTCTGTGAGAAAACCAGTTTCAGCAAAGGATTTGCTTTCTAGTAACTGCAAGAGCCATAAGTCGCAAGGAAATTCTGCCCTAAACATATCTCAAAATCTTCAGTATTTGTGTTTTATTAACCAAATTAGTTTCATATATTAAATGAGGTGCACCTTCAGCATCTCACTTCAATCTGTAAGAGCACCTTTATTCCAATTAAGCATAAACATGTCTCAAAATCTGGACAAGAGAATCCAAAGCAGAAAGTGATGCTATACTGCTATTTCATTCTTTTAAACCCAACCTAGTGGCTGCCTTACTAAGCAGACAACCTGAATCCCCTCCCAAGACTTTCATCTTGCTGCACATGAGTATTTTACTTAATAGTGCAATAATGGCAACACAAAATAAGAAACCTTTTAAGAAAAATTGCTCAATATGAAAAAGATAAAATGGAGTAGACTAAGAAAATGTACCTTGAACAACAACTTGGCTTCCAGGAACAAAAAACTGTTGTGTGCCATCAGATGACTGTGCTGCATATTGCACAATGGTAGCGCCTGGCTGAGGAGCTCCTGAATTTGTCACAGTCTGAATTGTACCACCTTGAGATATGGTAACTAAACAGAAAAAAAAAAAAGAAAAAAAGATAAGTTAGGCAATAGAAAGACATAACACATGCTAAAAAACATGAAATAAACATTGTCTATAGGACTCCTGGTCCTCTCCTTGCTTAAAGATCAATTGAACAATAAAAATTAGGTAATATTAATACTGATTTCCACAAATATAAAGGCTGTTGTGTAGCATATGCCATACATATAACACATAAAAAGCAGCATTCAACACATTTTATCTCTCTGTTTCCACAAATACTAACTTTACTAAAATAGTTTAATTATGGGGGGGAATAGTTGCTCCTAGCCATATAAAAGTGTTGTTTTAAATACTAACATAGAAGTTATTTAAAACAAAAATATTTTTAAAAGCTGTTAACTGACTCTTAGAAAACAAACCCCAGGACAACAAGACAAAGGAAGAGAAAGTTGTCTGACACTCACAATACTTTCCTTAATGTGAGAAAAAGTTTAGCACAACGTTAAACCAAGTTGCACACAGTTGTGAAGAGCCCAATACTCATGTAAAAAGAGAAACAGAACAAAGTGGGGTTTTTCCATATAATAGCAATAGGAAAAAAACAAATATACTTTCCCCATTAAAAAAATCATATTGCATTCTTGCCATAATCAAGTATTCATTCCCTAGAGACATTATTAATTGTGTATTCCTTTTGAAATTATCACTTTCTTAAAACACTGAAATATCATAGAATGGCTTGAGTCAGAGGGGACTTTCAAGATCATCTAGTTCTAACTCCCCTGTCATGGGCAGAGGCATCTTCCACTAGATCAGGTTGCTCAGAGCCTCCCCACCCAAACCTGGCCTTACACACTTCCTGGGATGGGCATCCACAATTTCTCTGGGCAACCTGTTCCAGTGCCTTGCCACCCTCATAGCGAAGATTTCATCCTAATCTCTAAACTAAGTCTATCCTCCCTGTTTAAAGCCACTGCCCCTCATTCTATCACTGTGCTTCCTGATAAAGAGTCCCTCCTCACCTTTTCTGTAGGCCCCTCTAAGTACTGGAAGGCTACTACAAGGTCTCCCTAGAGCCTTCTTTTCTCCAGGCTAATCAATCCCAAAAATGTCTTTATAGGGAAGGCCTCCAGTTCCTGATAATCTCCCTGGCCCTCCTCTGGACCTGTTCAAGCAGATTCATGTCTGTCTTGTGCTGGAAAGTCAGAGCTGGATGCAGCACTCCAGGTATGGTCTCCCCAGAGCACAGGGGCAGAATCCCATCCCTCGATCTGCTGCCCATGCTGCTTTGGATGCAGCCCAAGATCTTTCTGCGTTGCAAGCACACATTGCCAGCTCACAGTCAGTGTTTCATCCACCAGCACATCCAAGTCTCCTCAATCCACTCACTGCCCAGCCTGTATCCACATTTAGGATTGCCATGACCCACATACAGGACCTGCACTTGGCCTCACCATGAAGCGTGCATGGGTCCACCTCTCTACTCTGTCAAAGTCCTTTTGGATGGAATCCCTTCCCTCTATTGAGCTTTGAGTATCAACTGCATCATTTAACCTGGTGTCATCTGCAAACTTTCTGAAGGGGCATTCAATCCCACCTTCCTGATCTCCAACCAAAGATATCAAATAATACTGGTCCCAAGCCAGATCTCTGAAGGACACCACTCATCACTGGCCTCCACCCAAACATCAAGCTGCTGACTGGAGCTCTTTGAGCCAATCCCTTATCTACCAAGTGATTCACCAGCCAAATCCACATCTCCTATGTTAATTAAAATAATCCTGAAACTTTTAACAGAGAACCCAATTCCCAAGGAGTAAAAACTCCTTTTTTCCCCAAAAGATATTTAAACTATGAACACTGTATTTAAAGTGATCTGAGAGGTTACAAAAGTGAGACATAAAAGCAGATTCAGGCTTGTCAACTCCTCTGAATTCATTGTCAGATTACAATATTTGACACTATCCTTGAAGGTTCACCTCTGCCTATCTCACTACTGGATTTGTTAGGTACTTTTGTGAATTTTAGAGACTGCTGATTTCAAATCTTCTGTTTTGACAACAGGAGGTTATCTCAAAAGCTTAACTTCAGATATAAACACATAAAAGAGACTGAGATTGCCAAATCCCAACAGCTGAATTAGCTTCTTTTGGGGAAAACATGGAATTCCTCTCATGCTTAACTAAGTTCAGAGCCTTCTCTGCAATATTGAAACAGGGTTCAGCATGGACCTCCAGTTCTGCCCTTGGAATGAGGAGCATGTAACATAAGAATTGTTTGGGTGCTGCACACAGGCTCCACAAGGCATTGAGGAGAAGGGGAAGAGTGTGGCAGGCTGTAGAGTGCAAAATGTTTCAGTCTGCTCTCCAAAGCAGAGAGTGCCCCATTTTAGGGCAGGACAAAAGAGAGAGAAGCAAGAAAAGTAAAGCACTGTATCCTCTACTCTTCACAAATTCCAGGACAAGGGCAACAAGATTTGTCAACTCTACCTCCCAGAGAAGTTATAAAGAGTTAAATTCTGCCTCTCACAATCAGCACCAGGAATGGTACATCTACACCATCACAGAACCATACCACATAAACCCCTGTCAGCTTGGCTTCCTAAGCAGGAAAACATCAGCACAGATTGATACAAAGCTCTTGGCTCCACAGNCCCACCCAAACCTGGCCTTACACACTTCCTGGGATGGGCATCCACAATTTCTCTGGGCAACCTGTTCCAGTGCCTTGCCACCCTCATAGCGAAGATTTCATCCTAATCTCTAAACTAAGTCTATCCTCCCTGTTTAAAGCCACTGCCCCTCATTCTATCACTGTGCTTCCTGATAAAGAGTCCCTCCTCACCTTTTCTGTAGGCCCCTCTAAGTACTGGAAGGCTACTACAAGGTCTCCCTAGAGCCTTCTTTTCTCCAGGCTAATCAATCCCAAAAATGTCTTTATAGGGAAGGCCTCCAGTTCCTGATAATCTCCCTGGCCCTCCCCTGGACCTGTTCAAGCAGATTCATGTCTGTCTTGTGCTGGAAAGTCAGAGCTGGATGCAGCACTCCAGGTATGGTCTCCCCAGAGCACAGGGGCAGAATCCCATCCCTCGATCTGCTGCCCATGCTGCTTTGGATGCAGCCCAAGATCTTTCTGCGTTGCAAGCACACATTGCCAGCTCACAGTCAGTGTTTCATCCACCAGCACATCCAAGTCTCCTCAATCCACTCACTGCCCAGCCTGTATCCACATTTAGGATTGCCATGACCCACATACAGGACCTGCACTTGGCCTCACCATGAAGTGTGCATGGGTCCACCTCTCTACTCTGTCAAAGTCCTTTTGGATGGAATCCCTTCCCTCTATTGAGCTTTGAGTATCAACTGCATCATTTAACCTGGTGTCATCTGCAAACTTTCTGAAGGGGCATTCAATCCCACCTTCCTGATCTCCAACCAAAGATATCAAATAATACTGGTCCCAAGCCAGATCTCTGAAGGACACCACTCATCACTGGCCTCCACCCAAACATCAAGCTGCTGACTGGAGCTCTTTGAGCCAATCCCTTATCTACCAAGTGATTCACCAGCCAAATCCACATCTCCTATGTTAATTAAAATAATCCTGAAACTTTTAACAGAGAACCCAATTCCCAAGGAGTAAAAACTCCTTTTTTCCCCAAAAGATATTTAAACTATGAACACTGTATTTAAAGTGATCTGAGAGGTTACAAAAGTGAGACATAAAAGCAGATTCAGGCTTGTCAACTCCTCTGAATTCATTGTCAGATTACAATATTTGACACCATCCTTGAAGGTTCACCTCTGCCTATCTCACTACTGGATTTGTTAGGTACTTTTGTGAATTTTAGAGACTGCTGATTTCAAATCTTCTGTTTTGACAACAGGAGGTTATCTCAAAAGCTTAACTTCAGATATAAACACATAAAAGAGACTGAGATTGCCAAATCCCAACAGCTGAATTAGCTTCTTTTGGGGAAAACATGGAATTCCTCTCATGCTTAACTAAGTTCAGAGCCTTCTCTGCAATATTGAAACAGGGTTCAGCACGGACCTCCAGTTCTGCCCTTGGAATGAGGAGCATGTAACATAAGAATTGTTTGGGTGCTGCACACAGGCTCCACAAGGCACTGAGGAGAAGGGGAAGAGTGTGGCAGGCTGTAGAGTGCAAAATGTTTCAGTCTGCTCTCCAAAGCAGAGAGTGCCCCATTTTAGGGCAGGACAAAAGAGAGAGAAGCAAGAAAAGTAAAGCACTGTATCCTCTACTCTTCACAAATTCCAGGACAAGGGCAACAAGATTTGTCAACTCTACCTCCCAGAGAAGTTATAAAGAGTTAAATTCTGCCTCTCACAATCAGCACCAGGAATGGTACATCTACACCATCACAGAACCATACCACATAAACCCCTGTCAGCTTGGCTTCCTAAGCAGGAAAACATCAGCACAGATTGATACAAAGCTCTTGGCTCCACAGTAAACCTGGATAAACAATTATGTCACAGGTGTCCTGCAATTATTCATTCAGATCCCAATCCAGTACTTTCTAAGCAAGAGTGAATTAACTCCAGTAACTGCCTCCCTTACAGGACTAATTCCTGCCATATTCCCAGAACAACACACTGCCTGTCCACCCATTCACTGTCCTGATCTCAACCACTGCACACACTTGTTGTGCTGCAGCTCTACTGAAAACTGGGCCTTCTGTGATGAGTACAGGACTTTCCTGGAGAGTCCCTGCAGCTGAATGTCATGCAGGGGGATGGATGCAAGTGGCATCTTCCCTTCCAGCTAGGAGTGAAGACAGTACTAATACTACTCTCTGAGTATGATCAACAGCTCTAATCCACAAAAAAAATCAGATCTTTTTCCCTTCCAAAACTGGAAATGGAACTAAAGTTAGTCTTTCCCAATAGATTTCTTAATTCTCCAATTGTTAAAAATCTGTTTTAAGACAGCAAGTAACCCAAAAAGATAGCAAAAGAACTAAGAATTTTCATTCCCCTTGCATCTTTTTGTGCAGATCACCATAATCTGCACAAGGAGGCAGGGGGATGGGGAGCTGATTCACACACTCCAACTGAATGAACAACTCTTGCACACTAGACCATTACCACAGGTGAGAAACTAATAATTTTTTTCAGTATTAAATAACCAACATGACAGAAACTACAGCAAACAGAGTAGGTGTGTAGTCAAATGAGGATACAAGGCTCCTACACAAGACAACACCTTGTGCAAAACTACCCATTTCCCTGACAGGAAGATCACACATATGTTGATGGAGGTAGCTGGCAAAGACATTTTATCTGGTTTATCAGTCTGTCTGCTTCCACAAGCCAAAGCCAAGAAGCTCTGAGGAAAAAGATATTTGGAAACCATGGCAACATACCATTTTGCCTGGCAAAAAGTAAGCAGAGAACAGCCATCAAGGCTGCTAATAGACAAAAATACATTTGTTTTCCAGAAAAATTTACTTATCAAGTTCTTCCAAAAAGAGTCATCCCAGACATCCAGACATAAACACATAGTCAAAATGATCTCTTCAACTAAACTGTCTCTCCTTTGCAGGAATATTGAGAACAGTAGAGAAAAAAAGGAACCAGCAAATGTAATAACAGAACACCTCTTTTAAACCAGGGCACAGTACAGATGGCCACAGTGACACTGCAAGGCCAGTTCTTCATTGCTATGGACACTGCACAAGCTTAATGCATAAATTGCTGGGTGCATGCACTACAGAACCTGTGCAGCCCTTGCTGCAGGGAGAGAGGAGTCCTCAGGCACAATAACAACAGGCAGAGTTCAGAGCTGTTGACAGGACACGTAAAGATGAAGGAGGTACATGCAGTGACCCTCTGGATAATATCCAGTCTAAAATCAACACTGGAGCTGCTGCATTCCCACACAGTGTTCCTGGTTCTAGCTAACAGCAGGTCCTGAGGATCACAGGCAACCAACAGGATGGCTCAGAAATGCTTCAGATCTGTGCTTCACACATGTAAAGAGTAAGGGTCAACAGTCAAGCTCTCTTCAGTAAGTTCCAAATTAAGACCCCCTTTATTATGAGGAAATGGCCATCCCGGCTACCACCTGGCCTAACCAGAATTAAAATACACAGACTTTTACTGAGGCAAAAGATATTTTAACTTATAAAAATTAACTTTAAAAAAAAATCAAATTAATGAACTAATAAATTCAACAAGAAAAACTATTTCCAAGAAAAAGCCAAAGAGCCAAAACCAAGAGTCCATGAAGGCTGACATTGTATCTTGAAGCAATGCCACACTACAATGAAAATCTTAATTATACAGCACTAAAACTTACTCAAAAAAAAGCAGCAAAGAACAGAAATCTCCCAAGCGTGGCTTATAGCCAAGTTTAACTTAAGACACATGAGATTTAATTAAATTTTTGTGGATTCTGTTCTCACATTGTCAGTGATACTCCTTGTTGCTTAATTTTCAGAAGTAAATGTCTGATTGAACAAGAAAGCAAAACCTTTGAACTTTGTTATTTGCTTAAACACTTCCCTATCACTATTGTTTGTAAGTGTGTTCAAATGAAAATATATTCCCCTAAAAATCACCTCTTGCAAGACATTGCAGTCAAAGTACAACTCTGGCTTCCCAGAGGAAGCAATGATTAAGAAACCTAAGCTCTTAAATTTCTTAGAAATCCTATAGGTTTGCAGGCTCACTAAGTAACAGACAGACATTATAGGGCTTCTTTTTAAGCCCTGAAATGGCAAATAAACATATTCTTAATCAAACTTAAGCAAAATCAAAAATACAATTCAAAAATTGAAGAAAAATATTTAATTTTTCCTAGAATACAAGAATACATGAATACATGCTAGATTGTGTATTGGATAGCTGTTACTTAGGATGACCATATCCTTTTCTACAGAAAAGAACACTTCAGATGCTGGACATCACTCAGCAAACATTTATGTCTATAGCTTACAGAAAGAATAAGAAAAGCAGCCTAGGGGCACAAGCAAAATTACTTTCTATGATGAAAGGATAGATACTACAGGCAAATTCTGTCTTCTCACCGTTAATAATTAGTTTAGTTGCATAAATTAAAAATAACTGAAGAATTCTAAGGGTGAGTAGAATACAACAAGAGAGCCATTCTATCCTCTTTTACATGCCACTGCAATGTGTTAATAGACTTCCTCTGTTTTCTCATCTCAGGAAAAAAACTCCACAACATTTCTTATGCAATTTTCCTGTCATTATATCAAAGGAAAAACACCTGCACTTGAGTATGCCTAGTTATGAAAAGACATGAAGAAACCCTACAAACTGTAGGAGCAAAGCTTTATAAAATATATAAATTTTAAAAGAGTTATTATAAAGTTATCCTAATTGATTATCTGATTATATCCAAAGAAGCCATAGAGTGCAAGTTATGCAACATTTCTACCATAAATACAGGAATAAAAATATCCAAAAGCAAATCTATAGAACAGAACCATGAATGCAACTTTTAACTTTGGATGATGTATCAAATGTTGGAAACAATGATTTAGGTTAATCCTGCAGTAAAAGTATAGATACTAAAAAACTGGTGACAAAAAGACATAGTTCTTTTAAGAAAGAAAATTGGAATTTTAGAAGTAATTTCATACTCCAACCTTACATTTCAAAAAACTCTACGTGGCATTTCATATAATGAATAGCACTAACACATAGCAAATCACATGAATTTGAAACTGCAGTGATTTTTATCATTAAACATTCACATAAAAGTGTCAACATTTTTCTTTTCAGCTGAGCCTCACCTCCACATTTTAATGCATAGAAGCTCTAGAAGGACGAAACCTAGCAGCCAGCAAATACTACAAGAAAGAGATTAAAAGCCTATAATCCCCATGTTAGACAAAATTAATAATAATTACTTAGAAATACAGAATCTCTTATTCTTCTTCATCAAAACACAACATCTCTACTGCATTATGTAACTCCCAGAAACAAAGCTGTGCTATGCATGCTGAGCATGGCGCAGTACGTTTGCAAACATACGGTATTGCCCTGTGTTAGTATGATACAGGCTGGTAGGCATGGCCACTGCAGAAATACCAGAAGGCGTTCCTTCATCTTCTGACTTCTCTTCTTCTTCAATCTTCGCTACTGCAGGAGCATCTGATGAGAGTTCATTCAAAATTTTTCTAAAAAAAGAATGTAAGTAATTTTATGTACCTGAAAATCCATACCCTTAAGAAAATCACATAACTGACTTTTGTCAGACAGTTTTGCTGTAATAAATAAGCTGCCTTTAAAACCAGCAAAAGCAAAATTAAAAGTCCTTACCGGTATGAAGGCCTTCTTGAAAGTATTTCCCTGCGTTTCTGAGAATCAATTATCACTTCTGGTTGTGCAGCTTCGTCTGCAATCGATGCTACCTGTAATAGCAAAGTTCCTCAAATTCATAACTTGATTTTTAAAAAAAAATAGGCAGCAGAGTAAAATATTTTTTAAAATTCCTTCCATGTTTGCATATGGGAAATTTGTTGACTTATTTATCACTAATCATGTGATTTTGGACTACTTTTTCCAAAGCAAATCACAAATTCTGAGGTTAGCCTGACATAGCCACTTAGATAACATCTTCCATTTGAAAAAAGAAAAAGTAAAATAATCCAGGTTAGTTTTTTGTGAATGACACTTAGAAAAAGATCTGGAAACAGATTTCTTTAAATATAAAAATATTATACAATTCAATTAGCTCTTAAAGTAAGGTCAAATATCCAAAATACAGACAGAATACTGCGCTAATGTGCCTGAAATAATAGTATACAATATAAAAGTCTCTTCACACCATACCAAAGTTATTTAGAAAATGACTTTATTTAAATATATACATTTATTACACTTACTAACACATTCATAAATACAAAGCCATTGCTTAGCAATGCTGTATGAGTTCTGGAAATGCCTGACAAATCCACAGGGTCATTTTCTCAGACCTTTAGAATTTTCATATATTCTTCTTCTCTTAAAATTACCCAAGACAGCATCAGGGCCTAGGGCTGAATCCCACTCTTGACCAGGACCTATCTTACTACACAGAACTGAAAGTCATTATTGAACAAGGAAAACACATTATTTTCTTGGATTCTTTTAACTACTCAGAACTATTGCTGTGTTGAGATTTCCAAATTGAAACAGTGTGAAAACCTTTTCACATGAAGACAGACCAGACTGAAATTTCAGATTAGGCACTTTGTTAAACTAACACTGAACAATTATGAAAGAGACTAGAAGACTTCAGCTGTTTGACCGAGCTGCTGTGGAAACTCAGGGAATGCAAGGAAGAATTAATGTATCTGCCAGTCCTCAGTGTTTGGTACTAGAAACAAAATCTGCCTGATCTCAACAGAAAATGACTGTCTGGAAGATTCTGGAAATCTGGAGGCCTGGGTCACCTCAACTCAAACCTGTTCCTTGAAGGAACTGAGGGTTATTGCAGAACAAAATTGTCTGTTCACTTGTTAATTTTATTACATTCCAGTTCCGTGTAAAAATACTTAATGTAGCCTCATTTTTCTGGGTAACATGCAATAAACATCACTGGAACTCTGTATCTGCCACCTAGGCAGTGAAAGTTACTTCTGCATGTGTATGGATGTATAGCTCCAAACCAGACATCAGAGCTGATTGCTTCAAGAAGTTTGTATTCCTCCTTTTGCAGGAGAGACCAATGCTGTGCAGCAGAGAGATCCTGAAAGACATTTCTCTCCCAATATGCCTTCAGCAATCTGCTCATAGATCAACCTTCAAGCCTCTGGCATAATCCTTCAAAAGTAAGATAGTATTGCACAGCCAGGAGTCTGGGCATCCTAACTTAAAACAGAATTTTCATTCTGCTGGAGTGTGTGGGGTAATAAATAATCCATTTGTCTCAGCACAAATAGCTTGAAAACAAGACTTTAGATGTCTTTAAACCGTCACATTCCCCCAACAGCTAACACCAGACCCCCTAGTTTTGTGAAGATGGCTGAAGAAGTTGGGAGCAGTCATACTTCAGGAAGAAGGTAAGAAAATCACAAGATGATTTAAGCATTTTTACATGTGTGTTGGTTTTGCACAGCCTGGTTTTTGGTAGCAGAGGGGCCACAGAGGTGGCTTCTCTGAGAAGCTGCTGGAAGCTTCCACCATGTCTGGCAGAGCCAGCCCTTGATGGCTCTGAGGATGGACATGCTGCTGGCCAAGACTGGGCCAATGAGAGATGGTGGTAACGCCTCTGTGTTAACATATTTAAAAAGAAATCAAAATAAAGGTTGAGGGCACAGTTTCAGTTCTAGCCAGAAAAGAGGAGGAGATGAGAACATGTGAGGGAAACAACATGGAGACACCAAGGTCAGTGGAGAAGGAGGGGCAGGAGGTGCTCCAGGCACTGGGGCCGAGATTCCTCTGCAGGCCGTGGTGCAGCCCATGGTGAAGCAGCTGCCCCTGCAGCCCCTGGGGATCCACAGGGAGTGCAGAGATCCACCCACAGCCCATGGGGATCCACAGGGAGTGCAGAGATCCACCCACAGCCCCTGGGGGAGGTGCCCATGTCGGAGCAGGTGGATGCCTGGGGGAGGCTGTGGTCCTGTAGGAGACCCATGGAGAGAGAGGCCTTGCTCCCAGGTTGGAGCAGCCTGGCCTAGGAGGACTGTACCCCATGGAAGAGTGACCCACGCTGCAGCAGTTTTGGGAGGACTGTCTGCCCATGGGAGGGACTTGCATTGCAGCAGTTTTGGCAGGACTGCTCCTCATGAGACTGGAGCCACACTGGAAAAGTTCATGAAGAACTGTCTCCCATGGGAGGGACCCCATGGTCTCACTGGGGAACAACCTCTCTCCCTGCATAGCAGAGGAAAACCTTGGGTGACAAACTGACCAGAACTCCCATATTTTGTCTCCCTGAACTCTAAGTGGGAAGGAGGGAGGGGTTGGGGGGAAAAGGTGTTTTAAGGGCTTATTTTACTTCTCATTATCCTGCTCTGATTTTGTTAGTAATAAATTCACTTTGCAACTTAAGCTGAGCCTGTTTTGCGCCCTTGGAGTGTTTTCTCCCAGTCCCTATCTCGACTCATGAACCCTTTGTTAAATTTTCTCTCTTGTGCCCAGCTGTAGCAGGAGAGGGTGAGTGAACAGCTTTCATGGGTGCCTGGCATTTGGCCAGTGTCAAACCACAACAATGTGGAAGAGAACATTTTCTGCAAGAAATATCAAAGGCTTTAACTTTCATCATGACAAAGAGAGAAATGAACACTTCAGATCACTCTATTGGCAAACAACCATGCCCATAATATTAACAAACAGAAACCACTGTAAACCATTGTAATTTTTTCCTGGACATAGTTCAGATTTCAGCTTTACCTATTTCAACTTCATCTGCATTTGAACAAATTTAATTTCAAACTCATGTTAAGTCTTTCCAAGACCTGATACACTACAGGAGGGAACAAGCAGTAAGTCAAATAACAATCTGAACCTTAAACCTTCCTACAAATAAAAGAACATTTGACAAAACAATAAGGAATGCTATAAAGAAAACCATATTTTTTTCATCTAAAAAGCAACAGCATTATGAGAAAAACCTTTGAAGACCTTCCGGTTGAAAATGGCAGCTGTTTGAGGGAGAGGTCACGCAAGCTTCAACACCAACCTTCAGCATTCTTCTTTATTTCTTTGTTAAACTGCTATAATTTCCCAAGTTCCCCAGTGTCTGGCAGAGAGAAGGCAGCAAATTAAAGCCAAATGATCTGGAGGAAATTCCAGCTGGCAGGATAATGCACTGAAGAGGACCACAGAAGGCTGAACACCCTCTGTAACAGTCTTCTACAGCATCTTCAAACACTTATCCAGATGAAACAAAGCAAAATCCTGGACCTAACTAGTCAGTATTAATTGGGACAAAACTTTCCTGTTTCTACTCCTTTGAGAAGGAGTAAACAGCCAGAGTTCACTCAATACAACAAATAGTTGACTTCCACTCCCCTAAGAAGACACAGCAGCAGCTGGTGAGAGATTCCTGAGAAATTTGTCCTTCAGAGCTTTAAAAAAAGTCCTTTATCTTTGCATGTATGTCCTGACTACTCTGACTCAAAGAAAAGCAGTGACAGAAACTGGGGATTGCTAATGTGCTTACTGAATAAACGTTAATCAGGAAAATTACAGTTAGAAAGAATTCCAATTTTAAAAGAGTATTTACTTTGAATACTCCATTCTGACTTCAAGTTTGATCAAGTATTGACATCTACTGCACCTCTTTCAATAGTCATCTAGGATTTCAAAACCTTGAGGTCCCATCTATACCTACTGCTCAACAATAAAACATTCATTATCTGATCAGAGTTTTATTCTTTTTCTCAAATATAAATCATACTTATATATGTCTTTTATTTATTATACTTGAAAGTTACTAAGAAGCCTCTAACATTAAAGATGGCTTTTCAAGAAGACTGACAAAACATGCCTTTTCCTTGACATGTTGCAACAGCCACAAGTAAACCCTTTCCCTCATAACAGGGAGAGGTGTATCACCTCTCTTACCAAAAATAGTAATTGTATCTGCAAAAAGCAATTCGGTTGACATTTCCCAAACAGATTTTAATAAAACTGGAGCTGAGGCCTTCCTAGCTCCAAGAAAAACACCAATGGGCTAGCAGTTTTCAAAACACTGCAAATTCATTCTCTCTTGCCTTTTTCACTTCTTAAAAACTTTGAAAAGTCTTACACATTTTGCACTGATCCCTGTTTTTTAATTCCAGCAACTTTAAACATGTGAACATTTGCCACATATATGTTTGTTTGGAGGCTGCCCATATTTTTGGTACCTACATATCCACATGCACAAAAAGCAATACAAGATGCTCTAACAGGGTCTGTTAGGGCCTAAAAACCATGGAACCACTTGATATTTACGCTTATTTCTTTAATATGCTTACTTCTACTGCTTCTACTTACTTCCAATAATAAAATAGGAGATACTTGAAAATTAATGAGTTTGTAGTCTCATTAGAAACGTTGTGTTCACAGAATGTAACGAAAAGGAGAACCTGCAGGATACGCTGAAGTAAGGCCGTGTTATGACACCAATTTGCTACGGCGTAAGTTCAGACACAAATTCCAAGACAATTTCTTACAAGATAAACAGGAAGCATTAAGGAATTGCTACACAATGCTTGTAGAGCTGCTGCTGGTTGGATGTTTGCCACCTTTCCCCCTGCTGTTTCCTGTGCCATCTGAGTAAATCTCGCAGCACTGGTTGGAATGAAGAGAAATTGAAGATGGGTTGGGAAAAGAGTTATGAGGTACCAAATATTCATGAAAATGTAACAATAAAAAAGCTAACCTGAACAGCTTGCATGTGTGGTGACTGAATGACTGAGGGCTGTGTGGCTTGAATGACACCCTGGACATGAACAGTTTGACCAGAAGGCAACTGCACTAGAGTTACAGCTGGAGATCCTCTTCCAGCACTGGAAGCAGCTACAGAAACCTGCAAAAATTACAATCATCATGTTTAAGTAAGATGCCTTAAGACTTCAGCAAATGCTTTTAGAATCGATAACTAAAACAAACTGATTTTGTTGCCATATCTAAAATAGCTTAGATGTATATAATTATCACACACAAAAATAAACTAGTTTTACTAGTAAAAGTTTGGCATGTACCTTTCCAAATGGTATGGAAAGCTTAAAACTGTACCCTAACAAACTGCAAATCTTTGGTTTTTTCCCTCCAGAGACTTTGTATTTTCTTTTCAATCAAGAAAACCCCCCAACCCCCAGCCACTGCACACCAAATCTGCTGTTGTAGCATGAAGGTTAGGAAGAACCTCCAGAAATATAACAAAACCCATGCATATTCACTGGAGTGGAATGTCACCGCAACATAAAGGGCAGAATGTTCTTAGGGGAAAAAAAAAATCTACAACTGCTTTAGTTTTGTTTTGCTTGTTAGGTAAAAAGTTATGCTTCTCAGATGGATGTCTCAAGAGACATGAGAATTCTTCAGATACAAAAAAATCACCCTGTTAAATAAAGCCATACCAGGATTTGTAAACTGATTTAGTTTAATGGACTCCTGTTATATATATATAATTATATATATCAAGAAAAAGAGACTTGGAGTGTATCAGAGATTCAAAACAACAACAAAAATAAAGAACACCTGAATCAGCCCTAGAACAGCTTTCCTCAGCCTGTGACTCTCAACTCTTAGTACTGAGGACGAATGGGTTAAGAAACAGTTTAACACCTATGGGCTAAGAAATAGTTCAATATTTCTCCTGTTACTGTTAAATCTATTAACAGAAACAAATACTGATGGCAAAGGGAAAACACTGTGATTGATCTCCAGTTGTGTGATGAAACATCTCTAAACTAGGAAAGGAAGACAACGACAAACATAAACCATATCATAAAAAGAAATACTGTGTTTTTCAATTAAACTGCATTGAAAGGTCTTGTTTCTATATGCTGCACATTCAACAATAAACTCAGACTCAAACATAAAATTCTGTTATTATTCCATTCCTAGCTTTGTTCTCAGCTTCAAAAGTATCTCGTATGAGCAGTAAACATAAAATGAGATGACAGTGAGAAGAAAAACATGAAGAATTCTGAATGTTAAAAAAACCCAAACAGTTAAAGAAACTTTTGTATTTTTTGTGTATTTACACTGAAGTGTTTTTTTAAATCCAAATATGAAAACAGTTTTCATTCCTGAGCCATATGATATTGCTTGTCTAGGAAATAATCCCTTCTTGAAGCAAGTGAAAAATTTTAACTGCTATTAAGATGCACTGCTACCAAAAAGTCCTGACGTTGGTTCAAATTACCTCAAAGAAACAATGTTTCTAGGAAACAAAGACAGGATCTTATCCACATTCACTATGCAATTGTTCAATGTCATAGGAAACTGAACTGCTTTTCAGAAAACAGAACAATTGAGGGCATTTTTAACCCTGAAATGGGTTCCTTAAATCATTCCTTAAATGGCATGAAATGGCAACAGGGAAATAGGATATACAGACCTTCTTCCCAACCTATTCAACAAATATTAATGTTACAAGAAATTTATCAGAAACAGATATTTGAAATTAAGCTTTAGAAACTCTCAATGATCTGAAGAGAATGATCTATTTTTGTGGCAAAGCTTATGTCCTAAACCCAAGCTTCAAGGAGAGATCAGAGAGCAGTCTTTATGTTTACAAAGCATGCTAACTTTTCAAAACATTATAAAGGCAATTTCACCAAAGCTTTCCATTTACTGCTCTCTTTGTGAGAATTGCAATTTGGTACAATACTCAGTGGGTCAGAAAGAACTTCGAGTACAACAGTCATAAAACAGTAAAAGGTGAACAGTTTAGGAGTTTCTTTTTGGTACACAATGGGTCAGTCACACATAATTAGGGAATAATCCAGCACTTGAGATTAAGAAACTACATTCATTTTAAAGCTCTTTATTCAGTATAATCACATAGAAAAGAAAAAAAAAAGGAAAACCTCACTCAGCTAATACTCTTTTGGACTAAAGTTTACAATATAAAAGGAGAAATTGTTTTGTTCCCATTAATTAAGAGATTAAATGAAGGGGGGATAAGTGCTAAGGGAAGAGGACATGGCAGTATTACAAAATCTTCAAGGTTCATATTCTGCATCACTTTTATAGATATTAGAAATTATTATTGGAATTTTGATTCAGATTTCCCTTTGCAGTTTTCAAGCTGAATATTCCTGTGTTAACTGAAATCCTAGAACATTTTGATGCTATCGTGCGTAAATCCTGACTGAAACAAACTTGGCAAAAAAATTCTCTTTCTGACATCAGTGATGAGCAATGCTACCTTTAACATCATTGCTTCAAGGACTGTCTGGCACAGCAACTGAAAACAATCCACACAAGCAACTCAGGAACACAGAGGGTGAGGGGAAGCTTAACACATTCTGTAGTTTCTGTGCTCCTAGGCATTCAACAGTCACATCCAATAGCGTCAACAAGTATCAACCATGCAACCCATAATAGCACTATGGTCCCACATTTCAGCTGCTTGGAAATGTAAGTGCTTCCTCTTCTATATGGGGAGAGAAAAGTAGTCAGCAAGAATGACCAGGTACTACCCTCCTACTGAGGCACACACTCCTGCAGAGAAAGAGGCTGCCCATCGTTTATCTACGTCAAGACACACGGTCCATCGGAGCAGTTTGCCTGGGGATCCTGGGAAGGTCAGATATCCTCTCCCTGCTAAGTACTGCAGAGGTTACCTTCACATTCAACCCCTCACCCTCAGCATTGCCAAATGCAGAACACAATACACAGGCCCATCTGATTTCTGCCCCTGCTGTAGAATCTAAATACTACAAGGACTCTAGAAGTAAAGTGAAAAGCAATTCTGGAACAGTCAAGGCAAATCCACACCTAACAGAAGAACAAAGGACCTGCCACATTCAGGTACTGAGTAGCCTCTGTGAGGAAAAGCTGGAGACAGATGTTTTGATCAATTAATTCCAAAGCTACTGCCAAAATAGAAGCACCTACTTTTAAGGAAAATGAGGTTAGGCTGATTCCAGACATTTGGTGCCAGCATACGCTTTGAGGAAGCACAAAATGGTGACATAGCTGTACATTTATAATCCTCTAACATCAACTTTGCTAAATGGCCATCATTTGCATTTGGCAGGCTGGCTTTAGAGCCTCACTTACAACAGCCTAGCAAACTCCTATAGGTCTCAATCTGTAGGGAGCAAGATTTAACTTGGTTTGATGTCAAGAGCCCACAGGGACAACCCCCCTGGAGTGCTAAACTTGAACAGTCCCAGCTTGCACTGGCTATGCACTCCAGGCTCTGAAAATCTCCCTGTGCTCTCTGACAGCAGTTCTCACATTGTAAATCCTGACATATGTCTCATTCAGGGCCAGCACCAAGAGGTCAACAGATGGTATCTCAGACAAGGTCAGCAGACAGCTCTGCTGATAGACAACATGACAAAGTAAAAAAAATGAATCAAAGAGGAACCCATCAAGATGTAGGATTAAAGAAAAAGAAAACACAACTGAAAGTGTTTCTGTCAAATCTGAGAAAGGCTAAAGTACATTGATTATACTTAGTACATTGTTATACTAAAGTACATTGTTATACTTAGTGTAGCTGAGCACAGAGCAACACAGAATGCAGTATGGCTTCTAGAAATCCTGCAAAAGAACATCTAATTTCTCTTTGACTACCACTGCAGATATAAGTGTTCCAAGACATAAGTTTGATGATCATCAACACTATCAAATATTCCAATACAACTTAACTTCCTTTTAAGTAGAGCTCTACATGTAGCAACAGATGATCTGTGCATGTGAGACAATCCAGAGAGCTCATCTCAAAACAGGCTGAGAAATTTTCCATCTCACACCTCTGCTCTTCCCTCAAAGACATCAAGCTTTTGTACAGGTGTTCTGCACATTTTCAACAGCTTCTAAAGACAACCACCAATAATTTTATTTTCTTACCAATTGATTTAGGTGGCTGGATCACAAAAATGTTACCCTGTCAATTCATCAACTGGCTAAAAGTGAGGGATGCAAGAAATGCAACTATAAACTGATTCTACAGTAGGACATTTCTTTATAAAAATAACTCTTTAATGGACAAAAAGTGCATCTCATCTTTGCTAGTTTCAAATTTACTCATTCTTGCTTTAGTAGAAAACATAATTATACTTCCAGCACCAAAAAGTTGCAGGATACTGCTATATTATCTATGACACAAGCTAAGAAAAAAATACAAACACTGTTTTTTCTCTAAAAATAATGTATAATAGGTCCTTCTTAGCATTGGAGGTTATCCCATCACACCACAGTGCTCCAGCCAACACATTCTTAATGTCTCCTCTCTCTCAGAACAGGGACAACATTAAAAATGCTTCAGCACAAAGCAATCTCTGCCCTCTAGAGATTGTCATCTTATGGAGTACCGTGTCCATCCTTTTAAAACTAAATGGCAGGTATTTCTTTTAAAAGTCTGGACTACAGAGGAGGGAGAAATAAGTCAGCTGCTTCCCCTCAAGAACAAAAAGAAAAAAAAGTGCCCGCTGCCTACATAGTTGTATCCCTCAACATTCTGCTAGTCACTCCCTGGCCAAAGTCATAATTCAATTAAATATCAAGCACATTAAAAACCATTGAATTCCATTTGGCCATAAAAATTCCACCTGTTTCACTGGAAGGGCAGTCACCTGCTGGCAGATGCCCAGAGAGGTTCTAGAGACTCCATCCTTGGAGATATTTGCAACCCAGACAGACAGTTCTGGGTGACCCTGCTTGCACAGGTAAGTCAAACTAGATAATCTCAAAAGGTTCCTCCCAAGCTCAGGCCTTCTACAATTAATTCTTTGATAATACACAGAAAACCAGAAATTAAAAGGTAGTGTATTAAAATGTTTTACTTCTGACTGACCAAAACCAAGACAGAACAAATATTTCCCTAGAAAAATCAAAGCCCCTACCCCTCACCCCTCCCAGAGATATCTGAAAAGGAGCCCTCAGTTTCAGAGACCAGGCATTTTAGCTCTCATTAAGAATCAAGTCATTTCTCTTCTCCTATTTCTGCACATTTGCAACAAAATTAGTAGGAGGGATGATTGGAAGTTGGCACAGGATATTTCAGTCACTTTTAGTGGTTGTCTTCTCTTAACTGCACTCCTCCACAGGCCAAAGAGGGAGAAGATATCTGTGTTCCTCTGTAATACACAGGCACTGGACCAGTGGCACAGCCACAAATTCCTCAGAAACACATGAATTTCCCATCTGGACCACCACAAAATCAGTCAGATTTCCCATACAGGGGCCTGGAGCAGCCTTTAACCCCTCAACACCCAGCCCCAACTCACCATGACAAAGCGCCTCACCTTCCAGGCCAGCCAGGTAGGAACACAGACTAAGAAAATCCTACTCATCTTCACCAAAGGAGTGTTTCAACGAGGCCTGTCAGCAGTAAGTGCTCTGTCTGGGCACTTTTACCACACCAAATGCTGTGGCACAGCAGCCTGAGGGCCCTGAGGGCGTGTGCGGGGCTGCAGGCCCCGGGAGCCAACGGCTGAGGACGCGGGCACAGGCCCGGAGCCCTCGCAGCTCCCGGCGCCCTCGGAGTGGGAACACGGCTCCAAGCCCGCTCCAGGGCAGCCCAGGAGGGGAATGTCAGCGCCAGCTCCCTGCACCAAGCAGCTCTGACAGGGCCAGGACAGCTCTCTGAGCCATCTGACCAGAGAAAAGGACTCCACACGCCAAGTCCACACTGTTACCCTCAGCCCTCAAACTGAGGTACATGTTCTGGTTCAGTGCTAACTGAATGAGATTCATCAACACTTCACAGTTACTCGTTTTAATTGTCAAATACGAGACCCATATCCAGTACAGCTGAATCTTCACACACAGTACTCAAGCATTAAACGCAGACAAACATGAAAAGTGTTATACACTGCACAACATAGGAGTGCAAAAGCTCTCCTACAACATTAGTGACACCTTTGTCTCTGGATCAACATTAAAAATCCCAAATGACAGAACTCAGAACCGTCTTCTCCAGAGACTATTGCAAAAGCCAATAGATTTTACACATCAATCACCCTATGAAGTTGAAACAGAAAATTTGAACAGAACTACTGAAGAAGAAATGAGGGGATGACATCAACAGAGCAAACCAAATAAAATTCTTAAAGAAAAAAAAGAAAAAAACTGAACAAACAATATTCCCAATGCTGCATGTATCAAAACCAACAAAAAAGTTGATATTTTGCAGTCTACTTTGTGCCTGAAGATCTGACAAAAAGAACAGCTGCTTTCAGTTTTAAAAATATATCTATAATGTAAATCAAGTATCTAACATATGAAATACATGGCATTAAATCTTAGCAAATAACTTCTAACTCCCAATGATGAAAAAATTCTGTAGGATGTTTTTTAAAATCAGTTCTTTTATTTAACAAAGGGGTTTTGAAGATCCTTTTAAGTGGGCCATATACTTTTCTGAAGCTATAAATCTTAATACTGTCAGGAACACTGTCTCTCAAGTGTTGAATGTTTCAGTAGATATTTTTAATGTTTGAGAATTGTTACTATATAATCTTTTATCCATTAACTACCAAAGAATAATCCAGGCAGAGCCACCATAGAGAACGTGTAAAGTATGCTTTTAGAAGTCCAGACACTGTCATTGGATACACAAGGATGAAACAAAACAAGCACACATTAAAAATGTACCTGCAATTAGATGAAATACATTCTGTACAAAAATTGAAACTAGGAGAGAACCATGGTTATTTTTATTCATGTTTTCATTTTTACTATACAACACATCTTCAAGATACACAAATGGTTTAGATATGTTTGATCTTGTAGTCACCTCAATTCAAGACCTATCTCTGTAACAAATAATCACCTTGTGAAAGTGAAAGGAAAAAACCCATGTGTCTACTGATCACTCTTGTCTGAAAGGGCTGCTAAAAGTGTTACCTTTTAACACATCTGATGTTATATTAGTCCTTTGTTAACTACTGCAGGCATAGCTTCCTGTATACCTTTGCTATATTTCTCCTATTTAATACCAAGACTTATAAAATATGAGAATGACATACAAATATCACTTCATTGATTCTTCTCATCTTTCTACATTTCAACTTACCTCAGATCCTGAGGAAATCTGAGTTTGGCCTGGCTGATTCTGAAGGTGACCAGCACTTCTCTCTGTCATAGAATCCACTGCATTGTCATCCTGTTCAACCATTTCCATGGTCATCAGTCTAAAAGTAAGTACACACACATTTAAATAACTCAGTATAGGGAGGTATATCAGGCAGCTAGGGAGAGTAATTCCAAACTACTTTGTATTTGGAGCAGACAGAAAATAAACGTTTCTGTCAGACTGAAGTCCTTTCCTCCTTCCCCTGTATTAAAATATTCACTCATATAGCCAGGAACTCTAAAACAAGTCTTTTTGAAAGCTGCAGGGAGAGGCAGAGGTTCTCAAGGAGGGACAAGCAGAGACCCAGGATCCCAGGCAGTGCTGGCAGTGCTGCCTGCAGTTCCCTCCAGCCTCAAGCTTCCCAGCAGCCATGGGCTGTTTCAGCCCTCTTGAACCTTAAAAGATGCCTATTCCCAGCTGGCATCTATGCTTGAATTGTCTGTAAACTACTCATGGCTCAAGAGTCACAACAATTCTTCTCACTTTACAGGCTTAAAACTAGGGTAGATTTCACTGAAAAATAAGCAACTTGCTAACCCTCAATTTAAAGTAAGAGTTTATACATCATACAGAAAGCTTCCAAATCTGCTATATAGAAATGCAATTACCTGACAGTTCCTTTTCGATATTTCTTGGCACACTTAGTCATAACGGAAGGTTTGAGTTTTAAAACAAGAGCTTGGATCTCTTCGGCTCCCTTTCTCTCCTACCAAACCCTGCACTGAAGGTGCAACATTGAACAGGTGATGTCAAACATTGCCATGGCAACAGGTCAGTTTACAAACAGAACAGAGACAGGACAGGGTCAGGCAGAGGCAGGCAGGATGCCCTCAGGCACGCTCCCACCTACACCCTGCCTGCACAACCAATTGACAGCCACAAAAGGAAGACACGCTATTAGTTGAGGGATTTAGGAGGCAGCAAATCTCAGTTCCTCAGGTTGTTCCCATAACTAGGGGATGCCAAGCCTGACTGAACTCAAAGTTCAATTATTTTAACTGGCTGATTGTTACTTTGTTTTTTTTCTCAGGACTTACACTGCAAAATGCAAAAGGCAGGGAAGGACTGCTACCCACCTGACTCTGAGGCTCTGGAATTTAGTCCCACATGTTATAAGTCAATTACATTAAATCAAATTAAATGTAAACCAAACTCCTTTCGTGGCACTACTTTACAGAACATTCCACAATCTTTGAAAAGAATAAATTTTATTTGTTTTATAAAAATCAAATTTTTGCCTAGAATAAAGGTATGAAAATATGAAAAGATATCCAAATGATGCAGCATATTTCTAGTTCATATGTCTCCAATGGTATTCTACTGACCAGACTTAGCAGTACTATAGCTGCAAAACAATTCAACATTTTATGGGTTAACATGAGTATTTCTGTTCAGAGGTTACATACCTTTTGCCAGTATCAATTTAGATTACAATCATAGGGAGCTATTTTACACCTAAAATCTTTCTACATTTTTGTCTTGCTAGTTACCACTAATTACCTTTTACTTTAGATACAATCTAATTAAATATTTACTGAAATTCACCAAAGTCTAACAGCTCTGGTGAAAATGTCTTCACCAAGCTTTTCATCATAATTTTCTAAATGAAGATGTTATCTAATTAAACTATTGAAGTTGTGTATGTGTGCAATATAATAACAATAACAAAGTAGGAAAAAAAGTTCTTCCTTTGTAAAATAGGGCCACCCAGAGGGTCTCAAATATGAAAGGTCTATGTGGTTCATGCAAGAAAAAGCTTCAGAATAGCTCACACACCAAGGAAGATTAAATAATGCATAGGTACTGGCAATAATTTCATTGTAATCTCTTCCTAAAGATGGGAATATAATCAGAATCAATTCACGTTATGAAGGCCCTGAAATATTTTTGTATCCAGAGCCATCTGTCACAGAAAACCTACTGTTGAAAAATAAAAACCAAAACCAAACAAAAAATCCAAGTACTTTTATTCCCACTGAATGCATTTCATAGAAATTTTACCTAGAAAGAGCCATTTTGCATCTTGGAAAATATTTAGTTCCTAACTTTTAGCTTAATTTCTCACTGATTGCAGAACAGTACAAAAATGGATTTATTTCTACTACTTTATCAGGATTTTTCTCCCCAAGTCTTATCATCTGCAGTACTTCACTAACTAAGTTCACAAAAACCTACAAAAAGAGCAACAGAGCAGCAGAAAATCTAACAAAGTTATTCCTCATATTTTCCAAGATACAGTACAGAGGAAGGGGTGCATTTTTTGATTATTTATATTTAATTAGAAAAACAACAGCAAGTACTATGCATATCAGTGGAGTCACAAACATAATTAAGATTTATGTCATACATGGAAAACTCTAGAATTTATATAGATTTTCTGTCTATAATTGTGTATATTCTGACTCTTAATACAAATGATTGGTTCATTTAAAACTTTATCAAGGTGGAATAAATCCTGAAAATTTGACTGCCATAAAATGCAACCAACTACTCTGAAACACAGCAAAATACTTTTCCTAGATGAGCTCAAAGCTGCTTCTTTTTGACAAATTCTGTGAGCAAACGGTGACTTGACTTAAAACAATACCCAAATATAAAGATCCAATCATAGCCTAAAAAAAACCCAAAACTAAAATAACGAAGTATATGAGTAATTTTAAATATACACAAACTATCTTGGCATAAAACTTCAGTGAGAAAGAGGAAAGAAAAACTGTAGCAAATTAGTATCACAAGTCAGATGTGTTACAAGATTAGGAATCTTGCACAGACACAACCATGGCAGGAGCAGGTCAGCTGCAGTCATTTGAGCCCAGGGGCAGCCCTGGCACAGTCACACCGAGCTGTGCCAGTCCACGTGGGCTTGCGCTCAGCTCAAGGCCAGGCATGCCAAGGAACTCCTGGATTTCAGCCTGGACTGTCTTCAGAGCACTCTCATAAACTCTCAGATCCTACAACCTCACTTGTATAGGGCTTTTATTTCCTGTACTACGTATCATGTCAACATGAATGCATCAAACTTCTTAATAAATACACAGAAAAAATACTGAGGAATACCATAATGATGCTTTTTCTAAAACATCAATAATACAGACTGTGGCATGAAACAGTTACTAATCCAGTCCAGAAAACACTTTCCACACATATCACACCAGATCAGTCTGCAGTGCAAGCAAATTCTTACGTGTTCATTGCTTTTTAAGTTTCAAAGAAAGAAAACAAACCAGAATCTTCCGCCAAACTCTTAAAATCCTTTATAAAAGTCTATCGGTAGCAGTACACATCACACTTTAAAATTTACATTACTTTCCTTCTACCTTAAAGGAAAACTAAGCAAATTGTTTGAAGTAGGTGATCTTGGGTCCTGTTTAAAATTGTATAATG
Organism: Notiomystis cincta; assembly: GCA_013398075.1. NCBI lineage: Eukaryota > Metazoa > Chordata > Aves > Passeriformes > Notiomystidae > Notiomystis > Notiomystis cincta. The sequence continues at coordinate 215,207 of VZRX01006149.1, forward strand.
TTTTTCTTCATTGTATGACTAATTATATACAAGTTTTAGTCTTATACTCGGTAATAATACATTTTTCTTCTTTATCTTAGTTGCTTACAAAGACTGAACAATAATTTTAAATATTTGTCTGGATTTTTAAATTAAATCAACAAGTTACACCTCTGCACTCACATAAAAAGGAGACAAAAATGGTTTTCCATAATGTAAGCAAAGATACCTGCTTCTTCCTACAACACTGCAAAGAGATCTTCAGGATCTGACAGGAAGTTTAACTGTTACCAAACCAGCAACATTTCAATATATATAAGCACGTTTACTATAGTCACTGAGACTAATGGACAGCAGGTCAGTGGCACATAAACACTGATTAAGATGATGCATACAGGGCACATCAAAGGCTTCTTCAACTGCGACCAGATGAACCAACCCTGACAGGAGAAATCTGACACACAGAATCAGCTAGAGGAAAACAGAAAATTTTTCCTAGAAAAGTCAAAGCAATTTACAGCTAAAGGTGTGAAATTTTTCTATTTTTGCCCATAGGTAAGAGATGAAGGATAGCATCCCTATCAAGACATGTTCTTTTGCAATAAAGAGCAAAAGCTGTTTGGTTTACACCACTGCATATTAATATAATTTTTTAATGTCTATTTGTGAAATTATACTGCAAAAGCAAATTGCTACAGTATTTTGCATAACTCGAAGTATCTGACTGTCTAATTAAATACTCAGAGACATTTTAAAAAACAACTTTTTTATTTCAACCATCCTTTATACATCATACATATGCTTACAAAGGTGGTTCAATACAAAGGAAATCAGTAATAAGAGGCTAAAAAATATGTTTCAGCCCTTACTCTAAATCTCTTTAGAGGCTTTTATTCACAGGGGAGTTACTAGAAAGGAAGAATGTGAATTTACAAACACCCATTTTGCATTTATCGATGACCCCACAGTGAGTGTGGAAACTCTCAGAATTAACTCGTTTCAGAAGAGCATTGTGTTTCCGAGTATGAACTCTGTAACTCTTTTACCACCCTGGTGCTGTGAAAGACACCAGCTGATAAGGTGGTCACAGAATTCAGTTACGTAAAATGTGCAGCAGCGCAACAGACCCGATGCTGAAAGCACAAACTTTCACTTTTCAGTATCACCAGAAGTTTCACCACTAAACTTCTTAGGTCTCCCCTACACTCACTCTCAATATTTCTCAGTAGTTTCTTCCCCGAACACCTCAGCTAAACCCTAAACCCCAAAATCTTTTCTGAAGCCCCAAGCTGCCACTACCGTGAGCGCAGGCAATGCTACCCGGCCCCTCGGCACCCCAAGCACCCCGAGAAGGCAGCGCAGAGCGGCTGCGGGAGGACACACGGTCCCCTCTGGAAGGGCCCAGCAGCCCCTGGACAGGCCAGAGGATCAGCCAACATCAATCCCCGTGGAATCGCTCCGCACGCGGCTGCACGCAGCACTGAAAGTGATGCTATCACAGCAGGGGGAGATGGAGACAAAACGCTCCAAGTTTTAAGCACGACCTCGGACTCGTGAAGCCCACTGCGATCATCCCCCACATGTTCCGACCCAGCCCCGAGAGCCCCACGGGCAAGGGTATAACCGGGCGCAACGGACTACGGGGCAAATGCCACCGGCACCTCCGCTCCCCCTCGGCCGGGGCAGCCCCGCCGAGGCCCAGG
>VZRX01006149.1:217281-227308 GCA_013398075.1 Notiomystis cincta
GGCCGCGCTCCGGTCGTGCGATAGCGGGGCGGTGCCGTGCCCGCTGCCCGTCGCGCCGGCCGGGCCCCGCCGATAAGGGCGTTTTGTCCCCCCCCTTTCCCCCGTAGGGTCCAGCCCCGGCTGTCCCCGCGGTGACCGAGGGAAGGGACGCGCGGCACAACACCCGGCTGTCCCCTCGGGGCGGTGCCGGAGCCCTGAGGGACTCGGAGACCTGCCCAGAGGCCTCCCCGCCGAGGTGCTGCCCACAGGTTGTTCTGTAATTGTGCTTGGGGAAAGCACGTCTCTTACATTAGTCAGTCCTGGTATGACATCGTATTTCACATTTATTTGGCTAAATAAATAAGAAATTGCCAAGAGGCAGCAATCAAGGAGCGACGTGCGTGTTTCCCCGCTCGCTGCCACGGGATTACGGCCAAATATCCTGAGTCATGTTGGGCTTGTGCTGTAGGTGTGAGCGCGTCCTTCGCGGGAGCACAGGGCCCCTCGACTCAGGGGTAATAATATTAAAATGCAATAAATGCGTAAGCCATAAACTTTGTTACTAGTGGTGTTTGAACATCAAATCTTACTGCTGCTCAGTATTTTACAAAGTAGTGTAAGAAGGGATTATACTGCAGTATATTTTTAATTGGATGTCTATACATCGCTGCATGTATGTTCTGAAGTTGGGTAATGTATTTACACATTTTTATGTTTTGGGTTTGGTTTGTTTGGTTTTTTTTTTACTGTGAGAAACTACCCGGTGTGCTAAATAAACATGAAAAATCTAAGTTAATTTCACATAACTCATTGTGATTGAAGAATTGGAGGATGTGTGTGTCAGGATTGGTGATAGGTCCATACAGGTCAAACACTCAGTCTTATTCATGGCATGAAGAGAACCTGCGTATTGATTTCCTGTGTTTTTAAAAAAACAAATAACTCTTATCTCTGACTTCGTAAGAGATGAATCATATTTATTTGCAAAGGTTTTGCCTTTTAGCATTGAGTTCTTTAATTTGCTTCACAGGAGTTATTTAACACAGCTATCATAATGGCAATCTAGTGGAAAAAATACAGAATCTTCAGTTATCACTACTGCTTGTGCAAGTTTTCAGTTTTCATCCTACATTTCCTTTGTTGAAATATTGAACACCCCCTTCCTGTTTTGTTTCCCTCCCTTTGTTGCATATATATTATGTGTCTCTTGTGGGTTTTGGATTGGAGTTTCTCTTCCCATAATTAATTTTGGTTTAAGAGCTTACCCATTAGGTACACTATTGTTATGCTCATTCATTAAAAGATATGTTTTACTAGAAGACCTCTTGTCCATTAAAAATATTTGTTAGAATAGTAAGATAATCAAATGAACAGGCAAGTGTTAAACTACTGAGAATTATTCTGCTGAAACCTTTGGAAGAAATTCCAGCTTTGCCTAAATAGCTTTTAGGATACTAGCAGCACCTCCAAAATATTTTTGAAGGTAGAAGTCTTATTACAAACAGGAAGAAATTTCAAATGAGTGTGCTAAATAATGGAAACCACTGGAGTGAGTTACCTGTAAACAAAGTGAGAATTTCCATGAACTCTTCAGGCCTGGATTTGGACAAGCAGTTATTTTTTATTAGTTTTCGAGTAAGTCGTAAACAGATTTGAAATGTTTAACGAAGAATTTATTACTATTTATACCACTTCTCTCGTAATGAAGTGTATCAGAGGAATGAGGGAGCTGCCAGAGGGATTTAGACCTTGGAGATACAAAGATGACTAACCAGATTTGGCTCTTGATGCAGCTCGCTGAAGTTGGTGGGCTGGAAGGTGAAGAGAATGAGGAGCAGGCGCGTTCTCACCACAGCAGGGCTGGGGTACCGTGTTTGTTACCTGCTGCCAGACTGGCCTGTGCCACAGAAGTGCTCACTTCAGCTAAAACCAGCTCTCTTTAAATTGGGATCAGTTCCTGATGTGAACCCATTTAATTCCAAATGCTGAGACCAAAAGCAATCCTTAAGGTGGCCACACAGGTCAGGATTCATCGTGATTTTCATGATTGATGTAAGAACATAAACTTGAAATCCAGGCTGTTTACTGCCGTTAGAATGACTTCCTGAGTCATCTTTTCTCTCTAACCCCAAGTGTCCAACCTGATGGCAAATCCTGCAGATTCAAGGAAGTATCAATGATTCAGCAGCAATACTTTTTAATTGGTTTTGAGGGTAGGTTTTTGTTGGTCGTGGGGTTTTTTGTTTGTTTGTTTCTGTTTGTTTTTACTTTAGTGGGCAAAGCAGTAAGTTTCTTTCAATCTGGATCAATTCTTAACTCTGATCCACTGCACCATCACACAGAGAGAAATACCAAGAGGAGCAATAGATGAGCAGGGAGTTGGAGCAACTTCATTTGGCACCAAAAGAAACATGGTGCTCTTTGCAGAGAACAAATATTTTACCAACACACATTATATCAGCAGGAATGCCATCTACATAATTTTCAGACCACAGATTCTCACAGCTATCCTTCAAATAGATTTTTTTAAGGGGACTGAAAGAATTTGGTGCATTTCAGTTCTCATCTTATGAAATGCCTGTTTAGTTTTCTTGTAAAAAAGTTCATGGATTGTCATGGCATAAACAATGTCAGCAAAAGGGATGTGCTGCCTAGCTTAGTTGCCAATTTCTCTTTAATTAGAATCCAGACATTTGAAGATAATACACATAAAACTGACGGAAAAATAGACTGGCCTCCTATTTGAAATAATACTGATACTTACTGAGTAATAATTGTAGCACAGGTCTGCTCATGGACCACTCCAGTTTGAGCTGATTGTTGAATAACCCTACTCTACTCTTTCTTTGCCTGCAAGGAAATAGAGACAAGTGCAGAACTTGCAGAGTGGTCACAGCAAAGTGCAATCAACACACAGCCACTGTTCTCACAATTTATTTTGTTAATGTGATCAAAGTCAGAAGTAGCCAATATCCACATGCTGCAACAGAGTCCTGATCAGTCTGAAACAGAGAACAGATTAGGCAAGAAGTACACTTTAATGAGTATAAAATATAAGACTAGTAATTTATTTTACCTATTCTTTTCTTTTACAAACTCATAGCAATGCAGGAAAAAATATGGATTTCCATTGACTCGCAAATAGGAACAGAAATGGCACACCCTTAGAAAGGCAAACATTGAACAATATTGTAAAATGTAAAAGCTTTGTAAATATTTTTTTTCAAATGTATATAGATTTTTTTAGAAGTTAATATTTTATAATGCTTCCTTCCCTAAACTGTGTTAAGTTGGAAATATGACTGAGTGATAGTACAAGTAGTGTAAGAGCAAAATGATGATCCTTTTATTATTTGCTACTGCCCATCACTGGAACCTCTGAAAATCAATACTGCCTAAATTAGTGCTGTGCTAAGGCACCACCTTGACTTTTGTGGGTTGCATAAACCAGAAGCACAGGAAGGAATAGCCTTGAGGAGTCCCAGATCTGGCTTAGTGAGAAGCCTGGCCTAATATCTTTGAGGCTTTGCAGTAACTCAGCTACCTCTGCTTTGCCTCGTGTCATGTAAACAACAGGATTTCTTTATTTGGAAAGGTTGGATGTTATTCTTGGTGAAGGGAGTATCAAGTACTATTCTAGCTCCATTTTAAAAAATATCTTTAATCAGATTTCCTTGGGTTTGTAATGATTTGATTTTGGATAATAACTTGCAGTAATGTTACAATATTTTATACCCCAAGGATGAAATACAATATTTTAATGTAGTTTGTTTGTGTTTGTTTTATTTGCGGTTTTTTTTTCTTTTTTTACATTTTTAGGATTTGTAATAAGAAATTGAAGTTTATAATACAAAACAGGTATCCCAAGTCATATGCTGTTGTCTGGTATGTCCTGCAGTTTGAAAGGAGGTACTTAGTGATGCACTGAAACATAGCAAAACAAATCAGAGTACACTAGCAGCTGAACTGTAATCACTTCATGAACCACTGCTTGAACAACAACACAAATGTCTAAAATTATTTGTAAATGTGTACTGAGATACCTGGTATGGTGTTGTAAACAATGAGAAGGAGAATTGACAAGATTCAGACTGTCTGTGTCCTAATCTACCAGTCCTGGGCCAGGTCTCCAGCACTGTTGGCTCCCCACACGCTGGAGCCAGAACAAACAAAACAATGGAGAAACCCATAGTGTGAGAAATAAATTGACATTCTATAAATTGCTGCATACTCATTTGTTGCATATTCATTTCATGAGAGAAATTATTATAATGGGAAAATAATATTCTGATTAGGGAACAATGTAAGGCATCTGAAATGTTTAAAGGATTGACTGGTGACTTCAAGATATATGCATAATGATATTTCTGTTGCAGCAGAAAAAAAGAATGGTGTCTTAGATCTACTACATGAAGTTTATTCTTTTCCACTGCTGAACAATGAACTTTACTTATATAACATTTTCCTCATAACATGAAAATAACATGTAATTTGCAGTATTTATAACCACTTAAAATGTATTGCTGTTTGTAGAGATTTTTGAACTTTTCAGGTGAAAAGTACAAGGTTTGTATAAAACATTATTTTGTACTTATATATATTTAAAATACATAAACTTTACTATTAAAAGTTTTCTGAATAGGCTGTGTTAAAAGTAGTACACAGAAAACAGTTTGTAGTTGAATGGGAATACACTGTGTCACAGGAATGTGCATATGCCAAACAGTTGGCATATGCTTTTGGTTTGAAAAAGATATATCCTGTAAGGCACAGTGAGCCAGTGCAGGAATGTGGCCAGCACTAATATCGAGGAACTACCTCACACAAAGGTGAATGACATCAAACATTCAGATAATGCAGTAAAAGGCAAACACATACAAAGAGTTCATATTTATTAAAAAATATTCAATGAAAATATAAAGAAAAATACTAAGAAGAATTTGCCTTTGGTTAGCACAATGGCTGTAGACTAGATTTTCTAGCAACTGTAAGTTGCTTTTGATGGGGGAGCAGATTGTTTTGTTGGTGGTAAATGGTTGTAAATGACAGTGAAGAGCAAGAATGCAGAATATAATGAATAAATGGAGCAAGGTAAAGGTGTCTGGGAGCTATAAAGAGAAGGAAGAAGTACAAGTGAAAAGTAACTAAATTGAAGAGTATTCTGTATAACAGAAGATTATCAGGCTATTTGCAGTCTGTTTATGTGAGAGAGCTTCTGTATTTCTTTCATGTCAAGATTTGCTAGTTCTTAATCTACCAGTGATACAGATAAATGGCTCAAGAAACATATTTTTCTGCAAAGGATATATCTTTCATCAAATGCTAGCTCAACTAATTTATCTCTTTGATGATGCTATTTTGCCAGCTGGTTTATTTATGAGCTGTTTTTTCTCACTCTATTTGTCTAGCACTTTGGCACATTACAGGAGGTTTCCAACTCCATTAAGTATGAAATATGTGTTTTACTGGATTCTTTGAGAGACAAATATATATATTTATATAAAATAATTTCTCAAGAAAACCCAAGGAAACTGTCAGTGGAATGATACCTAGTTTAATTTGGAAAATGACATTTTAGAAATGGGCACTAGACATTTCCTATTTATCATATTTTAATGGAGACAGATACTATTTGCTCTTTTTCCCTTTTTCCTTTTTTTCTTCTGGAAACAACAGCTCTGCAAATTCAACCTTGTCTCAAAACTAAGTTGTGTTGCCTAAGAGTCATCATCACTAGGGCTTGTGCAGTCACCAAGTTCAAGTGTTTTTCTTCCATCTGTGTGTCTGTTTATGCATACTGCACACACAGATGTCATAGAGCTGTATGCTGGGATTTACATTTTTAGTATAGTTGTAGAACCACTCAAGATTTATATGTCTGTTTTCTCCAAAACATTGTGCCTAGCAAACAAAGAGCAGCAGCTGCCTTCCTCTCACAGTATCTGAGTATCTGCTCATAAAATCATAGACTTGCAGAATTGCTGAGGTTGGAAAAGACCTCCAAGGTCATGAAGCCCAACCTGTGGTGGAACACCACCTTGTCAAATAAACCATAGCACTGAGTGCCACACCCCGTTGTGTGCTGAACACCTCCCAGGATGGTGCCTGCACCACCTCCCTGGGCAGCCCATTCCAATGGCTGACAACCCTTTGAGCGAAGAAATTCTTCCAGATGTCCAACCTGAACATCTCCAGTCGCAGCTTGAGGCCACTTCGTCTCATCCAGTCGCTGGTTGCCTGGGAGCTGACCCCCACCTGGCTACAAGCTCCTTTCAAGGAGTTGTAGAGAGAAATAAGGTCTCCCCTGAGACTCCTCCAGGCTAAACACCCCCAGCTCCCTCAGCTGCATCCTTATATGACTTATTTTCTATACACTTCACCAGTGTCATTCACCTTCTCCAGACATGCTCCAGCATCCCAATGTCTTTCTTGAAGTGACAGGCCCAGAACTGGACACAGGACTTGCCCTATTGAACAATATCTTTTCACTGTGTTACAGCATTTCCATGAAAAGATTATTTCACTATGATTTTTAAAAAACAATTGTACAATGGTGCAAATGACCTACAAGCCTTTTATAAAAAGGCACTGCTAAAAATAGGGCTTGAATCACTTTCTGAAGACTTTCTGAAGATCAGTTTCTGAATCAAAGGGGAAGGAGAGACATTTAGAATAATATTGTTTGGTTCGTTGCTGGTACTATAAACAAATACATTCCTGGCTCATGACCTGGTAGAGGTAACAGAACTTTCTCAGAACTGTGGCTTCCCTCCCATTGCGTGCAGCATCCTCTCACGGCTCTCTCCCTCTCTCTCACTTCCACTAGCAGGGATGAGTGATGATGTTTGAACAGTTCCATGTCCTCAGCTCTGTCACCACGCTTCCCTAACTCATACTAGCTTTGGGATTTTATATATATAAGCTAAAACATGAAAACTACAAACAGTAGCTTATTTACTAGAGTAACTTTCAGGGGTAGTTTCGTATTCAAATTAAACCTGAAAGCAAAATCCCAGTAATTAACTCAAACCCAGCCAGATGATGATTCAGCCAGGACTCCTTCATTTGTAACTAAACAGAAAACGCAGTCACCTAATAGCTTCTTTAGAAGCTTTTTGTATTCTTTTTCCAAATGCTCAGATAAACAATATAATAAATAGGAACACTGAAACCTCTTATATGCCAGGTTGCTTGTTTGTTAGTAAATTATTATGTCTGATTCACTCAGCCCATAGGAAGTACCTGAGCTGTGGGCATCTGATGCACTTACTGAACATAAAGGATTTACAACCCTGTAACTGAACACACAAAAGCTCCAAAACCTTTTACTCTTTTGATACCTCACGTATAAAGCTATTTAATATCCGAAAAGTCGTGTAAGTAGAATAATTTACGCTCAGTTACTGCATCATAAAGTCTTCAGAACTCATTGATTTTTAAATACAAGTTCTAAATACACAATTTTGCTTGTCAGTAATGCTGCAGAATATATTTTAGCAATTTTTTTGGCAAAAAAAAATAGTAAAGAAAAACTAACTAGATTTGCTCAGACAGATAGTTTAACTTCTTAGCTACAATGACATGAAAAGAAATTGGTGCCTCTTTTTAATAATAGATGTGAAAAAATGACATTTGCAATTCTTTTTTCCAAGCAATCTCACATCCTGGGGAAGGATAGAATAAATCTTGGAGTTGAACTAAGCACTTCATGGCTACCTAATTAATGTTGTTTGGGAGACCTCAGGTTTTGTTTATATTTCTATTTCATGGTCAGAAACGTGTAGATTTTGTTTTGTTGTAGGTTGTGCAAGTTTACTCTTGAACTGCTATTTTTTTAATCTATTCAGCGCTGCCATCTTGTGGCCAGGAGTGCAGTGAGCATCCGTTTCTTAATGAAAATTAAAGGGGTTCAGCAGATTAAATAATCACATATTTAAAATTCTTCATAAACTAAAAAAAAAAAAAAAAAAAAAAGAAGATAAAATAGTAATAGTTTATTACTGTGTATTTTTACAACCACAAAAATTTGTTCAGTTTATACATATAGTTTGTACATTACCACATGAAAGACAAATACTCACAATAAAAGTCTAGATTAAAAATAGCTATAATGAAATAAAGGTCCATTCCTGCTTTCACTTATCTTGTTTTTAGAAGCAAAACATTATTTTTTTAAATTTTTAGTATTATTATCTGCATCGATAATACAAACTCATCTAGTAAAAATTGAATATAACATGAATATAACATAAATAATCCAGTCAATATTCTAATTTTCTACATGAAAAAGGCTAAGTAATATGTTGCTCTAAAAATAGGATTTTAAATCACAGTCAAGAGGAGCAGATAGTCACATGGAAGGCATTTGCAAATGAAATGGTGGTGCTGGGGAGTGTGGACTATTCACTGTCAGTTCAGACTGCAGTCTAAACCAGATTTTAAATAAAGTGGTAGGTGGTATAGTGGCACATTTAATGTTTGTATTATCACAGGGCTGTGGAATTCCTAGTTCTGTACCAGAATAATATCGTGTTAAATGTAGCATAAACATAAACAAAATAGGCAGCTCCTTCCAAAAGAATTAATTGCATAAGAGAAAAGAAAACAGTTGAAACAGACAGAGAAACAGAAGTATCAAATGAGGGAATGCAGATAAACAACGGAGGAACTCAGGAAATACTGCAATATTGGTTAGGAAAGTGAGCAGACTTGATGGCAGATGTAATCAAAGAAACATAAATTTGTATATGCGGTGGCAAAGTTTTTAGGTAGCATATGGATGTAGTAGAAAATCCCCTGTGTCACTCACTGCTGTAATCAGCAATATATAAAAATATATAAAAAACTGATAAGAATTTACTGGGAAGAAGTTGCCAACACTAAGTCTTAGTCAAGCAGGATTTAAAGCAGGTCTGCACATCTGCTGTCACCAAGAAATGCATCTAGACATGACTGAGGTAGCTGAGGACACCATTAATTGGTCCCACTTTGCCAAACAGCAGCTTTCTTGGCTGGCTGTGCTGGGCATGTCTGCAGAGCAGGTAAATTCAGGTAAAATCAACAGCTGGGCTTCAGCAGGAGGGAGCAGCCCCACCACGGAGCTAACGCTGAATGAACTCCCCAGCGCACAAATCAGGCACCCACTCACCTGAAGCGTTGGTGCATGGGCACAAGTTTAGTCTTGCTCTTGGCAGATACATTATAATTATTTCTTAAAAGGCTGCAGGGGAGCCTTTGTTGTTTTGGAAGTGCAGGCTGCACTGTGGGAGAGGTGAGATGCCCTTAGGAACACTCAGAGTAATGCTCACAGCTTGCTCACCTGAGACTCCTGCAATACCCTGTTCTGTATTTTCAGGTGGTAATTCTCTGGCCACTGTTAGCAAAGAAACTTGATGAAAAGGATATCCAGATATCCAGATTTTAAAGTTTTGTGACTTAGGTAGGAATTGTTATTTCCTAAATACATTTAAATCCAGGAACAATTTTTAAATACCTTATATAAAAGCAATAACAAATGTTCATGTTCTTTCCCTTAATTGTGACTTCCTAATTGTGCTTCCTCAACTGCACCTTTCTAGAAGCAGAGTGTGCAGAATAGTGAGGATTTGGTACCTAATTAAAGTCTGTGCTAATTGTGAATATTCTTAACTTCAGAAAATTAATACATGATTTCCCATGCTGAACACCCAAAATTATTAGTTTGGAAAATACCTCCCTTCCTGTATCTATGCTCCCAGTTTATAACAGTTAACTCAGGACTAAACTTCATCATATAGGAAAAATTTAGAAAATATCTACTGCGTAATGTTTGGGTAGTGTATAGATAAAGATGTTTTTCATTAACGGCTGTCTAACTTGTGATATCTGATCTTGTACAATTAACAGCATGGTTAAATTGCATAATTAAATTGTGCCAGCATATATTTTAACTTCTAGACGTTTAATTCACAAGTTTGTAGCTAATGCTACAACTAAAGAAGAGCCTTCAGTCTTACAAAAAGGAGAAAGTGCCACAGGTACAATCCAAATACGGGGAAAATAACAAGCA
>VZRX01006149.1:228274-314798 GCA_013398075.1 Notiomystis cincta
GGGCCCCCATCCCCCGGCGGTGTCTGCGCGGCAGCGCCCGCCCGCCGCGTCCTGCCCCGGATCCTGCCCTTGCCCCGCGGGGAGGGCGCGGTGCGGCCTCTCCGGCGGGGCCGCTCATTCTGCGCTGGCTGCGCCCTCAGCCAGTTCGGTTTCTGTTTTGGTGGGGAGCGGGGAGCGGGGCGGGGGCGGCAGCGCCGGTCACCTGTTTGACGCGAGTGCTCCCGCCCGTGCCTGTGCAGCCACCACGGGCTTGTAACGCTGCTTCTCGAGATGGCTAAATAGGTTGGAAATGTGGGGAGTTCTTTGATGCTGGACTGAAGGCTACGTTTATTTGTGTGAACAAATATAGGCAGTGTGACAGTGGTATGTTTTAAAGAATGAGGCAATGGAAGCGGCATCCTTTCATTATCCTGCTGCATAAATATATTTCAATAATATCTGTTTACCTTAGGGCTTATCAAACAGCTATGGCTTCCCACCCCCGAATAGTCCAAACCCTAGGGTAGATATTCTGCCCTGCTGTAGTTCTTACCGTGATCAGTACAAGACATTTGATAATCGAAGCTGGTGAGCTTGTGCATTGCTGACACCGGAGCACAGCATACCCCAAAAAGCCCAGTGTCTTACAATAAAAGTTACACCATCTTTGTTAAAATGTCTCTAAAACACATTTCAATTCATATTTTCATGAAAGTTGTAAGAGAATGCCAAATAACATTATCTTAAACTATTTAACTGCAGAATACTTGGATGACCGTGTGGGTGCTTTACATAGTATTAGGTTTTAATCATCCTGAACACAGCGTTAAAGATTCATGACGTTGGGATGGACTGCGGGGAGGACTTTTTCTTCACCCTTCCTTCTTCCCCTTGGCTTTGCTTGTCTTTGAAGAAAGGGCTCCTTTACCTTGGACGTTCCCCATGTGTTTCCAAGACAGCAACCCATAACATTGCACAAGTACAGCTTCATTACCACAGGCGTTTATGATTCTTAATGTCTTTTGTGGACCATTATTATTTTTTCTTGGGGTCAGCTGGAAATGCTCTCATGTTTTCCAGAAGAGGAGTATTAGAGCTTTTTGAAAACCACCACTACCCCCTCTCCCCTCCTGGAAGTGAGCTGTTGTCTGTCTCTGCTGAGGTCCATGTTTCTCAAATACATCAGTGTGCTTTTCAACTTACTTTCTTGATGGATCTTTTGTTTTGTCACTTCTCACTGATTTTTCTGTGTGAGCTCCTGCCGACATACATGGATTGGATTAATAACCATGTTACAAATATGACAACATTTACTGCAGTTGAGGAGCTTGGTTAGTTAGTCAGGGGGTGGGTTGCATGCAGGCTTGGTACACCTTGCATCTGATTTTATTGTGTTTTTTCCTAAGCTAAGAAGTAATATATCCTGGAAGAGCCAGTAGTGGTTGAGGTAGTATGCTGATTGCTAATTAGTTTTTTGGCATGACATTTGATTCTTTACCTCACAGAGTTCTGTCTCTTGTGCTCAAAGTCTGTCACTAGCTTTCTGCTTTCCCTTTTGACCTTGAAAATTTGGAAAGACAAGAGTCACTTGTCCATCTATTTGAAATGGAAATAGAAGTATTCTTTCCACCTTTTATTGTTGTCTTACAATATCGTGTTTCTGAGCAGGAGCTAGACTTGCTTTGTGCATGGAGTGTTACACATCAGGTCCTTTCTAGATTAGGTGCATAGGACAGAGACTAGTGGAAACAAGAGGCCTTCACAGTTGTCTCTTTTTAAATCACCTTGCTTTTTCCCTAGTTTTATTTTGATAATTTAATGTTGAGTGGGTTTTTTTGCAATAAATCTCTTCTGGTATTTTTGATATGAAATTATTAACACAGCTTGTATATTTTCAAGCCATATCTTACTTGAAAGATTTCACTGTTGGTCCTATTGCATAGTGCAGTAAGCTGCACACAAACTCTGCATATTGCCCTGTGTTTTGTTTTTCACATCCCAATCAAAGCTTTCAGGTTTTGTGGCTTTTCAAATGTAACACCAAAAATGTCTCATGAAAGCCTGAGGTGAACACAGGCTACAAACTGACAGCAGGAATTTCAGGTACTCTGATAATAGTTTAGTGTGTTCTTACCCCAAATTTTCTTAGATACAATTGAAACAGTCTTTGAATAAAAATGAACAAATCAAAATTTAGAGAAAAGTTGTTTTTTTCATATGACACTGTCAGATGAATAGTTTGGTGAGGTAATGAACTTCACAAAACATGATGGTGTTAGATTAATTGATGCTATGTTGTAAGCTACTCATGCAACATTAATGTTCCATTCCATACCACTGAAAATGAGGGATTGTGAGCCTCATTTTGGAGGGGGTGGCTGTTCTTTGTGTTGCTCTATCATAGTGGTGCAACAGTGTACAAAGTTTAAATTGAAAAAATCCAAGGAAATGTATATTTATTTTTAATGATTGTGCAATGTTTTCTGACATGTTTAATTCTTCTACAGATTAACACTAAAGCCCCACAATGTCCTTGAAACCACGAGTAGTTGACTTTGATGAAACATGGAACAAACTTCTAACAACGATTAAAGCAGTTGTTATGTTGGATTATGTTGAACGAGCAACGTGGAATGATCGCTTCTCGTATCCTTTAAGTGAAAAATCTGACTAAATGTGTTTGTGTGATGTGTTTAGCACAGAGTAAACCTGTGTTACATAACGATTTCAGTGATCTTGAGCAGCTTGTTGTTAGGCTGTACCTGTTACTAGGACTGTGAATAAGTTGAAAGGGATGGGAAACTCTGCATATTTGGGAAGTATTCGATGTGAAAATCACCATGCTGATAAAAAGTAAACTGGTCTCAGTTCTAGTCCCTTTTGGTAGCTCTAATAATTAGTTTATGCTAAAGCTGTTCTTACAGATATTGAGTGTCCCCTATTCTGACAGTGAGGTTTTCTTGTATGTTTAAGTGCTTGTGTGTAGCAGAGGAAGTACCCAAGACAGAGAGTGCACATCTTTAAATTTGGGGTGTAGGGGATGATGAGGTTGTTCTGCCTAAAGATTTCTCCTTTGCATTTCTGACTGTATTGATAAGTACCACACTGGACATTTCTACAGCAAGGATATATTAAAAAGCCTTCTTCCTTTCCCTCCACTCTTACTGCCTCATTACTTGTGACAGTTAAGCTATGTTTAAAAATAACTACTCTTTCTGCATTCATATGGCCTTGCTGTTCAAGTCACAGCTGTACATACATTGTTGTAGTGGAAAGGTTTGTGTTTTACATGTAAAATGGACCTGTAATATTTTACAACATTTAAGTTTCAGTGAATTTCTTTTCAAAAGAAGTATAACTGTTCTAACCAGTTAAACTGTGCCCTGTGTCTATGTATTCATGAGCTACTACATTGTGATGAATAATTGGAGAATTTTAAGAGGCTCCTGTTCTGCAGGAATTGGACACAATTTGGTTTAATTATGAGGGGGAAGAATCATTTAGATTTATTTATTGATTTGTTAATTCTTGTGGGTGAAAATAAAGCACCTGAGAAGATCCTTATACATAGATTTTTACAACATAAGCTTATTCTGTATGCAGGAACTTGAAGGTTCTGGACACGTTACTGTTTCTCAGAATTGCTTTCCATGTGCCTGTGCTTTGAGTGTATGCACGTGTGTATGTACATAGCTCGTGGGGGTTTTGGAGCCTTTTGTGGTGTAATAATCTTTAACAGCCCTTTCATTACAAAATTTTGAAATTAATTTATTAACTTCTGGGGCCACCTTGTACTGAAGTCAAGTTCAAGTGATTCCAGAATTTTCAAAGTTTTTGAATTAATTAGGTGGGCACTTATGTGCCAAGAAGTTGTGCTGCAATCATTCTTTCTAAGCAGTTTTTGAGGATTACATGATTCAGTCTTCACCAAGTGGTTAAATTCTGTGGCTTAAAATGCTAAACATTTAAACAGGGGCATCTAAAATAGATTTAAATATAAAATAATAATTGTTGCATGAGATGTTGTATTGATTCCTCTTGTCACACAGTTTGACTTAGAACTTCTTATGTGGAGACCTTGCACACAAGTCTGCTGTTGATCCTCTTTTGGGATTTAGTCCAGTTGACTGAACATGAGAAAAGGATTGTTTATGAATAGCAGACTCAGGAAGCAGTCTTGGAATAATCATTTGGCTTGTAATTCTTAAGACCTTACTTACTATCATCTCTTAATTACATTCCTTGGAAAGTGGCACTATTAGTGCCTGATTTGGCACAGGCATGAGCCTTTTGGCTTATTGTCTGTGGCTGAATGGCCCAAGGAGCTGGTGTGACTTCCAGCTTGAACATTGGTTGTTTAGTACTTCTGCTTCCTGTAACCAAACTGTGTTTTAACACAAGCTGCTCAATGAGTATGCAACAACTTGATGGAACTGGTACTTCTGTACAGCTGGAATGAAAGCTCTTTCCAGGTTTTATACATAAAGAAGACCAAAGTATTAAGGATTTTTTTTAAATTGGTATTTTAAAAGTACCTAATCTTGTTCTTTGTTAACTTTTTATTCTCTCTTAAATTAAATTTGAGTAATGTTTCTAAACATCTACAGGGATTTTAAAGGAAATGTTATATTGATTCTATTTTTCTTATTGCTTAATCAGCACAATAGAAAGGTGGCAAATTATTTGAACTGTTTCAATAAAACTCATATAGATTATTTCATTGATTATAGTACCAGTTGTTATTTTACTGTAGTCAACACAGTGATGTGGAAACAAAGGATAAGATACAGCCAAGAACCACAGCTCCAATCTGCATCAATGTATTCTAAGCAGTGTTAGCTTTCCCTTGTGCTGTTTGAGGCAGCTGAGATCCAATGGAGTATGGAAGCTGATATTATTTTAGGTATATATTTTTAGTACAGGCTTGTACTGTGCATATTCCACTTCTAGAACTAATTTTTGGCCCACTAGTTCCCCAGAATTTGTTTATCTTGGATATAGTGTTTCCTTTGTAACTTATGTTAATTTTATTGTTAAACATGGCTTATCTTTAAATAAACATTTTATGTCATATTTGAAATGCTAGAATAAGCTGGGAACCACAATGGTTTAAGAGTTAAAATCTTCGGGAAGAGATCAATTGAAAGACCATATGTCACTTTATTTAAACTGTGAGTCACCCTGAGCCGCCTCTGACCTTCCGATTTCCTTTTAAGATTCTCTAGGAAGAAAAGTGTATGAACTTGTTTCACTGGCTGGTAAATGAGTGACAGTTATGTCTCTCTTTGAAGTGGTGTTGTGAATACATTGTGTCGCTTTCAAGACTTTGCTGTTAACTGTTCCGTAGCCACGGCAGTGCTGTTTAAGTTAAGGCTTGGTTAGGGAGTGGTGGGTAGTTCTGGACTTTGGTAACTGCCTCATACCTTGAACTTTTCTGAACAGGTCAGACATCAGGCTCCTGTTGTTGCCCTGGATTTTCCACCCAATAAGTTACAAATAAGATGAACAGTACCCAGGGGCAGCTGTACTTCAAACAGAATTATTTTAAAAGCGTGCAGCATGGCCTCCTGCTTTTTTCCCCCATTTTTTCTCCATGCTTGTTCTCCCTCCTCTAATGAACTGTTTTACAAGGATCCAGTGATGAACCAGAATCTTAAACGTGTCTCTTGAAGAACAACTGGCTGAGAAGGAAGAGTAAATAATGTTGATATGGTAATGATTCTTTCTGAGCGAGTCCTCAAATCCTCCACAAATTTTAGCTCTGTTACAGAAGACTGGCACATAGAAATTTTCCCAAAGCTCTCCACTGGTCTCCTAGAGAAGCCCTAACTAGGTGCTTTTTTAACCCCAAGGACAATATTTGTAAACTTTTATAGTCTTGGATATAGTATTTTCTGGTTGATAGTAATTTTATCGTTGTTCTTTCTTAGTTTGGAAGTGCTTCAGTTTCCCATTGCTGTGTAATGCCCCTCAAATAGCAACTACCAAAGCACTTAAATCACACAAGGCTTTTGATGTTCTTGTTCTCAATACAGCATGGAGCCCCCTAGCCAGCAGTTTGGCTGCAGCTTCCTCTGGCCTTTCTCACCCTGCAAAACTGCATGCTGAACTGGAAGGACAGATGGCTTTCATCATGAAAGATAAATTATTGAACAGTAAAGGCTTCTTCCTGTTCTTCTAAGGGACAGCAGCACAGGGAAAACGTGCTTTAAGTTTATGGAGTAAAATACCAGTGATGATTAGTGATTAATTTCACCTCAGAGATTATTTTTTTTTTTTGTTAAGAGAGTCACAACATTTTGAATATGACACTTAAATTTGGATTCTGGACTCAAAAGATAAAATGGATAAAGAAACAAGTACAAATTGAGGAAGACAGAGTAGTTTTGCTGCAGTCAGGTGTATTTCAGTCCCATGATAGCTTCTTTTGTAGAATGCCAGAGAAGCTTGGTATGCAGGAGGGTGAGGTGCCTGTTCAAGTGCTTCTGTGATTAAGCTCTTAGTTTGCATAGCTGCTGATACTAAACAGTGGCATATGTCAATATGAATACTAGATTCAGCTTCATTTATAAGAAAATCTGTTCTCTAGAATAAGGAAAGGCATGTTTGGAAGATGTGCATTTTCCATAAAGAGATATTTGTTTGCTGCTTTCATCAAATAAATTGCCATTGCTATTTGCTTGTGCTGCTGTGGTGAAGACTGCCTCTTTCCTCTAAATTTGTGGCAAATTGTTCTTGTAGAGATCTGTAAGTTTTGGTGATCCAGATAGTATAGTTGTGGATCTAAAGATAAAAGAAGTCATGTCCCCTTTGCTTGTGTGTACCTTGTGTAGATTTCTAATTCTGAGTTTAATTTCTCAAAAATATGTTTGCATAGTGAAGAGGATTGTGGTTTGAATTATGCTGAGGATGCTTTTGACTACTCACCATCCCTAGACTGAGAAAATTTGCTGGGGAGGGGAAAGACTAAAAACAATTATTCTTTACAATCTCTTTAATAGAATCTTTCATTCTTCACTATTTAAGTTTGTTTTGCTGTTTTATAGGTCATGACTTTACAAGCTGATGTATTGCAATGTTACAAAGCAGTGAATGTTGCTTTTGGCTGTTCTGAGGAGAATTCTAATAAAGATGATCTATATGAATGAAATAACTGTACTCAAGGTTAGATTCTGGTTGGGGTCTCTGAGATTCCAGTTGCCAGATAAAGAGTTTTTTCCTAATTAGTCCTCCTGCATCAGAATCTTCTTTGTTTTGAGTAGTAATTCCATATAAAAAATGAAACATGCATTTGGACAAGCTGTGTGATGTCAGCTTGACACTGTTCTCTAGATCAAGGTGACTCTTCTGTCTGTGTCTTCTACCTCCTTCTACACAGGCATGTGCCTTTTTAGGGTAGACTAGAGGAAAACAGGTCTTGTGTGTTCCCTTGATTTAAGTGATACACTAAATCATTGATTTCTATGTGCCTAGGCTTAGTGGTTAAGCATAATGTTTTAAAGTATTTTTTGCAGAACTGGTTTATTTCCCACAGTGGTTCCTTGACCTAATCCTTACATTAGTATAGGGCTATCAGAAGTTTCAAGATCTTACCTCTAATATTGCCTCAGCATCCACTGTTTAAAATTTAGTATTGATGCTGTAAACTTGGATTCTACACAAGCCAATACTTACACTAATTTCAGAAAATTATCTGTTTTATCTTTTTTGCTTGAATGTAAAAAAACCTCAAAACCTAAACTGCATGTGTGGAGAAGAAAGGATTCTGTAAATAATAAGCTTTGTTGATATGTTTTCACACTTTAATACAAACCTTGACTTTGAGCCCAGAGACATTTATGCTTTGTGTGTGGCCTATCCTGAGCCTCTTGGAGAGAGACTTTATACTGAGACTAAAATTTTTTTGGAGAATCACGTACGCCATTTGCACAAGGTAACCTGTCCAGTTACTGATGTCCATGTGGGTGTTCTTTGTCCTTTTTGGACTGTTTGTAGGTTTTTATGAGACTAAATCACAGATTATAGAGTTGCAGAGACACAATACTTGTATATATGAAATATGTAACACATATCACACAACAGTGTAGGCAGATATCTGTTGATATGCAACACAGGAATAATTTTTGTTCTAAGACTACAGTTATGGTTTATACAATATATTCATTGGCTTGAAAAGCAAGATCTTTCTTTTCTGTTGCATGCTTATAGTCAAACACATTAGAGAAATACCTTCATTTTGCAAATGTACTGTAGTTTGTTATTAGCCTTCTGTTTCAACAGAAAACTCTCTATTCCAGTGTCTTGGAAACTGGTTGTATATACTCTGTTAAAAAAATAAACAAAAACCTTCTGAAATATGTGGGAAATAGCCCAAATGCTTGAGAGGAGAGGAAACAATGGCAAATTATTTATTATGACAACAATATTTGTATGTCTATATAGCTGTGAGTTAACTTCTGTTTCATCAGCTAAGATAGCAGATTTCATTAGAATCATGATTCTTCATGTTTAACAGATAGGATAGATAAATAGTGCCTCTTTCTACATCAGTAGATTTAAATAAGTTGCTCACCTGTCTTTAGTGTCTTTTATAGGGGGTAAAGTATTGCAAATTCTGGATCATGCTGTTGAATGGCTTTATGCCTTAGGTACCTGAGTATGTGACCAGATAGGCTGGTGTCTTAGTTGGCAGTTCCACTGGTTACAGAGAGGGTAATTCTGGCACTCTGATAGACCACATCAGTTCACTAAACTAGCAGAGAACTCTGCCAAATAAGTTCTTCCTCATTTATTTAGTGAGCTGAATGATCTCACTTAGGATAATCAGGCAGGTGGCAGCACAGTGGAAGCTGTGGGAAGTAGCAGAAAGCATACATCCAGTTCTTAAATTGGCTATCCACCACTTGTCTCTGAAATAACGTTGGAAAACCTTTGCAAAATGATTACAGCAGAGGGAAGCATTCTCAATTCTGTTTTGTCTACCAGCTCTTTCATAGTTTTTTACCCTTTTTTTTGCATTTTTTGCATAGGCTTCTTTGCTGCTTTAGCCAGATTTTAAAATTACAAATAGGGATTTAATTTTCTAGAGGGAATTAAAGTTGAATTCATAGGATCTCATCCCTCCTCACAAATCCTACTAATTAGTTTAAATTGTTGAACTTACTTCACTCAAGTATGAATCTATTTTGAGAAGCTCAGTAGCTTTTTAGATGATGAATTGCTTAAATTTCAAAAGATTTGGGCCTAGATTTGAAAAACTTAAATGTGTTCTATGTTTATATGTATCTGTGCTTTGTTAAACTTGTTTTATTCTGTGATTCTTGGTAAGTATAAGGACTTGTCTATCCAGTAAGACACAGTGGTTTTAAATTGTTGGTCAGTTCTTCTGTTGTGCAGTGCATGTGACTGAATATAAAACTGATCTGTGACAGTGATGGAATAGTTCTGTGAGTTGTCCCACCAGTATGATGTGAGAATATGAACCAGGCTTATTCAAGCAGGTATTTCTGAAAAGATCAGTAGAAAATAATACAGTAGAGAGATTGTTATTTTTAAATGCAAAATAAAGCAAGTCCAAGTGTTGTAGCTGGCTTACCAAAACTTGGTAGTATTAAGATGTGTTAGCTTTGTGGTTACTGCCACAATTCTGAATATGCAAATGCTATTCCAAAATTATAATCCCATGATAATTTTCCAAGTATGTGTGCTATTTTCATACTAATTTGTGTGTGTGTGTGGTGTGTGCCTTCACAGAGAGTTCTGGAAGCTGAAGAACAAGTGCTGGTTATGTATCACAGATACTGGGAAGAGTATAGCAAAGGGGCAGACTATATGGACTGTTTATACAGGTAAGCTTTGCAAGAGTTTTTAAACCTTTTGAAATTATTGAAATGATCTGCAGGTTAAGTTGAAGAGTGTTGATTAAAGAAAGCAATAGATGAATATGCCTTAGGTCAATTTTGGAGAGAATATAGTTGTGGTAGCAGAACATGAGAAAAAAATAATGCCTCAACAGGTTACTATCCAGGATGGTTCCTAAAGTTCTTTCATTACTAATATATTCTACTTGATGTTGCAGTGCCAAATGTGTTGGTGCTAATCAACCCTGCAGTGTATAAGCTCAATCCTGGGAGTTCTTCTACAAGGATGGCACTGTACTGCAGTAGGCTTTTGAGCCAGCATGGTTTGATTCAAAGCTTTGCCACATCCCTTGGCAAAACCATGGTTCTCCCTTCTAGAGGGGCCTTTCAGGCAAGGTGATGCACTCTTCAGGTTCTTTCTTTTCAGGTGAATGTTTAACTGCAGGGATGGGAGAGGGAGTGAAAACTTCTCCATTCTCCTTTTCTAAGAACTTAAAAAACTAATAGATTGTGTACAGGCAATCAATTTGACTCTTTTTTTTTTCAGTAGATTACATCCAAATCTATAAGTAAAAACACAACTAACCCCTTTTATTTTCACAGCTCTACTCTTTCCTGAGTTGTGCATGTGTTTCATTGCTAATAATGATATCTTAAGCATAGAAAACTTACCCATATCTGAGTTGCTAAAATTATAATTGTATTGGTATGGCTTTGGATTTACTAGGATTTGGATTTTAATTCCACTGGGACTGTAGGCTGAACATTCTGGTGTCTATTATGCATGTGATACCCAGTAGATAAATATAATTTAAAAGGCACTTACTACTGTACTTAATTAATGGTCTGATGTGTGGGTTTACAGAGGATTTCAGGACCTTTACTAGTAAGTTAGGAGATGCATGTGTGTGTATTAAATTGTCACTAGCAGACAGGGAACAGATGTGATGGAGTCTATCCTGAGCTGGCAAACTTCAGCTCCATAATGTGTCACTCAGTTAACTGGAGAATTGAGAGAGGGAAAAACCCCAACTATGTAATGTGTATGCATCTCACTGATTCTGCTTTGTGTGGTTGTTTTTCTGAGAGCTTGTGTGCCTCTGGTCATAAACAAACAAATTAAAATACTTCTCCCATGGTGGAACTTGATTTTTTGTTTTATTTTTAAACAAGCAAGGGCATTTTTTTCCCAGACAGATATTATGTACAGAAGCCAACCTGTACATTTATATAAGC
This sequence comes from Notiomystis cincta, assembly GCA_013398075.1. Taxonomy (NCBI): domain Eukaryota; kingdom Metazoa; phylum Chordata; class Aves; order Passeriformes; family Notiomystidae; genus Notiomystis; species Notiomystis cincta. The sequence continues at coordinate 239,350 of VZRX01006149.1, forward strand.
TCATATTTCACGCCAACTTGCCCATCCTAACTCTTCTTCCTGCTTTGCATATCATCTTTTGGTCCAGAAAATGTATTTGTTAGGGTGTTCTTTTAGATGTATTTTTACCTCAGAGTTGTAGCTTCATTCTTTCTGTTGAAATTCTGAATTTTGTGATATACTATCTTTTAAAAGTCTCTGAAAGGGTATGACTTTGTGAAAGAATGATTTTTCTCTTCAGTAATAAAACATACATTGTAACAGGAACTAGAAGACCCTACATGAAGACAAGAAATAATCAGTGCTTCAGCAGTAGAATCATAATGACTTTCATGCATTGGAAGCACTTCATTAACTGAATGTCATTAAGTTATGTCATTGTTTTGTTTTTTGAGAGTGTTTTGGGTGAAAGTTCTTGTGAGTACCATAAGAAGATATTCTGCCTTTTATAAAGCAGTTGTTGGAGTTCTTTTCTTACTTGCATGCCTCCTTTCAAAAAAGTACCATAATTCAGTTGACTCTATTGTATTCCAGGTTCTAATTTGTATAATTCTTCCAGCAATGAAAACTGATTAATGTTTACAGCTAGTAGTCCTAAAGTTATTTAAAAATAGATTCCCTTAAAATTTAATTAGACTTTCATCTCTGCTTCTAACCTGATAGGCAATATTTGAAACACTACAAAAATGTGAGACACTTTTGAGCAAAATTCATAAAATGTGAGATCAATTGTAATTGGCAAATGAGTTAAATCTCTTCTTTCTTCAGTGTTGATTTTGGTTTGATTTTTTTCACCCACCCTCTTTGCTGCATTTTGCTAGGCAAACAAAGCTGCATTCAGTTTGAAAAGTAAAATCCCACATGTGCTTGACTAAACCAAGGTGATAAAACTGATGGAATAAGGAACACTGAAAGAAACTTCTTCAGTTGTTGTTTTTGTTAGTTCTGATGGTAAAAATAACAGATAAAACCAATGCTGGACAGTAGGCTTTACCAGTGTCTTGGTGCTGTAACTGGTTTCATAGGTACTTTTAAAAAATCTAGTCTGAGTACTTTCATTTCAAGTGATTGGGAGAGGTTTCTTATCCAGCAAATTGAGATGAAGTCATTTAAAGGAAAAAACAAAAAAATATTACAATTGTTCTTAATAAAATCTTCAAAACTAAACACACAATGTGCAGCTTTTGCTTTGTTCCATTTTGTCTTTAAAATATTTGTAATAATACCTACATATCAAGGTATAGCAATTTTTATTTTTACATGCTACTCTTAGTTCTCTTTCTGTATGTACTGATGGAAGAGAGAGGGGTAAGTGAGGGGGACTGTAGGGCTCTCCTTTTTAGCAAGTTTAGGCAGCTGTTGGCTTTGTTCACATGGGGGAAGATGGGAAAAAGCCACCAAGGAGCGTGGCTGCTTGGGGCTGGTGTTCAGCTGTTCCTGACGTCCTCCCAGGTTTTACATGGCATGGAGGGCCTGTGGCCTTCTAGAGAGACCTGCATTCACAGGCCATGGCCGGCATCGCTGGCAGCACAGGGTTTGCAGTTCTCTGTGAGAGTCTGAAAGCACTCAGGCCACTGTACTCCAGTTTGTCATCACTGCACTGTCACAAGTCTTCCTTCTTTGGACTCTGGGGTGTCCTAAATTCTTTCAAGTTCACGAGATTTCACAGTGTGTTCCTCCTTTTCTCCTTTGCTTGACTTTTGCCTTTATGCCAAGAGTGTTCAGACATTTCTAATCTGGGGCAGCCTCTGAAGCCTGAATCTCTTAAAGTGCTTCAGTAATCTGGCTCTTTTCAGTGTCTGAAATTGAGCATCTCAAAACTTCTGGTTAGATCAGAAATTTGAAAAAAACATTCTCAGTTGCCTCATTTAAGTATTTCTAATATAAGAAATATTGTAAGTGTAGTTGTGAAATATATTAGAAATTTTTTCCCCAGTTACCTGGGAAACAAAAGAATGGTTCAGTTTAAAAATGTTACAATATTTCTTTTATGGGAGTACTGAGAATCAAGAAGGATGTTTTAGCAGGTCTTTACAGAATCCATTTTGTGTTCTTTTTAAAACTATGCATACAGTAGTAAATACTAAATTTAAAAATAGCATTTATAGCATTTCTTCTTTATAACTGTTACTTAAAATAATTTCTGAAAATTCTTCTCTTTAAAATTTGTAATCTGGCTGTTAGCTAGTTACCATGACCTGAATAACAGATCCTAACTGACAAAAGTTTGCCCTGTTAAAATTAGCAGTACTTCTGTGTTTCAGTCTGAGAGAAACACGAAAGAGTAAACAATACAGGTAGAGGAAAATACTTAACTTAAAAATATCTGATAGTAGGAGTGTTTTTCTATCATTAAAATAAACTACTATCACTCTAATAGTAATCTGTGAGATTAGCAGTTATTTTGCACATATATGCCTATATGAGTAACAGCAGTGCATGTTGAACAGTTGGATTCTTACACAAGTATATTGCTCACCAAGAAGATGCTGACAGTGATATTTCAGGTTCCTATTTGATGTCTCAGTTACCAGCACTACTGTTTTAATGTGATGTAAATTCTTTTGAAGTCATGTGTATTGTAACATTTTTCTACAAATAGCAATTGCATTGGTAAAAAGAGGTTATATTTTGTGATGTGGAAAGCATTCCACAATTCTGAACTTAATTTTAAAAGCCTGAAACTTTTTGCCTGTTTTGATTAGAATATCTTTATTTCTATAGGTACCTCAACACACAGTTTATTAAGAAGAACAAATTGACTGAAGCTGATCTTCAGTATGGTTATGGAGGGGTGGATATGAATGAACCTTTGATGGAAATTGGAGAGGTAAGTATCTCTGAAAGTGGGATTGGATATATAAACTGTATTCAGAATGCTACAGTTCAGCTTCGTCCTTTGAAATTTTTGTGCTTTTTAGGTCACAGAAATATTGGAGATGTAAGCACTGTTCCCTTTGTAAAATGAGATTACAGTTTTGGTGTAGAAAAATAAGAGTGACCTGGCAGGGAGAAAAAGCAGATATGAAAACTGTTGGAGAGCTTGAGTTTAAGATGTGGTAATAGAACCACTTTGCAAACAAGCTTTAGATCCTTAAGTGATGCTGCTATCTAGAAAACATGTTGAAGAAGCAGTGTACGTTTGGTTTTGGAAGCCCTGGAAACATTACTTTTTAGGCTTCTATTTCTTGATGTGACAAACTGTAAAAGCCTTTTTTGAGAATCTCAAGGTACTGAAGTTAATATCTGTTCATGACTGGTATAGGAGTAGGTTTATGGCAGTCACTCCTTTGTCCTGAAAAGTAATGGAGTCTTGAGCCCTACACTCAGGTATTAAGTTGCAGCAGTGTTTTTGGTGAATTCATTGCTCCATTTCTTGACCTGCAAGGCACTTAGCAAGTTTATCAAGTCTTTGTTTTGAAACCATTTTCTCTTTCCTTATGGTTTCTGTCAGAATTCTGTCTTTTATTCTTTGGATTGTACAAGGGTTCTAGCAGAAGTCAAAATATTTCAGTTGTTCATCACTTTAGAATGGAAGGAATTACTGTTTATGCTTTTTTAGATGACTGAGATGATCTGGCCTTTATCTACCCAAGGGCAAAGATGTTTATTTTATATATAGTTCTCTTCAGTCTCAGCATGAAGTTACAGAAATAATGCCCAGTATTTTTAAAAGCAGAACTGCATTCTCTATACTGAAGTTTCTGTCTCAACATCAATCTTGTGTGGTAACAAATCTTGGGGATCTTTTCAGTAACCTTAAACAAGTACATTCTTGCTCAGTTGTCCTGAGGTGTGTAACAGTCTGTACATGAGAGCAGAGGGGTGTGTGTGTGAGGTGTGCAGGCACAGCTTCAAACAGTTTTTCATCCCCACAAGAGTTCCAGACATGCAGTAACTGTTGTACTAGGAAACACGCAGGATGAGATAAGTTAATGAAAATAGGCTGCCAGTGCTTGCAAGAGATTACTTTTTTCCCCTCTGTATGTTATGAATGCATGGTGAAGGAGACAGCTTTTCTGAGTTGAGCTCCTATCACTGATTTCAAACTCCCGAGTTTTCAATGGCTCTGTGGGAGCCCTGAGCTAGAAGGTATTTAAGATGTGCCTTCTGGGGGTTTTCCCCCCAGAAATAGATTCTGGCAAACAAAGAAAACTCCCACATTTGGTATTGCCAGTCCTGTTGGAGAAGTAAGATCAGTCCCTATCCTCAAGGGGGAGAAACTGTCTTGAAGTAATACATAGTTGCTGGATTGATCTGTCTATAGTTTATTTGACAAGAGAATTGCAATAGGCAACCTGAATTTGCTTCCCACTGGTAGCTCATATGTGAGAAGGACCATGCTAGAGACCACACTGCAGAGTATATCTACCTGAGGTTGTTTCTCTTTACCTCATAGTCACAAAATGTGTCAGCTCTTTTCCTTTTTTTTTCCCCTCTCTTTCTTCTCTCTCTTGAGAGCTGGCTTCTTTCATTCTGTGCTGGATGAGTTCCTGTTGACTTACAGAAACTTAACTGTTCTCCAACTACTCTCCACAAGGCAAGACAGTGAAAATCACTCCTAAGACAACTTGGATTTCAAAACATAATCTGTCTTTCTTTGGATTTATAAGCAAACCTTTACCTCTCCTTTACTTTGCTTATGATGCAGTTGTGTCAGGTTTACTTTCTGAACCCTGTATTGCAGCATGGGTGCTGAATAGCTGTGACAGCTGGAGCAAATTCATTTGTCTGCTCTTTTAAAAGGAAATTTATTTCACAGAGTGGGTCAGATTGGTAGTTGATAGCTATGTGCCTGCTTTCAGTTAGGAGATACCTGATTCATAGTTTAATTTTTAAAGCTAATGACCTGTTAGTTGTGTCAAAGCTTGCTTGGAAGCAATATTCCCTCTGTCCTTACTGAACTCTGCAGTTCCATTTTTTCCCAGTCTTCTACTTCCTGGCAGGTGTTTTTGGAGGTCTCATATGTGCAGTTATTCTCTGTATATAAGGGATCACATTATCCCTTTTGGGCTTTAAATCTGACTTTGACTCAAGTGTAAAAGCTCATTTCAACTATTGCAATTGTGTTTTTAAAAATTATATATCTTGGGAACAACTGCTTCACCCATAAGGATTTGAAATATTTGAGTCCACTTGACTGATTCCTCTAATGATATGTTAGGAATAGGGTGGCCTATCCCTAATGTGAATTGATTTGAATTCCATTTGAAGCCAAATATTAGCTTGCCAATAACTTTGCTTAAGCTGTAAGCATCTTAGTTTGGAGATGTTGTTTGTGTGTTGGATGAAGGGTTTCTGTATCTCTGATCTCTGACAAATTGGCCAAGAGAAATTCCCTTTTGTCAGCTGAGGCTTATTTTGCAGTCATTGTTGGAAATACTGGTGTTTGTACACTTTGTGTAGAAAGATATGTTACTTAACCTATTACAGTGCAGATGTTTTGTTTATGTGTACTCTCAAAATCTGCCCTCGTAACCAACTTGCTTAGAATCCTTATGTGCATTTGAGAAAAGTTGATGGAGTGGAAGCAAGGCCTGAGTCAGTTCTATTAGATGTGTAGGAAGAGTGCTGGCTGGGAAGCCTGCATTCAGGTACTGCCTGAACTTCTAAAATCCTGAATGGAGAATTGTGTCATCTTTGGTACTGTTCTGGGTTTGGTGTGGTGGTTTTCAGGGTTTTTTTTAATGTACTTTTTATTGATGTAAACTTGTGTTGTGTCCTGACAGCTAGCTCTTGATATGTGGAGAAAATTAATGATTGAGCCACTGCAGGCCATCCTTATTCGGATGCTCCTCCGAGAAATAAAAAAGTGAGTGCTTGATTGTTTCTTGCTTTAACATAATATGGGGGAAAAGGGGGGATTGCACTTTTTAACTTTGAAAATCCATGGACTTTGACAGAATTCCTTTATGTTTAGTTTTTTTAGGGTAACTTCTTATCTGATGATGATGGTTTATCACTTTTGTCATTGTAGCTAGGTACTTGTGACTTTCATGTATAGAAAACACATCCCTCAGAGTAGTGATCTTTTCTGTTTCAGCAGCCATTCTTATCTATGGGATAGGGGAGGAGTTAGAATAATTGTCCAGGTGCTCTAGGAGGCCTTTTGCCTTTTTCTCCACCTGAGGCTGACTGCCTTTAGCTTCTGTGCTGTCAGTGAAGTTACAGACCAGGCCTTGGGCAATGATTTGCCAAAGCCAGAGAAGCTGTGCTGCTTTGCATGGAACCCAGAACAATTCTTGCTTTTCTGCCAGGAAGACTAAGCTTCTCGGTTTCTGTTTTTCAGATCAGTATCTTCACATAACAGTTTTAGTCTTTAACTTGAATGAAATCAAGATAATTATATTTTTGCAGTTTGAGTGAAAGTTACTGAGCTTGGGACTTATAAAGTTTCAATTTAAAATTTTTATGTAACTTCTAAAGGATCTTCTAATTTATGAATAAACAGAAATTTTGAGATCTACTACAGATCTTGTGTGTAATTGCAAATTTAATCAGTTTCTGCACTCCTACCACTGTTTAGGATAACTGTGGAGTTGCCTAATGACCGGGAGTTTTTTTAAGTGATTACTCAGGTGACCAGATTGGTGTAGGTAAACTGAGGGAGAGAGGTAATTTGGCAGATTGTGGTTCCTTGAACATGCACTTAGTCAGAAAAAAAATTGAAAGGCATTGAAAACCTAGTTTTAATAGTTTATCGTATTTTTCATTCCTGAATTAAATATTTGACAACAAAGTAACAGATATGATGTGTCTTTTAGATGGCATTTCTGAAGCCAGGAAGTGTTTATTTGCTTCCAGTTGTTGAATCATGGTTCCTTTGTTGCCAGGACTAATTATCCATTTTTACTCTAACAATTTATTTTTACTAAAAGGAGATTCCCTAATTCACGGTGAAGAAAATTCTCCTTTGTTACATCAAACACAGTGATGCTGAAGACTTGTCTTAGTTAATGTATATATTTCACTGGTGAGTGGGAGTGGAAACATGTGTGAAAACCCTTTTCAGCAGACATCTGATGCCCTTTAAAATAATGGTCTGTATTTAGCTTGAGGCTGATTGCAAACCTCCCAAGGGTGTTTAGATTGGGGCTGTCATTGGCTTTGAGAGGCATTAAATCTTGAGACTGTAACAAGTTGACATTATTTGTTATTAAACTGTTTGGAAACTTCGAAATAAAACTTCAGTCATTTTCTCTAATGGTTGGATGGTGGGGGGTTTTTTCCATTCTTTATTAGGGAATCTTTATTTTGTATGATCTCAGAGAAATCAATTCAGTTCTGCTTCTCAAAATATATATCTAACAATTCAGATTAAGTTTCTTCTAGCTACTTTGTGATCTGCATATCATTTAATGAATTACATGAGAGTGAACTACTTCTTATAGCTGTTTTTCTCCTGCTGTGATGAAATGTAGGGCTTCCTGTGGGGATTCTGAGGATGGCCTTTGCTTGTAACAATAGGCTTGTTGCTGTTCTTTGCTGTAATTTCAGTGGTCAGTACAGATTTTGAGAGGTGATTTTAAAGCAACCATTAAGTGTCTTTTAGCATTGAGTTCAGTAATTCAACAAGATCTTTGAAAAATGGATATCCATAAGTTACATTTGTCAGATGTGCAAGAATATGCATGGATATAATATAATCTAAAAATTTTAATAAAATTACTAATGCATGTATATGCTTAAAAACTCCTCTGTTCTATACCTTCCTCATAGTACTTGTGTGTGCATGGTTCAATTTATTACAATGCTTTAAAAAAATTAAATTAATGTAGATGGGACAGTTGAACTACTTCTAGGAAGTTTGTGTAGCATACAACAGTATGTGGAGTTGTTAACCAACACTGTAGTCAACAGTTTGCAGTTGCAAAAAGTAGCTTTTTTACTGTACTGGAAAAGGTAGGGAAGCAGAGCCACAGATTCTTCTTTCAGATGTTACTTTATTAATGTATTTAACTGGATTTTAAAAAAGACTTCTGACTAAAGCCTTGAGCGCACTGACTTTTTAGAAGCTATAAGCTTGTGCAATACATTATACAGTAAAATTGACAATAAACTTTTTTTTGGTACATGGAAATAAAGAAATACAAGTAGTGGCTCGTGGCTCAGCTGGACAAGATGGCTAAAACAATCTAAGAGTTACTGACACCACAAAGGAGCAGGCTGTGCTCTGTTACCTTTCCTGTGCTAAATTTGGTGCTCACCCAGTCCCTTTAGTGACCCAGCTCAACTGCTAATGTGACAGAAAACCATCTTGGCTAATATTTCACCAGGTTTGCACAATGAGTCAGTTCAGCAAAGCATTAGATGAGTGCCAAAGCAATGCAAGAGAGATGGAGGCCTGTGACTGAGCAAAAGGGAGCAGGATTAGCCCCCTTGAACAGCAGAGAGTTCTAAAATCACTTAAGCCTGTCTTGTCTGACTGCACTCCTAATATAGAGTTCTGAGTATAACATTTTCTTCCCCCTCCCTCTAGCCCAAGCACTCCTCCTACAAGGCAAGCTGAATATCAACTTAAGCATTTTTGTTTCAACACAACAGGAAGCCGACAAGATCTTGAATTGTGAGAAAATTCATCTATGAAATTCTTAAACAGAAATAATTTGGAAATTACTCAGGTGCTATCTCAAATGACAGTGTGATTAGTACAGACTAACTGAGAGAGGCTTCTCTGCTAAAGATAACTAACACTTTCTAACTAACTGGACCTATTCCTGTCTATGCTGATGCATTATCTATACCGTTTGCTTGAAATTAAAGCTACTGGAAGTTAACTTTTTAAAAAGTGTTCAGAACAGGCTCATCTAGTTCACAATGAATTCTGTAGGTAACTGGCCTTGAAAGACCCTTGGTCTAACACAGCAGAGCACTTCTTTTGAGAGTTGGAATCTTCTTTTAGTGAATCTGATATTCAATTACTGTACCTGAAATTTTAAAAATGTTCTTCTTTGGGACTGTAATAATACACTATACAATACATGTTGAACGTCCACTGTTAGCTTGAGCCTTAAGACAGGAACAAGATGGAGTTAATATAAACCAGCACAACTTTCTTGTGTATGTGTTTTGTAGCTTTCTCCATTTCTTTTGAAAGAAAATAACTTGTCACCACCTGAATTAGTGAAACTTGTGTTTCTGGCACTTTAACTTTCCAGATTCCTTTCCAAACATCATCATACCCTTATACCCAAGATCTCCTGTGACATCCCTGCTTCAGCCTGTGTTGCAGCTGCTCTGTTAGTTTTATGCATCTGTATTTCTTGCTGACTGCTGCCAAGAAGGAAAATAAATGTTTCATAGACTTCTACCTTTGAGGGGTCACCAATTCCATTTTAGTGTAGCAGTTGTTCTCACTACTACAGCTTTTGTGAAAGTCGTCCTTAAAACTTCTGTCAAAATTTATTGACATTTTCACTACAAATTCCTGGGAGCAAAGTGTCATTGGTGTAAATAAAAACCTGAAGTGACTGCCAGAGCAGGCAAGGCCTCTTCTCTGCTGGGTTTGTTTTCATTTGTTACCTTTGCACCTCTGACCTCTGCTTCAGAAACTTGTTTCCTTCCTTCCAACTCTTCCGTGGTGCTTGTCTCCTGTACTTATACAGCTTTTTCCTATTGTGCCTTGTCCTTTGAGTCCCCTGGGTCTGGGCCCTCACTTCCCACATGTGTATGGGCTAAGGTCTGAAGTGGCCTGTGAGCTGAGCAGAGGGAAGCTGGGCCTTGAGCTGTTCCAGTCATGCTGCTTGTGTTCATGTACCTGCTCCAGGGTCCTTTCCAGGTCCAGAGCCCTGCATGAGAGAGCTGGGCTGGGCTGTTCCTCACCAGAGCCCTGCTTTGTAATCTGCTGAACTTCGAGTTCTGTGGCTTCCTGTGCTCCATGGTATAGCCCTGTGTTCACAGCCTGCATTGTATCCTGCAGCTCTCCATGCTCTTGGGCCCCTCTGGGATGGAGTTGCAGGCCCAGGGCAGATGTTTCACTTCTCCCTTCTATGATTCTGTGCTGCTGCCTCTGCCATCATAAACCAGACCCTGCAGAGGGATGTTGGCAAGGATGCAGGATGTGACTACGTGTACCCAAACCCAGGTTTATTCCATTGGTTCAGCTCCCACAACCAGAGGAAATCTTCCTGTTTCCTGGGTGAAAAAATCAGACTATCCCTAATGGAACCCATCAGTTCAGTTCATTTGTGATGGGTAATAAAGCTGCATAAACCATACAGTGACTGTTCATAATCTGTTAAGAGAGCTAATTCTTTACACCCTAATGAGCTTAAGTTTTCAGATCTGAGAAAACAGTAGTGTCCAAAAGCCATATCCATAATTAACAGTGTTGTGAATACATGAAGATGGTCTGGTGTGCATAATACAGTGACTGCTGGTGGGGCTGTCCTGGTAAAACTGCACAGCTCATGGGCATCCTCTGGAGTTTTTCCTGATTGCAAACCAAAATAAATGACATTAGCAAAATTACTTCTCTCCCATTTCACCCCAGCCTAAATGGGTATATGGTAATGTTTGTCTTTGATGTTTAATCGTAAATATACTTTCGTAAATCGTATTTTAGACCTATTTAACACCTTAGGAGATAGGGAATATTTTTTTACTTAGTTGTAAAGTACATACAAAAAGTGGTCTTTTTTTAGAACTTTTCATGTCTTAAGAGGAAGTCTCTGCTGTTTTGAGTGTGAGTCTGTTATTTCCAGTCTTTGCAAAGGACTGAACACAAATGTTTCTAGCATGCAAAACACTTGCTTTAATTACTTCTATTTGCACCTGAATTGAACTAAAGACAACATTTTCTTCACTTCAAGTCCTTCATTTGAAGCTAAGAACTTGACTGGAAAATGTAAGGTTTTCCTTTTCTGATGTATGATTAAATATTGACAATGGGCCAGGTGTGTTGCTTGTTCCACTTGAAGTCTGTATGTTGAATCATAGATATTCAGGAAAGAGAATAGCATGCTTCTTGTGATGCTGTTAAAAAGGATGGATTTTTTTGGAAGGGGCAAGGTGTGAAGGTTATCTATATAATGAAGGCTACCAAGTACAAGATGGAACTTACTGTAGCTTTTAAGCTACTTGCTTAGAATATGTAATTTGAAATACTTTTATCCTTAGCAAATACTTGGAAATTTCATGACCTTTAAATACTTTTAAGCAGTTTATGAATTACTATCTCAACAATTTAAATGTATGTGAAAGAAAGAAGTGTATTTTTTATTTTAAGAATAGCCTTCTTCAGTTTTGCCAATTTGAGCAGAAGAGTTTACTGGAAAATGTGTTCATCCAATTTTATTTCATTTGGCTATAGATCTATTACACCAGATGCCTGCATTCTCCTAAATGTTTGCTTTGTCTATTTCAGTGATCGATGTGGAGAGGACCCAAACCAGAAAGTAATCCATGGGGTTATTAACTCCTTTGTTCATGTTGAACAGTATAAGAAAAAATTCCCCCTAAAGGTAGATACACATTTCTGATTATGTATTTTTAATTTGGAATGTCAGTCTAGTATATGCATTATTTGTCCTTTAAAAAAAATTCTCTCTTATAGTTTTATCAGGAAATTTTTGAGTGTCCTTTTCTGAATGAAACAGGGGAGTATTATAAACAAGAAGCTTCGAACTTATTGCAAGAGTCAAATTGCTCACAGTACATGGAGAAGGTAAGAGATTCTTCAATATACAAGCAATAATGAAAATAATTTTACTGATGATACATGTTGTTCTCTTCAGTTCTCATAATTGTCCTTTGTGTTACGCTTTCATGCAGTTGAAGTGGTACTTTTTAATGACATGGTGAATCTGAATATAAGCTACAAACCTTGCTATGGATGGACAGTCAGTATCAAAATATTTAATAATAAATGATGAATCAATGGCATGAAAAGTGAAAAAAAAAAATATAGATAAAATACATATCAGGTTGATCAGTATTACTTCCTCACTTCCTTGTTTTCTTTCACTTTGGAGTAGGGTAACATTAGAGTTTTAGCAATATGTGGTTAGAGAAGACTCAGTTGTTACAAAGCATTATTAAAAATTACATACTCTGATTTTCTTTCATTTTTCTTTGTGGTGTATGAAGTTATGTTGTGGTTAAATTACTTTTAATTCTTATACCTTGTTTGAGAAAACAAAGACTAATACAACACTAGGAGTCAGTTCTTGCTCCTATGCTGTCCACACTACCAAGACAGAAGAGGTGAGAAGAGGGCTGTGAAAATTGCTTTTAAGCTAATGGTCACACACCTGTGGTGAAATGCAGGGACAGGCTAAGACTTCAACTCAACCAAAAGCAACTTTTGCCTATCATTAACAGTCTGCAGCTGCACTACTCTCCCTAGACTCCCCTCATATTCACAGGATGTAAGTGCTTTTATGGCAGTATTCATATGGCTTATCTTATGATAAAGCCTATTTCCTTCATTGAGTTATAAAAAGAGTTTTTATTAATAGCTTGGATGTACTCCTGTACCTATTGAACAGATGTTTACGTACAACCAGATGGACTTGGAATAGAGAAGTGATTCTTAGAGTTCTCTTTTTATTAGGTATTATAGTAAAACTTTCTCAGAAGAAATAAGATGTATGGTAAGAGAAATTGGGGAAGAAGAGTCACAAAATGAAAGAGAACAAGAAATTTCAAGATGAGAACTATGGAATGCTGTTAGGCATCTGGTAGTGACCAAGCCTAGTTAGTGCTCAGACTGCATTATATTCATTCAACAATAGCCTGATTCAGAAGAACAAATTGAATTTTTCAGCATCCTGCACAAGTTTTTTTGTAACTTTATTATTGTGTCTCATTCTCCATACACACACTCCTGTGTATTCTGGTACTATATTAGCTGTCAGTATTTCTTCAGCTCACAGTTTAAACTCTTGTCTGCAGGTTTTAGGTAGATTAAAAGATGAAGAAATGCGCTGTCGGAAGTACTTGCATCCCAGCTCATATGGCAAAGTGACTCATGAATGCCAACAGAGGATGGTAGCTGATCACTTGCAGTTTCTACATGCAGAATGTCACAATATTATCAGACAAGAGAAAAGAAGTGGTAAGTCTCACTGGTCACAAAAAGAGTTGAATGGTTTTTGTTTTATTCACTTAGATTTGCAATTTCCCATCTTTTTTCAGTGACCTTCTGTGCATGTAAGCATTTTCAGCTAATGTTATGTATCTAGAACTCCCCATTTAACCCTGAATGACATTTTTCTTTTAGCATGCAACTCATTTTTATTCTTCCAAGTATATAGTCCAAACCTTCTTTTTACTGTTAACAATCTTTCTTTCAGCTAATGATCTTTCTCTTTCCTTGTCTTAATCATCTTAAAAACACACTGAAGTCCCATGTCTTGTAGAATTGATCATGTTTTATGCTTGTGTTTTTCATTGGTAAACAAATGGCTCTGTCTTTACAGATTTCTTCATCATCACTTAACAGTTCACACTTTTAAAATACTTCACCTTCTTTTCATAGCCACCTTTTATTGTCCTGAATCTTTTGTGACCTCTCATCCCACATCCTTTTTACAGAAGGAGATGTTCTTATAGTTCTATTCCCTGCCTGACTAAAAAACCATGCTTCCCAATGACTACTTGCCTCTTACCCTTGAAAGAACACTTATTCTTGTATGGTAGATGGTACCTCTTATGTGAAACAAATTATTTTTCACAGTCAAACTCAAATTGTATCTAATAATGGTGTCTTCAGTTTCCAGGGAGTTTTTCAAGTTTGATCAGAGTTTGGATCTGTTTTGTTTGGTTTCTTTTTTGGGGGCATGGGGAGGAAAGTATAATAAAATAGCAGTTGCTTGTTTAGAGCTTTTCTCACCTGAGAAAAATTTCAAGCTACCACTGGAGGGAAACAAAAAGTCAAGAAGATATCTGAACTGATTTAGTCAGCTGCTGCTAAGGGAGATTTAGGGAGGCCAAGGTTTAAAATAAACCGGCAGACTATTTCTCCACACTAGCCTACCTCTCTTCTTGGAGTCTCTCTTAAAGAAGCTGTATTGGATGAGTGAGGTAGTCACAATGGCAGAACTCAGAAAATACTGATAATAGACTTACTCTTTCCTTTTCCTTTTGTCAGCGATCCAGGGTATGTTAATTTTTTTCTTTCAGAACAGTTGTTCTTGTTTCAGTCTTTAAATAGTTTTGTGTGACGTTTAGATACTATATTAAGTGTTAATTTTTAGTGTTTCTAAGTATCTCTGTATCTCTGTTACAGACATGGCAAATATGTATACTCTACTTCGTGCTGTGTCAAGTGGTTTACCTCATATGATTCAGGAACTACAAAACCATATCCATGATGAGGGCCTTAGAGCAACCAGCAATCTTTCTCAGGAAAATGTGAGTTTCCTCAGGCAGCTGAAATGACTATTTGATTAACATTCTTGATTAAGTGTTTGCCCTTTTCCTGTTAGTTGATCGTGTTTTTTTTTTTAATTTTGCCTATAGAAATTTGGTTTGGAATGTGATGGATAAGTTGTGACTTCTCATGAGCATGGTTAGCTGTGCCACATTTATCTGTCCTGAGAGCTGATTGCTGTAATTGTTGTGATCTAACCAGAAACAACTGCAGCTAGATATTTCTCATTGTTGTTTGCTTAATACTGTCAGGGCAAGTAGGTCCTTTCGTGCCATGTATGTATTGTTTTCCTGAATTTCTCTTAAATCAGTGGTATTTGCTGTTCTGGTATATTAGGAACCAGTGATTCCATTTTGTAAAGACTTGAAATCCTGTCCTGATTTCATTGTGGTTTTCATAATAGCTTTGTAGTCTCATGTTGTCATGTAATTTCTGAAAACATTATCTCTCATTTATTTTACTGAAGTGTGGTAACCCTGTTTTCCCTTTATGCCTATTTAAATTACTCAGTTGTGGTTTTGATTCTTCAGCGTTGCTGTTCAGAGACATATGACAAGCTTTCATTTGACATTGTATTTGTGCACAAGTACATCTTGCTGTCTAGATCTGTGCTCACTTTAGCATGGTGACTTTAGCTTGGCAGTGTTTCTGTCTATAATAATACATAAACACAAACTGTTGTGCATTCACTGTGTTACTGGCTGCACAGGAATGCTGACTATTCTGTGACTCCTGTGTGCCTCTGAAAAGGGACTGAAGTCTTTAGTAGTATAGTTTGCTTTCAAATAATTTTAGGTTTATTGAACTTGTTCTTTTAAACTAGTAGTGTCTACACAGGGAAATAAATACAAAGCCATGAGGGTGATGACAATTCACAACCTTATGTAGATAATTTCAAAATGTGAAATACTCATGTATAAATTATGTACTTTGAAACATTTTTAATGTGTGATCTGAAATGCACTTGGAGAGTCATGCCTTAGAGCCAGTGCCTGGCACACAGTTGCACTTGTACCTGCCAGCTGTTCTGTGTAGGGACTCCTCCAGCTCATGTCAGTCATTTCTGTACAGAATGTGATGCTGGAGTGTAGTGCACAAAATTCAATTGGTAACTGTCCTGTGTAGGAAGATGCAAAGGGATCATCCAGATTTTCTGTCTCTGAAATTGCTGTGTATGAGAAGCTGCAGTTTGTTATATCATTGCTTGATTGCTGTATTTATGTTAGCATTAATGATTTTTGAAAAGGCTAATAAAGGATTTTATGTATGATGGGAAAAATTAGATGGCATGAGAGCAGTATAGACTCAAATCTAGGTTGGATAGCAGGACTGTAAATGTAGCCTAGACTTCTTGTTTCCAAAATGTGTTCCAGCACCATAGTGTGAGAGTACAGCAATGCAGAATCCATCCTCTCAAAAACACTGTAGCATTAACTTTCTGAAAAAAGAGTAATGAGTGAACAATCTACAACTAATGTAGGTGTGTTTATCTTAGACACTACTACTTTTCTCACTAACTTGCTTTCTGTTTTATCCACCCTCTTTAGATGCCAACTCAGTTTGTGGAGTCAGTTTTGGAAGTACATAGCAAATTTGTTCAACTGATCAACACTGTTTTGAACGGTGATCAACACTTCATGAGTGCCCTTGACAAGGTAATTTTTACTTGAGTAAACAAAGCACTGGAAAACAAAATCTGGGGTCCTGTTTCAGGCTCACCAAAATTCTTCAGGGTATCAACACATATTCAAGGATAGTTTGTATGCAGTTTTTCTCATTTAGAAATGCAATGGAACAAAAGACAATCCAGTGTAAGGGAAAAGATATCTACAAAGGAGATCATTTTAATACTTAAATGTTTTCTGAAAGAAAGACCTTTCTTTTCATCATATTTCAAAACACGAAAATGGTGCCGATCTAGTCAGTGTAAATATAAGTGCAGGTGATAATAAATAGACAAGTGGTGGGGTTTGGGAGGTTTGGTAATTCTTACATGAATTTGAACTTAAATTTCCTTGCTGAGATAATGTGTATCTCTGAATTCTCTTAGTATTACTTCCCCAGAATCTTTGCTTAGTCAAAGAATATCTGTAAACTTACATTACTTCAGTCACTGCCCAAATAGGTAACTTTTTCCAGGAGAGAGCTGCACTTGAATTTAAATAACAAATATGGGGAAAGAGGCTTGCTGCTCTTTTATTTGAAATGCATAGCCATGCAGGTATTCAAGATAACAGTTCTAATTATCATAAATTTTAATTAATAATAATTATTAATTATAACTAATAAATATCTTTCCTTTCTATAATTTCCTGTCACTGGATGCATGCATGCAGTTCATTGCTCTTTTGTGGTGTTTCCAGTAGTTTCAGTTTGTAGTTAGTGTCAGAGTCTAAGCTTTGGTGATTTTCAGCCAAGGTTAACCTGAAAAGGCATAATGGAGAAGGTACCAGTGATGGTACCAGTAGTAGTTACACATCTGTATTTGTGACATTGATAAAAAATTATTCAGCATTTCAAAAGAAATACTTCAATACCAAATACATTTCTCTCTCCCTTGCAATTAATGTCAGGTACCAGAAGGTGGAGTAACACAAGACTGACAACTTCATTTGCTGGCACATAGGCAATGTACTTTTTGTTAAATACTTCAGTTCTTCACTTCAGTGAGCTTTCTTACAATAAATGCTTAAAATACTAATTTTGTGTTAATTTCTGATGGTGGACATCAAAACTGCTATTGCTGTTTCCAGTGTTACTGTAAAAGAGTGTTCCAAGTTTTAAAGAGTTTCTTATTTCTTGTCAAGTCATGCATTCTTTTCTCAGAGGAATTCTAGGGACCTACTATCAAATTTTGGAATCTTGAGGTATTGTACAGAAGAGTTCCTTGTCAGTTTGTCTTTATAATAATAACAATATTTTCCTTCTACAGAGGAACTATAATTCCTGGCAACTATGGTCATGCGGTTTTTTTGGTTCACTGTTAATTTACAGCATTAGTTTAAATGTAGTTTAGAAACTTCATTAATCTGATAATCTTTTTTTTATTTCTAAACTGCCATTATCTCTTTCCTTTTTCATCATATTCAGGTTTTCTTCACCCACCATGTTGTTTGTACTCTACTGCTTCAAATTTCCACTTAAAAAATGTATTTTTATCCTCTTCAGTGTATGAAAAAATCCAACAACCAAAAGCACTTTTGTTTCTTAGTGTTGTGAACACATCATATAAGTTTTTCAGCTCAACACACATGCTGTTGATGTGCTGCTGCTAAAATCTATTTTATCTGTACTTATTCCTTGGTTTCTTTCCATCTATTTTTTTGGACCATAATATTGCTGTATACCACCATCTTCATACTTTTGTGAAGTTTCTATTCAGAACTTAATTTGTTCTTCTGTTTTCTGTAAATAATTTTTCTTCCTGTACTCTTTCCACTTTTACTTAACTCTTGACTTAAAAATGTTTAGCAACCAAATTCTCACAGAGAAGTAATTTAAGCCTTTTTATTAATTCTTTCTTTTTTGGTCCCCTTTTGTGTAGTTCAGTTTTATAGTATCTCAGATGGTCTTTGCCCTAAGCATTTTTTATTTCTTCAAACTTCATAAAAGAAAAAGGTTTAAGTAACTGACAATTTTTCTCTTTGCTCCATGTTTTTCTGTAGGCTTTGACATCAGTAGTTAACTATCGGGAGCCCAAGTCGATCTGCAAAGCACCTGAGTTGGTAAGTGATGCATGCAGAAAGTGATCATTCTTGTGTATAACCATCACATGAATTGCCACAGGGTCCTTCAGTGCATACCCAGTGCTCACACTGGGTCACACTCAGGTGTGTATTTCAGTAGTAGCAGCTTAAGCTGCACACACATTTTGTGAGTGTGCAAAATTGCTATGGTTCTAATTTTTGATATAGACTGTATCTGTGGATGTAGAATGGATCATTTGCCCATGAATACAGCCCTTGGATATGTGAGACTGTAGACTGTGACTTATTTCGTGTTTAAACTATTGTACAAGTTTGGAAATACCTTGGCATACATTTGTTCTCAAGCTTGACAAGTAGGTTTGGGTTTGATTTTTCTTTTTTTAATTTGAGCTGGCCAAATACTGTGACAACTTGTTAAAGAAATCAGCAAAAGGAATGACAGAGAATGAAGTAGAAGACAAGCTTACAAGTTTCATTACTGTTTTCAAATACATTGATGACAAAGATGTATTCCAAAAGGTAACTTTTCCTATTCAGTAATGGTTAAAATGTTACATTTAAAGCATGCTTGAAGAATGTGGTTATACTTTTTAAAATCCTCATCTCTGTTTGTTTTTAATCCAGTTCTATGCCAGAATGTTGGCAAAAAGATTAATTCATGGTTTGTCTATGTCTATGGATTCTGAAGAAGCAATGATAAATAAACTAAAGGTAAGGTAATATTCTTCAAGCACAGAATAAACACATGTAGGGGTATGTAATGTTCAGGGGGAGCAGCAGAGGGTGCCAGAGGTAACTTAGCAATCAGTAAATCTGTTTCCAATAGCTGAAAGCAAAAGCTTTTTTATTTGGTAGTCTGTGAAAGATAAAAGGTTGAGTATCACTGAGGCATTTGAGATTTTTATGAGGTTTTGAGTAGTTTTATCAGCTCTGTTCAAATCATTCATATTAACATCAAAAAAGTACCAAGGACTTTCATAAATATGTATATATTTCAATTTTATAAAACAATATTGTTATATAGGTTAATTTATGTAAGGTGAAACTAAGATAAATGTGATAATTTATTTTACAGTGCTTGCTTTTTCATTGTAACTTAGTGTTTTCTGTAAATATAACAACACTTCTGCTGACTAGATTTTCATATTAGTGAGGGAACATAATTTATATGATGAGTACTGTTTTCACTTTGAAACCTGTTACAATATTTCTTCACAGCAAGCCTGTGGTTATGAATTTACCAGCAAGCTCCATCGAATGTATACAGACATGAGTGTTAGTGCTGATCTCAACAACAAATTCAACAACTTTATCAAAAACCAGGACACGATCATTGATTTGGGAATTAGTTTTCAGATATATGTTCTACAGGTACTAATGTATGTTTATTGCTGCTGAGTTATTTGTACTTATTTTTTATCTTCTGATAACAAATGTACAATTTTTCTAATTATGAATACTTCTTATATGGAAGCTGATGGCTTGTGATCATTGTGGAATTACTTACTTTCCTAATGTTTCTTTGTATAATCAACCCAGTAGGTGCCTAAACAATAGTGATAAAAAATTTCACTCACAGTTAATACCTCAGTGAGGTATGCAAAACGTGCAGTAAAAAATGATCAGTAAAACTTCCAGAGTCAATTGACTGTCTTAGAATATAATGTACATTATACATCCATTTAAGAGTGTTATTTTTTTCTTAATATATATGTTGAATGAAAATGTTAATTGCTTTTATTTTTCCCAATACTTTTAGGCTGGTGCATGGCCTCTAACTCAGGCTCCTTCTTCTACATTTGCAATTCCTCAGGAACTGGAAAAAAGTGTACAGATGGTAGGTTAGTAGGAGGCCTCCTGTAAACATGTGGAAAATGTAAAATAACTGCAAATGAAAGATCATCACTCTAACAGAGAAAAACTTGAGCTGCTTCATTTTGGTTGTAAATTATGGCTATCATGTTTCCAGTCCATATGAAATGTGGAAGGGTCACCCAAACACCTTACTGAATTTATGCACAGCTTTTTCACATCTCTCTTCTACACTTTGTGATTGCTGAGAGGGATGCTAATAAATGCAATCAAATGGACTAGGTTGGTTCTTCACTTCAAAACCAGCTCTAATATTTAGATTAAAAGATTATTTGTGTTGATTTTTGCTAAGGTATATTTAATGGTGAAATACAATTTAGGCAATACAAATTTTGTATTATTGGACATAAGAGATTTTTATAGCAGTTTTTATACCTTAAATTGTTATCTGATGTAAATTATAATGGCAAATGTCTTCTCTGGTGAAGGATCTTTTTCTTGTATGACTACTGAGTGTTAGAACTACTTACTCTGCTTTAATTTCCACTTAAATGGCACTTGGTTTTAGCAGTATAAGAGTTTCCAACCCAGACTACAGGATCACCAGGTGACTGATGAGATTTTGCTGTCTTTGTGATTTAAAATAGGAGTATTTTCAGTTGTGCCTCCGTTGGAAAATTGGTACAGAATTGTGTATCAGAAGCAGCTCGGAGTTTCCAAAATCTGAAATCAGAATAAGCTACATTAATGTGTGTACACAGTGTTGGCACTGGGGGGTTTAGGGAGTTTGATCCCATTTTAGGGAAAGTTTCTTTGAATCTGCTTAAGTTTTACATATTACCAGAGGTAGACCTTAAATTAGGATTCAGTCATCACTCATCTTCTAAAGGAAAATGCTGTCATGAATTGATCTGCAATGTTTGCTTCCAGAGTGATGGACATAAACCCACTGTTTCTTCATTAGGGTGGTAGGGTGATGATAAACTATTGTGAGTAGTTATATGTGTGACTAATTGATGTTCATTTTGTTTTGCAGTTTGAATTATTTTACAGTCAGCATTTTAGTGGAAGGAAGCTTACTTGGTTACATTATCTTTGTACAGGTAAAAATAAGTGCTTTGCTAAACTTATGATCTGACAGGTATTTGCTAAAAGTTCTTTTCAAATGGCAAAAGACTGGGGAGTTGGAACACTATCTTCCATATAAACTCAACAGACATATTTTGTGTTACAAATTAATTTAATATTTACTGCTTAAAATTTCCAAAATATGTTTTGTAAACTTGTGATTTATTAAATCCAAGTAAAACTAGGATTTAATGTATGTTTGTGTATGTTCTTAACTGCAAAAAAGCACTGCAGAACTGCTGAGTTAATAACAATTGTCTTGGAATTGTTTCTGTACAATTAATTATGTTCCTTACATAAATACTAAATAATTTTGAGAATGCATATATTACTATTTTACTCAGGTATGTGAGTATTTACATAAATACATACTTATATTTACTATATAGGAATATATATTAAAAACACCTTAGAAGATACATATTAAATTATAATTTATTTTAGTAAGTGTCAGTCAAGCATGTTTTATTTTAAGTGCTTTCAGTATCAGGCTTTAACAGGTGAGCACTGCAACATATCTCATGGAGGTGAAAACCATACTAGCATACAACAATGTGATGACAATCTACTTCTGGTAATAGAAGGCTGTAGTTAGCTCACACTCACCTTCACACAGAAAATCTAAATCTGCTTTCAGTCAGATTCCTTCAGTGCTTTTTGTTTTCCATGGGAATTTTAAAAATGTAAGAATATGAAAAATTTTTGATGGGCAAGTATTTTACTGTTTTTAAATCTTTCCTTTGAACAACTTTCCTGTTAATCATTATTCTGAGATTCTGTGTAAGCTGTTAATTGGAGTTTATGCATTGCAATGTTTTAAGGCTACTTGGAATTTCTTTTTCTTAATTATATATATTATATTGCACTATTTATCTAGTATTCATAGTTAATCAGGGCAAAGGGGGTGTTGTAGGCCACATTATATATGTGTAAATTCACAGCATCAGTTGTCATTGTCCCATTCCAGGTGTTAAATACAGGCTTGGGTTGAATGTCTGGAAATGTAGGAGGAGCTCTAGCAGTTAGGCTTCAGATGACTTTTCAGCACCTTTCATCAGTTTATAAAACACTACTTGTGTCATTACAGGTGAAGTAAAAATGAATTATTTGTGCAAACCTTATGTAGCCATGGTCACAACATACCAAATGGCAGTGTTGCTTGCCTTCAACAACAGTGAGACTGTCAGCTACAAGGAGCTTCAGGACAGTACACAAATGAATGAGAAGGAACTGACAAAAACCATCAAATCTTTGCTTGATGTCAAAATGATCAACCATGACTCAGACAAGGTATGCCATAATGATACAAAACAGTTTCATGTTTTCAGTCTTGTCATTCTGACATTTGTTGAGGACTTCTTTTAATGTCCATTGTTTACTTTATTTTTTCTAAGCTTTATTTTTAAAATCTCTATTTATAAGGAAAGAGACAGGAGGAAGTAGAGTGCCTGTCACACAGGTTTTCTATGCCTATAGCAGCATGGTCTGCTGAAAAGGTAATAATGCAGGGACTGTTTATTGTTTCTGTTGCCTTGCTTTCAAAATTGTACTGAATCATGGGAAGGGGCATGAGTAGTAAACCAGAGTCTTACAGTGATCCTAAAAAAGAAGTATTTGTGGGATTAAGAGACTGAAAGCAATAGCAACCATGTTCTTCCTTGCTGACAGATTACAGGAGCAAGAAAGGGAGCAAGGAGGACTTCTGTGAGAGGACTTTTGGTGCAGTTTGCCAAACTTATCATTCCATGAGTTTCTTGGAATTCCAGTAATATCTGAGCTTTATTTGTGATTAAGGCAATAATTGATACTTCTTTTTCTGACTCTCTCATCTTTCTGTATAGCCTATGTGAAACCTTTTTTCCCATACAGCAAAGGGCACAGACTTTACTGTGTTAAGTAGAAACACTGCAGAAGTGCCTGTGCATCCCATAGAGACATTAGCATGTGCTTCCAGCTCACTCAGAAAGCCCACTATTCAGGCAGTATCAGACTGAAGAAACTCAGATAAGCTGTTCAATTCGCTTACAAGAAGAAATCCAAAGCTGCTCTGATAGCTGCTTTTGTTTTTAACCAGGAATATTTTAAAAAATGGAAAGTGAGATCACAAGGAAGATCTGATGCTTGGCTGAAGCATAGGACATGCTTCCAATATCTAGAAATGAGCTCAGCTTGGAACAATTGCTGGGAAGATGTTTGTTAAACCATGGGTCAAATAAAACACTGGGAGCTATTACAGGAAACAGTGAGACCTTTCATAATCTTAGAAAGTTGCCTGTTATTTAAAGGATTTACATTTATTTATGTGTGTTGTATAAGGTTCACCCAGTTTCTTAAAGCTTATGTCATAGAAGAAAGATTAATACAGCTTTCCAACCCTTTTACTTTTTGATGTTTACCACTGCATTTTCCAGTTCTTTACATTCCAGACTATTGTATTCAAGTGTCTTTACTATTTCTGTTTTCTTTGCACTCCATCCAGCAATGTGATAGCAGATCTGTAGACAGTCTATCAGCTTACTTGTTAAATAAACAAGTGAGCTTTAGTGGCTTAAGCAGTGGAATTCAATACACAAACTTCTCTTTACCTGTATCTGAGCCAAACAGAGAAGTGCAGTGTATTAAATGTTGTAGTTTGCTTTTGCTTGCTTGTTCATTTTTTGAACGGGTGTGGGGGACAGAACATGAGAAGCTTTGGGCAAAATCTTCATTGGTTCATTAGAATTATGCTTTTTGAGTTCATGCTCAGTATATTGCACAATATATTTTGGTTCATATTCAACCATGTCAGTAGAATAATGCTAAAAGTTAATGTTAGGCTATTTTTTTGTTAGCTTATTATTTTTAAAGCTCTTGGTCTTTCCTCTTTCATGTTATATTTTCTATACTATGCCTGGTATCCTGGTTTTTATATATATTGTAACAAAGACTATTCGTTGCAAGATATAAAATTAGAATTAATGTTGGTTCGAGTGCATATTTAGATAAATATTTTCTGTGTTTATTAAAGTGCTTGTGCTTTAAACAGTTTGGCAAGATTCCAAGTTCTCAGAATCTCAGTAACTTTATTCTGCTGGAAATTGGTTATACTTGTACAGACTCTTGCCTGAAAATGGCAGAGATCAGTCCAGTCATACTGTGTTGAATGTAAAGTTTTTTCCACTGCAGGGAAAAAAAAAATATATATATACATATGGAAAAGAATTGAGATTCTGACAGGAAAAGGTTAGAAATGTGCAGATAGCTGTGCACTGCAGAAGTTGCAGTTTGTCAGCTGTTTCTGCTATAGCATAATAAAATACTTAGATGCTTTTCCTCAAATTCTAGTGGACAACTTTTGTAAAAATTATGAAAGCAGCAGCTCCCCTTTGACATCCTGTCATAAATAAAAGCAAATCCTACTTTCTTTGCAGGGAGAAAATGACTAAATGGAGAGTGTTTGCAACTAAGATAAGCTGTCAAAGTATTAAAAGAGAAATTGCTTGTTAACAAGATTCTTGTATGGCAGAGTTCTTCCTAGTGTTTTCTGAAATAGACTTGATTTCTAGGTTAGTTAAACTAGTTTTAAAAATTGACCTGGTTCAAGTGACATTTTAGAATTTCCAACTACAACTCTGAGTATTTTGTATGTATGTAAGACCCTAACTGCAACTTGTAAATTGAAATTGAATTACTATTTTCTGGTTCCATTCTTGATTTTTAAAAACTATTCTGTATTGCAGGAAGACATAGAGACAGAGTCTACATTTTCATTAAATATGAGCTTCAGCAGTAAACGAACAAAGTTTAAAATCACCACATCAATGCAGAAAGACACACCACAGGCAAGTATTCTTTTGTGTTTCTAGCCTGAATAGCTTAGAAAGCTTATTGTTCTAAATTGGAATTTACTGTGTTTGTTTGGTGTAAGCAGATATCAGATTCACTAAGATTTACAAAAGAAAGATTTACAAAAGAAGTTTTTGTAGCTTTAAAGCTTAAGCAACACAATTTTTGGTACTTAAAATACAGGCAAGAGAAGATGAAATAGGGAACAAGAAAGTAGAAGAAAAAGATAAACAAAATGTACCAAATGGTATTGATTTTTACTTTATCTCATGAGACTTTTTTGTTGCTGTTGTTTATAAAAGCAACTTATTGCAAGAACAGCAGAACCAATCAATTGTTTTCCTATGGGTTTGTGTCCTTTGGCAACTAAAATCAACTCCTATGTTGTGAGTCCATGTTCTCAGTGTATCTCCTAAGACCAGGATTTTGTACAAGATAGGTATGTGCTGCCAAACTCAGTACATTATAGCCAATTCTGCTTGCTTTTCTCCCTAGCAAAAATGTTGGTCCCACAGATTTTCATGAAACCTGATATCCTTGATTTATGGACATACTTTGCCTGGAATTGAACTACACGTGCATTTTTGTATAGTTCACCACTTTTAGTACTGTAAAAAGGAGAGATTCAAGATACTTTCTTACTGTATTTTGAGCATTACTGTTTTTCTGTGTGGCAGGAGATGGAGCAGACCAGAAGTGCTGTAGATGAAGACAGGAAAATGTATCTTCAAGCTGCTATAGTCCGTATCATGAAGGCACGGAAAGTGCTGCGACATAATGCTCTTATTCAGGAGGTAAGAGAAAGTCCTGCTCCTGAGCTCAGTTTCATGAAAAGCTTCAGGACAGTAGGGTAAAACATCAAACTACAAAACTCAACCATGTGGAAGCCAGTACTCCAGCGAAATTAGTGAGAATTTCCCCGGGGTCTACTTTGAACTGCAGTATTGGAGCACAAGCTGGGATCCCTCAATCTTGTAAATGTGTCTTAGCACCAAAGCATTAGGTTCTTGCTCTTTCCTGTTAGCTGGTTCTATGCCAAGAGATGTTGTATGCTACAAAAATCATGGCCAGAGCTATGGGTTCAGTTGAAAACCTGAATAGGAATATTCTTGTATGAAATTTCCACAGAAGCACTTAGCCAATTTTGTGCTCTAATCATTATTTTATTATAGCTCATGGTTTAAATTTTAAAAGTTGTCTGAGTACAGAGACGTGCACTTTTTAATCTCCCTGTTCCACAAAGTGGTACAGTTCTCTAGATTTTTTAGATTCCAGATTAATGATCTGTGAACTGTCACAGGCTGGCTGGGAAGGAAGTGCTATTTCTTTAGTTTTTCTCCCACTTTCCATCTGCTGGTTGCTTGCCTGATTGTATTTCTCATTCCAGCCTAACATTTGTTCCTTCAGAATAGTTCCCAGTTTTACTTTTCTCAACCTCCCAAAGTTCTTTCTTCAGTTTAATTCATTCTTGTGTCTCTGAGCCTTGCTGGATGGCCTCAGAGCAGACTGGTGGGAGGTGGAATAAAGATTCCTGCTTTATTCAACCATTTTGAGCAGAGAGGCAGAGAGACGTTAAGTAATTTGTGGTGGTAGAGGAAACAGTTTTCATCACACCCACCACTTCATTTTTATTTCTTAAAAGAAAATTAGCAGCAACAGGGAGTTTGTAAGCTCAGAAGATGCAGTGTGAGACCTCTTAAAGGTTTTGGATATTGAAGAAGTGTTTATATACAAATAGTCTGAAAGCAAGCTTAATTTAAGAATTCTGATTTTGAATATCTAAAAGATGAGGCAGCATAGGTCCTGATTATTCTCAAAATCGTTGTTTATTTGGTTTCCCATTATTTAAATAATCGATGCAATTATGAAATCACATGAGAATTTGTAATTAAAACTAGAAAATGATAGGCGAGCCCTTTTGTCTTTGAAAATACTTTTTTCTGCCCATTATCAAATTATTAGAAAAAATTCTGGAAATGTACTTTGCTTGACACCAGTTTATAAGGGAGAAATAGATTACAAATTTTATGTTTTGGAAACAAATCCTTTCTGGTTGCTTCTTCCTTTCTGTAATGGAAGTGCCACTTACATGCCCCTGCTGTGTTTTGCTCTTGCAGGGCTCTTGCACAACAGTAACATTAGGACGTTTTTTCTTCAGCTTTGCAGGAAAGGTGGATATTTTCATAGTTACTGAGTTAAAAACTAAGTAGAGAGTAAAGTTGTGATATTGTTACTAACTCGGGTGTCATTGTTACTTTTATCATGCTGGTTATATTCTTATGTATAATGTATCAATTGAAATGTGCTGTTTGACTTCTTTAGTAAGAAGGAATCTTTCTGGAAGGATCCTGTTTACTATGAATAGTTAATTCTCTCACCTCGTTAACATTTTTTTTCTTAGCTATAAGGGCAGGATAATACTGTTAGAGAGATTTGAGATTCCTAAACCTAATGTAGTTAGCTCTGATTCTAACACTTAGACTACAGCACCACACATTTCATTTAAGGTGGGGTGTCCAAGAAAATACTCCAGGCCCTTGCTAGACCTGTAATGTCAGCATGTGGTCTTTGTGGAATTGTTAATTGTGTTAGATCCGCCCTGATAATTTCAATTCTAGCTCAATATTGCAGTCACCTGCAGGACGAGGTACTTTTCCTATAAAATGAGTAAGTCTGGAGGAGTAGTGGAGGGGAGATGTCAGAGCAGAAAATTCTCAGAAAATTTTTATTCTGGCCATCAGGTATTTCTGTCTATCCTTCTTACTTGTACTATCTTTGATAAAAAGAAGCAACAACAACAAGAAAACCTGTACCAATAGAAAATTCTCTCTTCCCTTCTCTGTCTTAAGTAAATACATGAAGTGTGGTGATGACAATCAGCTTCAGTGGAGGGCTAAGTTAGGTGAAATCTGAGCAGATCTATTAGCTTGTTAGCACCCAGTTTCTCCTCACTTGTACTGCTGTGGAACATACCAGCCCCTTGGCTGGTAGCCCAACAAAACTCACTCTTTTGAGCTTTTTGTTTGCTTTGCTGGGTGAGTTCCACCTGGTGAGTTCTGTTGGCTCACAGAGGGCCCCAGCAAACTCTAGAGCTGGGACAAAGCCAGCCATGAAAAGCTGTAAAGAAAACGGAATTCAGCTGAAATAAAAAGAATTTTCTTTATAGAAGAAATAAGAAACTACAGGCAAAATATATTGTGACACTTGAGTAGTAAGACTTTTTGTTTGAAAAATCTTCCAGCTTACAGATTTGCACGTTCTGTCATTACACACAATTTCCTCCCTTCTCTACAAGAGAATGGGCAAAACTGAGAACTACTAAGAGACATGTAAAGTTTTTCCTGCAGTGGCAATTCCTTCCACAATGCAAATATAGGTTTGTTTTTACGATAAATAACTTCTTACTGTATGTATTAAAAAGTTCCACCCTACCCAGATGGAACTCACTAAATCATGGGTCTGTCTTCAGTGACTGAAGAAAGAGAGCTTCATCCTGATTGTCTCCAATAGTGTAGGAAAGGAGGTTAGTGGTAGGAGAGCTCCACTGTTGTAGTAGTGAAGAAATATGTTAATATTAGATTAATTTTTAATATGGATATTTGTCTTCATTTGTATTGCGACAAATGAAGCAAGCAAGAGGAATGAAGAGATCTGGGGAACATGTGACCAAAGCAACCAGTGAGTTGAGCAGCCAGTTTCAGTGTCCTGACACTAAGACATAGAAATACTTTCTTGGTTGTTATAAATGAACTACTCCGGGGTTAATTAATCTTGTCCTTAAGAGACAAATATACTGAATTTTCCTTAAAGCCTTTAGCAAATATTTAGATGACGTTTATAACTGTGAAAAATAAAAATAACACAAACCCTGTGTTTCTTTTGCAGGTAATTAGCCAATCAAGAGCTAGGTTTAACCCAAGTATCAGCATGATTAAGAAGTGTATTGAAGTCCTGATAGACAAACAGTACATAGAGCGAAGCCAGGCCTCTGCAGACGAATACAGTTATGTAGCATGATGTTGCTATCCTGCAGGTATGATTGTAAGGAGATCATTGCTGTCACTGTTTGGTGTGTTCCTGTGGGAAGAGGCAGGCCTGTGCCTCCATAATTGGTCACTTGGCAGCCCCTGTTTTTCTGCTGTTTACAACATCACCAGTGCCATGTCATGAGCGTCAATGAAAATGCCTATAGATATTTCAAGCTCATGTCATTATGACATTTCTTAAAACTTTACTAAAAGAATGAGTGAAGTATTGCTGAAATGTGGAGAATTGGTTGGGTACCATGCTTTTTTTTTTCCCCTCCCCTTTCACGTTTGCAGTTGATGTTTTTTAATGTATCTTAAGACAAAGTAAAAAAAAAAAAATCACACAAAAAACCTAAATATTGTAATATGACAGATAACCTAATAATTGTATCTACATTAAAATGTAAAAAAAATGACGAACATGATACTGCTGCTTGTCAAATAAAAAAATAAAGTTATATAATGTGTCTCGAATGATTGTAGAGCTGGATATAGCATTAATGTCTGTAAATATTATTCAGGCCTGAAGAGTAGAAATAATGTTATGTGTTTGGGTTTTGGATAACCTCAGAAGTAGGTCTGACATAACACCTAATTTATATAAAACTGAATACCAGGTATGTCATGTTTGATGTGATTATAAAAAATATTTATGGTTAAATGCACATCTTGTTTTCTTGAGCTTAGGCTGATTTACATTCTCGGTGCCTGAAGGCCTCCCCCGTGTCTGTTAATCCCACACTGTAGGAATACGTTACAAGAGAAAATAAACTGCCATTTGAGGGGATTTAAGTGGTGTAGTTCACAGGTAGGAATAGTTATCATGAACATCAAAGGCAGAGTTCAGTGGCTTGTGAAACCACCTTCCTAATGGGAAAGCATATAGCAGACTGGCAACTGAAAAATGGTTTTTTCCATGGGTATCTATGTTTGTTTCCACATAAACTCATACTGCTTGTTTCTTGTTTTCCTCCTGACTCCTATGGTTGTTTTTATCATGTTTTGTTTTCCTCTGCCCCAATTAGATTTCCAGCTGTTAGGGTGAGACAAGAAATCCACAGGCTATTTCATGTCCTATGTTGTTCATCAGGGTTGGCATGGTGACTATTCACTCTAAACAAGCAAAGTATCATTTTAAAAGGTACTAACTCTGCCACTGGAAGTGAATTGAATTTAAGAGCATTGAAAGTTTGAACACACCAAATGCCTGCTGTAGAAAAGAGTTTCCTCATGGCTATGCCTGCAATTGTGATTGACAAGATAAATATTAAGTTTAAATGTTCTATTTTTTCCAGATTTGTGTGCATATAAAAATACATATGTAGATATATGCTGTTTGCAGTATTTTTTTAGATTGTCTAGTATCACCTACTAAAAATCCACACATCAATAATTAATTTTAAAGAAAAAAACCTTTGGAGGGAGCTTTTTACTCCTTTTTTCTTTTTCTAGTTCTTCACTGTATGAAAGACTTCTCTCCAACTCACAGATTGTTTCTGTCTCTTATTTCTTACGTGGTATCACATTCATTTACTACCTAAAGGGTATAGGAAACTTTCTCTGATTAACTAGGAAATGCATCAAGAAGTGGTGCTATGTTTTTCTGATGTGGATTTTGCTAAGGATGAATAAAGGGCAATAAACAATAAAGGGCAGTAACAGTTCCTTCCATATTCATGGTATTTTATCCCACTATACTAAGATCTAGATTTTTTACATGGATTTATGTCTTCAAAAAGTGAGGTTTTTAACTAATTGTAATGTGGTGCTGTAGATCATTGTCTCAAGTGTTAGTTTAGAAGTGTCTCTGTATGGTGGGAGACAGCACAGGTGCTTATACTGTCACCAGGTGTAGCAGACAGGAAAGACATCAGCATATTGACTGGAGTGACTTCTAATCTATTTCAGTGTGGAGCATTTCTGTGCTTTACAAAAAAAATTAATTCATTACATCTTAAGACAAGAAACAGGGGCAATGTTCTATTACATAATAAAAAAAAAAAAAGGAAAAAATATTGCCTGAATGCTGAATTAGCAGATCCTTTCTCCAGAAAACAACACTGACAGCAAAGTTTCTGGAAACAAATGTGTTTTATCTTGTAACTTGTATTTGAGTCAAAAGATTTTAAGCTTGTTCATAAAAGGGTTAATAAAAGTTTTATTTAAATACAGATTGCAGTAGCAAAATTTTAAGGCTGAGTTTGAAGAAGGCTTGACCAATTTATTTTCAGAATCCTTTCATAGGCAACACAAGAACTTCACTGCTCTAGTCCAAACGTGCAAGGTTTTAGCATTACCTTATCTCTGAATTTTTGCATACCTAAACCATCAAAAGTAGTATTTTGGGTTATAGATAAGCATGCTGCTTAGTTGAGGCATGTTTAGTGAGTTAAAAACATTCATCTATTTCAGTGCAGTTGGCATCCCCAGATGATGTCTTTCATAATTACACACAAACTCAGTCTTTTTGGTGCCTCTTAGGAAATATTGTTATAGCTGGGAAATATTTTGAATTGCACTTTATAAATCACACCTTCCCCCTCAGGAAAAAACTAGTGCAAAATTCAGACCCCTGTAGCTGGGTTATGTCACTGAAATTATTGCTGGCACAATGCAGTTTATAGTGTAGAGCTTCAGCCTGGCAATGGCAAGTGTAGGTTCAAAATATAAAGTGGTAATGGGTATCCACAGGAGGGGCAAATTGTAAAAAGAGAAGGTTGCCCAAAATGCCATACAGTTTTAATTTTTTACTAGAAGAAACTACTGTAACTGTATTGCTTTTTTTATTTGTTTGTCATAAGCCTGTTGACATGTATGAGCTGCTAGTATATAGGGAGACATACAGCTGAATCTGGAAACATAATAGTTTCATACATCTCATACATGTCTAATATCAAAATGGATTTTACCTCTGGTATGGAGTACTATTGATCATTCTTACACTAACCAAAAATGTGTTTCTGTGATGTTTTAATTTGTCTTGAGACTGATTGTCTAGTTCTAGGAAAGAAAAGTGTGTACCTGCAAAGTGTGTACAAGGCAGCCAGAGCTGTGAAAGATATTTAATCACCATAATATAAATTGTTTGCAAAGCAGCAAATATTATTACTTTCAATGAGTACATCACCTTTCCAAATCAGCAGAGTACAGAAATTGGTCAATGGAGAAATAAATTTTATAAACTGATGTCTTTCAATTATCCTTAGAAGGATATTTCTTATCCTTAAAAAAGTTAATTTTAAAAACAAGTAGTGCAGTGTAGTATTGATATTGAGCATATATTCTTTGTACCCTAGGACAAATATTTTAGGACTGTCCATGCTTTACAAATATGGTAAGTACTTAGAGTTAATTAATCTAAGATATCACAATGTATGAAAACCTATTCTCCAGAAACAATTGTTCTTGAGCTGATTATTTTCTCTTATTACAAATCTGAATTTGTCTTTACTTGTTTATGGTAAGTTGTACTGTGCTTCTGAGCTGATACGAAAAGAGAATTTTTCAGTTTCGTCAGGGAAAATGATAGGAAAGGTCAAAAAAGTATTTGAGTATAATAATTTTAAAACAGTGCAAGACTTTGATAAACACGTGTGTGTGGTTTTAAAGAAGGAGGGTGAATAAACATGATAGTAAAAGTAACCAAACATGTCCTTATACATATGGATGCTTGGATGTGCGTTTGTTGTCTCCATTCCATGGAATTCACAGTTGCATCAGTAAGGGAAGAACATAACAGGCAGCAGAAGCAGAGAGGTGGATGAGAGGCTGGCTGTTGGGATCTGGCAGTCGTGTGTTGGTGCTGCTCCTGCCAGCTGTCCCAGGAGCACAGCACAAGACGTGGAAGCTCCCTTGGTGTCCCCAGTAAGCCCAGCCTTGCATGTGCACCTGGGAAGCGAAGGACTAAGCTTCAGAAGTAGGTCAGAGCAAGCCAAAAGGTATCGTTAGCCACTTCTAAAACAGTTGCAGTAATTTAGGGAATTACTTCCACCATTCATGTCTACACTCCTTTTAGGACCTCTTTGACTGAAAGCTAAGTGGTGATTTAAGCAAAACTGAAATACTCTTTGGTTGCTTTGGCTGGAGTAACATGCAGCTGGCATTAACACCATCATAAGTTCTTCCTCCCCAGCTGGGGAGAGTGCTGGGTGCATGCATTACTGGTTTGTTACACTATCAGGTGCACAGTATACTTGAACCACTGGTGAACTTGGTGTATGTGAACCCTTTGCTAGAGCTTCTGGACTACCTGGAAATCTCTGGTATGTTACAGAGGAGGGCTGTACTAGCTTTGTGTGTCCTTCCTTCCACTCTTCCACTGAGATAAATAAAATCACACAATAATGTTCTGTAAAATTTGGTCTCCAAATCTTTGGTGTAGTTGTATACCATGAACAGAAAATCATGTATTTTTAGGGCTACAGAAAGTAATGTAGGACAAAATACTTGCAATCTCTGTAGCCAAGGCATCAGTTCTTTCCGTGGGACTCTTAGCCAACCAACCATTCAATATATTAGTGTTTACAGGAGCAGTGGATGCATAAGGATATTGTTAGGCATGTTCTCATCTGAAAGAGGCCTTGTTCTTAACATAATCACTGAATGGCAAACACTGTAATTATCACCTTTTGGTGGAAGCTGGTGGCTCTGATGTGTGTCAAACTGGCTTTTTCCACCAGCTGAGAACGGTAGCAGTGTAGCTGTCAACAGTTAGTAAAGATGAGTGATTTGAGGGCAGTCTTGAAATTTGGCAGACTGCTGTTGCCTGTCTTTTAATGTTGGTTATATAATCTATAACCTACTAGGTATGTATGATAAAAAGTGCAGTACTTTTCTGGTAGTATTTCATATTGTGTTGGACAGTTTCAGTTGAGTTTCATAAGATGCACTTGGTCTGTTTTCTTAAAAACTCTGCTCATGGGTCCATTTTCCTTTCTTCTTTCCAGTCACCAGCTTAATAGAATTTGTGATCATCAAAATCTGCATTTGAGAGAATAAAAAAACTGTCTGAAAGTCATGATGCTGTGTACTCATCTGTATATTTGAAGCCAGTTCAGGATGTTTTATGGGATTTGTTTTAAGAAATGCCAGGCATTTGGCCCCTTCATAGTGGTGAGATACATGGAGTGAGGTGCTGCCTGGAGCTAATCAGAGGAAGCTGTCAGTGGAAGGGTGCGAACGATCCACTGACCCTTATGCTTTGGAAGCTGATGGGGTGCACAGAATCCAGCACATCACA
This sequence comes from Notiomystis cincta, assembly GCA_013398075.1. Taxonomy (NCBI): domain Eukaryota; kingdom Metazoa; phylum Chordata; class Aves; order Passeriformes; family Notiomystidae; genus Notiomystis; species Notiomystis cincta. Next base: position 273,442 of record VZRX01006149.1, read on the forward strand.
TGTTCTCTTCAGGGTTTTTTAAAGAGAGGTGCAAGCAGTGATGCCAGTGGGCATTCAAGAAATGTGAGACTTGGCCTTTTTGAGTCTGTCTTCGATCTCTCCTTGACCAGAAGAGTGCCCCAGTCTTAATCAATAAGGCAGGCAAGGCCTGTCACCTCTCTTGGATGTGTACAAACTTAAACTGCTCTGAAGGTAAATCAAAAAGGGTGAACTCTTACCTGCTTCGCAAGGCTTTTTGTGTATTTTTCATTGCAATATTCGAGGGACTAGAAAGCAGTAATTTAGCCAAGGGACCTGTAATTTAGTCATTAATATATTCCTGTGGGAGCTGGGGCTGGGGGTGTGGGTTCCCATCAGTGGGTTGGTAACTGAAGAGCCATCTGCTTCTCAGTGCAGAAGGAAAGCAGTGGTGGCCAGAATTCTGTGTGCAATCTGCATCCTCCCTGCTGGTTGATGCTCATAATAGACTTAAGTGATAGCTATTAATCTAGATAGCAGTAATGAATATTTGAACATTTAAGTTTAGGGGTCATCTCACCATCTGGCAACGCAAAAAGACTTGGCAATTCGGCTTTCAAAACTATGTTTATGGGTTTGCCCGTATGTATGTTCTGCCTGGCTGCCATCTGAAGCCATGAAAAGAAGTCATGTGAACCTCATCTGTAGCTTTGTCTCAGTGATTCCAAGTGAAATTCTCCCTTCCCCCAAGTGGGTGTCTGCTGGCACATGTTTTAGTGTACTGGTAATGGTGTATCTAAGCCTTACTGTAGCCACAAATTGAAGAGAATAGATGTACACCCACAAAACGTTCCCTGCTTAAAATCTGAGTCATGGCTGTGAATCAGAGATGTGCCCGTTGCAGCTGGTGAAAGAGATTTGGGAAGATGTAAAATTCCTCTTGGGAACAACAGTAGTCTGATTTTGGGCTAAGGAAACCATCCATCTGCATGAAAATAGGCTTAGCATTAAAAACCCTCTATCTATGGAGAAGACCCCACAAATTAATACCTGTCATCCATCCTGGAAGAGGTCAACGCCAGACTAGATGGGGCTCTGAGCAGCCAGGTGTAGTGGAAAGTGTCCTTGCCCATGGCAGTGGGATTGGAACTAGGTGATCTTTAAGGTCTTTTCCAACCAAAACCATTCTATTATTTTGGGGGGAAGTAATTGAGAATCTGCACTAACTGCTCCTCAACCCTCTTTCCTCAGGGCAGTAGCCTTGCCTGTTTTAGATGCTTTCTCTTTCAAAGCACTGAGCATTCCGTATTTTAAAATGCGTATTTTAAAGGAGTGTAGTTTTAAAGTGTGTAGTTTGACAGATAAGAGGGGAAAGAAACGGAGCTGGTGGCACTGAGCACGCCTGGTGCTAACTCAGTGGGAAGGGGCAGGTGGGGACGTGCTCCGGGCCTGAGCGACAGCCTGGCAGTTGGGGCAGCAGAGCGCCGAGTTTTGCATGTGGACTGGCAGACCCTCTTTATTCTTTCCCACACCCAGCACGAGCTTTGAAATGCAGACTTGACAGGCAGAGCTGGAATATCCGCTCCTTCCCTTCCCGGTGCAGCTGCCGTGCGCTGAGGGCCGCGTGTCGGGACAAGCCTCGCTCTGCCCGCGGGGAGCGGTAGCGCCCTCGCCCTTTCGGCTGCGGGGAGGGCGCGGGGCTGCCCGGGACGCGGCCGTGGGGACTCGCAGGTGCCAAAGGAGGCTGTGCTCTGCATGGAATTAATTTTAATATAGGGAGCACAAAGATCACAAACTCTGTGCATAAAAAGGCCAGGAAGCATGGGATAAACCTCTTAATTGTGTGTTAGCTGAGGTGGCTCAGGAAACTAGGTTATGTGGGTCATTTACAATGACAAAGATGAAAATATGACAGGTAAAATAGCTGGTTTGTGCTCGGATTTGCCTTTTAATTTTTTTTTTTTTTCGGGTTGGTGGTTTATAAATCCTTTTGTAAAATAAATACAGGCTTTTGAAAAGCAGATCTTCAAGAAGTTTATTTTGAGAAGGTTTGTTTTTTGGGTTTCTTTTTGTGGAATATTTAATTCACATTTCCTGTCGATGTGCACTCTGGGCTTTGCATCCTTCAGAATTCCCTTCCACACTGTCTAAAATGGCCAAAGTGCTGTTGCACATCTGCAGCAGTGGTTGGCTGGCTGAGCTCCAGACACAGGAAAGTTGTTTCTCTTTGCAGGGGCTGTTCTGGCTGCATCCACCTCATCACTGTGACCAGCTCCTTTCATGCCATACCTTCTGGGCTCTAGTGCCTACACAGGACATTCTGTATATGACACTTGCACATATAACAAGTGAACCTTAACACTTTTTTAAAAAATCTGTGTTTATAAAGTATGTCACAAGTTTTAGTCCTCTGTCTGCTTCTTTAGCAAGTGGTTTGGCCTAGCCTGCTTTAGAATGTGATTTTATTACTGTCATATTTACGTGAGCTCTTGGATTCTTAAACCAGGTTTTCTTCAGGAGTTTGCTATGGTTGTGTCTGGAGGTTTTTTTTTAAACTAAAAATCCCACTAAACCCTGTCCATACAGATTAAAGGTTTGATACCACTCCTAGAGAGCACTGAAAACCAGCATTTAGTGCTTCATATGCTAGAGAGTAGTATTTTGATTAACTTTTTATTGTCATTAGAAATCCCTTGGGGAATATGTTCATTTTTGAGTGTATAAATGCTTGTGAAACCTTCCACTTAGCTATGTGGTAGTTAGAGTATGGACAAAATAAATGCAAACTCCTTTTCAACTTATCACCTGTGGCAGGAATGGAGGAAGCAACTGTGACAGAATATCTCTGTGTTCAGACTCTTCTGGAGGCTACAAAGGCTTTCAGAAATTTGAGAGCAGTTACATTCAGTGACAACTGCTCTAAAATCAGTATTTTTAGGTTAAGTTGCAGCATGGAGGGGGAATATCCTTCCAATGTTCTCACACAATGAGATTGTTCTTTACTCAACAGGAACATTGTCTGATCGGGAAAATTTGGGGAAGGTGACAGAAAGCTATCAAACCTGCTTGTAGCAGTTCTTCCCTGGAGCCACTATTGCAGCGTGATTGCCCTGCTAGCTCGGAGCAGCAGAATTAATTGTGGCTGTGGGAAACGTGGGTGCTTTCCTCAAAGTGTTACAGCAGAGTCTCTGCTGGTTTAGAGACTTTCCAACCCTAGTGAGTAGGGTGGGGGGAGCAGCGTGGCCACTGGAGAGGTCGAATACCGGAAGGCGGATCTGCAGAAATGGAGCTGTGCTGTTTCCCCGCGGTCCCGCCGAGGCGTTCGAGTGCCCGAGCCGGTTCCGGAGCGGCCCCGCTGCAGCCTCCTGCCAGCTGAGGGAAGCCTCGCTCGTTCTGCGGCTCCCGGGGGCGGCTTCCCACAGCGGCATCCTGCTCTTCCTAACTGCGCTCTAGCAGGGAAACGCTCTCCGTTATGGGCTCAGAATTGAGCAGCTGCTGCAGCAAGGTGAGCTGGCAGGAGCTTGGAGGAGCTTGGAGGGCTCAAGACACGAACAGAAGGAATCCTGTGCACACACGCTTGGAAGCTGGGAGAGTCCCGCTGCTCTCATGCTTTTAAGATTTTGGGGAATGGGGTTGGTATTCTTGTGACTGTCCTTGCAGGGCCAGGAACTGGATTTGGATGATCCTTGCGGGGCCCTTCCAGCTCAGGATATTCTGTGATTTCAATGCTCCTAATGAATATTAGAAATGCTGTGATGCATTTCTGCTGAGACAGCTGCAACCCTTCAGCAAATTTGGGTGGGAGAGGGGAAAGGGGGAAGGTGCTTTGTATATCACTCAAGTGCCTTCTCCATGCAAGGACACCACATCTTGTAGAAAAATGTGCTATGATTTTCCATTGGAATCCTGGGTGGAGGTAACCATTTTCTGTGGGGGAAGAGGAAGCTGGGGGACCATTACAGCTTTTCAAAAGTATTGATCACCTCTTGCCAAGACCAGAGAGAGAGAAGGGCTAAGAAACGAGATGGGTGTGAAGCTGTTCACAGACAAATCGCTGTTTGAGTAGAAGGGCCCTAGAAAGTCGGGAAAGAGACAGTTGGGGGTTTAAGGGTGTATGAAATGGAGGAATAGACAGATGCAGAGACAACAGTGCAGGAATATGTTGTGTGTTTTGATGTGTGGTGCATTATTTTGTCTAAGGAAGGAAAAATCCCTAACCAACAATTCACTAGCTGGGCAGGTTTTAAGCACAAGTAGTAACCAATGAGAAACTTCATGTCTGATTCCCCATGATTTACTCCTCTCTTAATAATTTATTCCTCTCTTAATATCCTCATTCCTTCTGTTCCTGCTAGCTGCTTCCTCAGTCCCAAACCTTCTTTCTTTGAGTTTTGTGTGGATTATCTGATGGTCTGACTTTTTGAAGCCTTATTGAAAATAAAGAGCTCCTCAGCTGAGGATGTTGCATGTGAGTTAAATGGGAAGTCTAAACTTGGCTTAAGGAAGAAGCTGGAAATGGTGAGAGCAATGAGAGCTACAGGTGCAGATACCAAACTTTCTTTCCCAGCATTTTGAAGTGGGTTAGCAATGCTGTTATGTGAGTTCCAAGTGAGCAGGAGAGAATGGGAGAAGCCCTGCAGCAGAGAAATGGATTGGGAATAGAGCCAGAAATCTATACTTGTCTTACCATTTGAAACAGGCTGCAGCTAACTGGGGAGGGGGGAGGTGTGACAGTAGTAAATGGGTATAATAAATCCTGTTATTTGAAGGCTGGTCCTGCACCACTTAATGCCTCCTTATTGTTTTGAGATTTCTGTCTGAAAGCTGTTTGCCTTTTTTTTCCCCCAAAGTCTATATGGGTTTGTATTTTTTTTTCCTGGGTTTTGTGGCAGAAACAATTATTAAGAGAGGATTTTTAGATGCCTGGATATAGTAATCTGGTTGGAATATATAGGGCAACATGATAGCAAGAAGATTGAGATATTTTAACCTTTTATATTACAGAGTACTTGTCTTCATAGATTCATCACCGTGGTAGGTGGTGCTGTGGATCTGAAGAAATGTGAGAACTCCTCTGGGAGCAGCCCCAGGGAGCCAGGACATGAGAGTGTGCTTTCAGTCAGGCCTGGTGGGGTCCCAAATTCCCTTGTGCTCGGCAGCTTCAGTAGCAGGACTGGAGAGGCCTCACTCCCAGGCGAATCTTTAGCACGGTGCCCCTTTGGATTGCCTCGGGCTGGGCAGAGGGAGCTGAGCCTTGGTCTGCTCCTTCCTGGGTGTGCACTCTAATCCCCAGGCTATTTAGAAGGGATAGGTGAGAAGGTTGCTGGCTTCCTTTGGCTCTGTTTTAAAAGGAAGTATCTGCCATCAGTGCACTTCATGGGGTGCCTAATCTTGTTGTGTGTTCTGAAAACACCCTTCAGACAGAGCCCCTTAGGGGACATGAGGTTCTGGAGCCTGCTCAGGCTGCAGTGCTGAGCTGTTCAGCCCTGCTGAGACTGAGGCAGCTCTGGGCATGCACAGAGGTGAGACATCACCTCTCCAGGACGTCTGTAAATCAAAAAAGGCAAGGTGCCTCTGTGTGTGAAATTCCAGGACCACAGTTTTTGTCACTATTGGGTTTAGCTTGATAGTATGGCTCAATATTTTAGTTTTGAATAAACCTTGACCTAATAAAGTCAATCTCCATCTCTGTGAGAAGCAGAGATTTATTTTTTCTTTTATCACTTGATGTAGGGGTTGAACAAATTTTCATGGGCAACCCCATTGTTGGATTAGTGCCCTCATTCAATCAGAGCGTGCAAAACACAAACCCTAGGCAGAGCTAAACTACAAAGTGGAGATTTTCACAATGCTAAATGGAGTGAAAGCACCAGGGGAAAAATATCTGAAATCCTCTTATATGATTATTAAAACAAAAACACACATGAAACCAGCAAAGCCTCAGACTGGGGTGCCACAGGGAACTGGCAGGAGAACAGCCTGTTCTAATTGGATGCTTTGTTTGCTGTAGGAGGGAAGCAGTGGCAAAGCAAATATCCCAGGACTGCTTGTGAGTCTCTGTGGAGGAGCTGGCCATGGGTCCCCTGGCCCCTTTCTCCTTCCAGGGCTGACCCCAGCTACCTTCCAGCTCTCACTACCCCTCTCTAGTCACATATTCTCTCTTTTCTCCCTTCAGCTTATTAGCAAACCTCTTGCTCATTTCTTCCTAACCCTCATGAGATTAATTTCTTGGCCTTTCCACGCAAATATCCTTTGTCATCTACAATTGCACCCATGTCTGTGCTCTGGATTCCACAGGATTAGCATTCTCTCTTGGGCATCTTTCTTGCTTGCACTGGCCTTCTGTGCACACATGCTTTTAGCACTACCAGGAGACATCAGAATGTGCATTTTCACCAGAAATGCATTACCATAGCTTGCATTACCACAAAATTTTAAAAAAGGACTAAAAAGTCTTTAGGAATACAACCTTATTTTCTGGCTTCTTTCTTCAGCAGCTGCAGCCCTTTTCAGCAGAAATGGTAGCATTGTTAACAGTATATTCCAAAGTGGGAGATTGAATTGCTGAAGTTGTATGAAGCTGTCTGAGAATATTGTATGAAGCTGTCTGAGAATACATGGTGGGATGGGACTGCATAGTTTACATTTTGGGCTATTCCCATTACTGTTACTCTCCTTTCCTCTGTACTGTATGGAACGTTACAGGTGAGGAATTGCTTTAATTTTGTGTAAATTGCATCTAGTTTATGGGGCTGAGGCCAGTGATTATACTCAGAAGATGAAATATAATGTAATGAAATAAACATCCATAAAATTGCGTGAGAATATGAAATCCTAGGTGAGAGGAGCTAAAGGGAAAATAGAGAGAATGAACATCAGAATGATTTGCCAGGCCAGGTTCCTAATGCATTCTCTTTCCCAAAAGGAAATGGATAGGTAGAAGAGAGAATTTGGTCTCCAGGCTTCTTCTTTGATAAGAAACATCTGTCAGGTACTGAACTAATGAATGACCTTGCTCTGCCACATACCTGTTGGTGGCTTGGAGCATGGTGGCAATCCCTGAGTGTCTTTACTCCTCTGGAAGTTTCCATGAGCAGAAGGAAGCCATGGTGGCTGCCCAGCTGGAGAAGGTGGCAGTGAGCCAGGGTTGGCCTCTTGGATCTGCTGCCAGTGTGCAAAAACCCCAGACAAGGAGTATGGCAGCTCTTACTGGGGATGGAGAGTCCATGGTGGAACCTGAGCCCATCCTGGTTTTGGAACCCCTGGAAACAAACCATCCCTGTGAGCCAAAGCTCCCTCCCTGGCTTAGCTGTGGGCAGGATTCCTCCTTTGGTGCAGCCTTGCCAGCAAGGGCTCCTCATGGCTCTGCTGCCCTGTCAGCTACAAGAACATGGGAGGCTGGTTACCTGAGCCCTGACCAGCCTGGGAGATCTGTAGAGAGTCTCCTTGAGCATCTCAGGGTTTCAAGGGATACACTTTGATTTAAAAATATTTGCAGGATAAATATGGAGTGGGGGGCATAAACAACATGTAAACAATCTGGGAACATAAAAAAAGCTACAATAAGGGATGGTTGGTGAACCTAAAGGAATTTCAAGCTGAACATGAGGAAAACCTTCCTTACCAGGATTTCTAACTATGCAACAGCATTCCAACATTTTGGATACTTAGAACTAGAATGTAGCAAACAGTAAGAATGCAACTCAAGAGAGGCATTTGGCAGAGTTCAGTGAACTAAACCTCTACCATTTGTAATATATTTTGACTGAGATGCTGCATGAGAACATCCACAGAGCTCTGAGAAGTTTTATTCTTTGTCCTTTGCAGATGTTACATGCAAGATCAAAAAGAAATTAAATTCATTGTCTTAAATAAAATTATCCTTGTTTGTGTCATTCTAAATGGGCTGCAGAGTAGTTGCAGTTGTTTTGGAGAACTCAATTATTTTCTAAATCTCTATTGAAAGCAAAAGCGTCTCCTTTAATTATTTGGGTTTTGTTTTATTGAGTAGACAGTTTATAATCATAAACAGTTTTGCATTTAATAACAAACTTTGAAACTCAATGTGTAGGAATTGTTAAAATTTGTGTTTGTTGAATTAATATATCCTTTTATCTAGAAAAAAATTCATTATTTTAGCAGCATGTATAATCCTTTTTTGATGTCAAGAGATGTCTAACTTCAGAAGTCTAGAGTGTAAAGGTTTGCACCTGAGTTACTCATCCTCTGTTCTTGTATAGTCAATAGGAAAAAGTAGGTACTTTGTGGTTTCCTCTGGGCTATTCTGGCTCCTTTCAGAGAATAAGTGCTCCAGAGATGCCACTGAGTGGATCTCTACCACGGTGAGGGGAGTGTTGAATGTTTAGGTTCCCCAGAGACACCTACATTTGTGTAGGTGAATGCTGTGCTGGAAGATTGGCCATGAGGAATGCTCTGAAGGCAATTACCCAAAATTGCTGGGCCCAAAACTTGGAAATGACCTTGCAATTTCTCTGAGCATTTGGGAATATTTAGGGTTGGAACAAGGTCCAGGAGCAGCAGTGGGAAATCAATTATCAGGATGCTATAAGAAGAGGGGACTTACTGTGATTGGCTTTGGTTGTGGGGGTCAGACATGTAGAAGAGGACATGAGCTGACAGATGTAGCCTGCTCCTCCCAGGGCTCAAGGCAGTAATCCTTCATGAAGCTCAGGCTGCTGCTGCTGCTGCCTCGATTACTGGGAGATAAAGCTCTGTTCTTTGAGCTAATGGAATAATGCAATTAGGGCAAGGCACTGCTCATACACTCTTATCCTTTAAAGGGCTGGTTGATAATGAAAAAGAAACACCTGCTGTGCCAGGTATAGAACCTGCCTGACCAAGCCTTGCTGTGCTGGAGAGATACCATGTTGTACCTGCCCATGGCTCTGGAGTGGGAAGGACAGATCTGTAGACAGGAATTATGGAAGAGGTGGGAGCAGATGAGAATTTCATAAAGGTCATAGCTGTGAATGGTGTGGAAATGAGGAGCAGGGATTAAGTTCCTTTCAACAAAAACTGTGGGACACCAAATGAAGCTAGCAGGAGCCAGGCTAAAAGCAATAAATAGTAAAGTGGATTTTCATAGGATGGGTAATTGGGTGGTTAGACACTTTGCCTAAAGGATGTTGTGACTGCAGAGAGTTCTTGTGGCTCAGGAGGAGACCAGACAAGTTCACGGAACTCTGTGAAGGGCTACTACTACCAAAGAAGCCACATCTAGCCAAGGAATCCCTGAAAAGGCCTGGAGACAGGGAGAATATTGGCAAAAGTACATGTTCTCACACTCCAAACTGGGCTAGTGCTTAAGGAGTGAAGGTGCTGGATTATAGAGGGGCCTTAGTGCTGACTTGTGCAACCACTCTTAAGTGTTCTCTCACCTCCAGAAAATTAATGAATCTTCCTTAAGTTGGTAGCTTTTTTTCCAGAGCAACTTTTCATGTTCTTCATAGCATAGAACCATGTTTTCTTTTCCTGTCATGTTATAATAGTGATTTGTTTTGCTGGCTTTACTTATATTTATTTTTAAAATGAGATATTCATCTCAGGGGAACAAAACTCATTAAAAAAAAAAACCTTATTCATGCCAAAGCACTTCTGGGAGATCTGTTTTTGTACTTTAGAAGATGCAAAAGTAAATTTAACTTGCTGAGGTCAGACTTTCATCTTGTTTTCCAAAATAAGCTACAAAGAGCTGTTTACATTATTGTTACAAAGCAATGTGTGCATCGACAGCCTTCAGCTTTCTGGCTTGCCTACTGGGACTCCTATTGCTATCTCCATGGGGAAAACAGGGTGGTAGAGTGTAGAGGTGGACATAGATTTGTGGAAAGTGAGGGCTGATAGAATGACTACAGCACACTGCCCAGGATGAAGGAAAAATGTCAAATCTGTATCATTAATCTGTTTTCACAATGGGAAGAGCTGAGTCGGAAGATCTGGTTTTAATATTTTGAATATGGAGTGTAATTGTCATTATGCAACTACAATTGTAAAATCCCAGGCAATTGTCTCAAAATGAAACTGTTTCTGAATGTCCAGATTTGAAGCCTTGTAACAGAGATGTTGGGTACTCACACAAAGCACTGCAGTCCCTGGAATGTCTGTTTTGGATGGGCAAATCCTCTACGAAGTGCAAAATTCACTGGCAGTGAGATGCTTGAATTTCTGGTTGGGAATCTAAAAATCAGCATATTCTCAGCAGTTTTGGCCTTTGTTATCCTCTGCTTCACAGACTCACTGAGAAATGGGTAATGTTATCTGCTCAGCCTGGGGTTATTGAGAAGAAAAGCCAGTATTCACAAAGTTTTTATAAATAAATGGCTAATGCTGTGCCTGATGCACTGTCAGGAAGGCTTGGGACTCTGCAGGGAATGTCTCCTTAGTGAGATAATAAACATTTGGTCCCTCAGGAATCCTGTGACAAGATCACCATGTGGTTGTGCAATCTCAGTTCCACTTGCATTTGTCTTTTTTTTTTTTTTTTGTGACAGTAGAGTTACATTTTATTCACTCTGCCCCCTTTCAGGAATGAAGATTGTACAGACCTTTGAAAATGGCACCTTGAGAAAAGTACTGTCCTTTCTATGGGCATGGGTATGCACAGGGCTTTTCTCAGTGAAGCTTTAGGGATTTAAAATCCCTCTTTTATGGGAGTAATGGCTCTCATACTGTTGCAATGGAAAACTATTGATTTTAGCAGTGGGGGGAGCTGTATAAATACATAGGCAATGTAAGTACACCCAAGTCAGAAAGAAATAAACCACAAGAAGCCAAACCAAACCTGTACTCATCATGAGTTAAAAGCTATCCTCAAAGAGTGCAATGAGCTTTTGTCCTTGGTGGCAGCAGGTAATAACATACCAGTGGTGACTGATAGCTGGAAAAATGGCCCTCTGTAAGGAGGTTTCAGCAGAGTGTGTGCACTGAGCTGCTGTCAGGAGCTGCTGGCGCTCCTCGGCGCTCGCTCCCGCAGGCAGCGTTACCTTACTCACTCTGCAAATCAGGGAGGAAGGAAAGACAGCCCTGCTGCCCTGGAAAGCAAATGTGTGTTTCTCCTTTTCCCAGTGGAGAATGCTTTCTGCCAAAATGAGCAGTGAATGTGCAGGGTGAGCTGATCAGTCTGCAGAGTAAAATGCCTTTGGTGTGGCAGCAGAAAGCCAGGGTGAAGGCTGAGCTAAGTCCCTGCAGTGCTGTGCTGGTGCAGGTTGCAGGAGCCTGCTCCCAGTGCTGCTGCTCCTCTGTTTCCTCCCTGCAGGAATGCAAACCCTCAGGTGATGAAGGGTGAGACATTTATGCAGACTGAACTCAAATCTCTCTGTTTAAGGCTCCCATTTGTGTTATTTGCTCTTGCACATTATTTAGTTTGTGAGTACTGGGCCAATTAACTCTAAATTCCTGAAAATAGCTTTTTGAAAAGATCTGGCTTGTCTTTTTGGCTGTCAAAAATAGACATGATGCATAGTTTTAAAGTCAGCTGAATGTACTACTGAAAGGATTAGAATTATTCAAAATTTTTGAAGATGAGTGAAAAAATTACCCTTTTCCCCCAAATTGATTATCTAGCAGCAGCAGTTTGGATCAATATGGTAAAAAGTTTCTATTCATCTTCATAGTTTTTGGACTGCTGTGTTTCCTGATTTTGAAGTAGCAATCAGTGAGACTGTTGTAGATGCCATGTGTAGTATAGACTCCACTTCATACTCTTTTCCCCAGTCTGAGGCTCATGGAAAGCACATGGACTTGCTACCCAGAGATTTAGGAGATGCCATGATCAATCACTTCATGAGACCTGTGTGTATCCTGCAGAGCTCTTACTTTCTCACAGACTTTGTTATTCTTCATACAATTATATCAGAGAAGTTGACATAACAAAACCAGATTTAAGGCCAAGAAATGAGATTGTTCAGTCCACTGAACCATTGCTTTAATTCCTCCTAACCACCTACCTGCTACTTTTTGCCTGATTTTCTTGTTTTGCTGTACAGCCTCAGGCTGAGGTTCATGCTCAGTCCAAATAATTATAAAAAAAAAAACCAAAAAAAAAACCATGAGTTGAACATTCCTATAAAACCTCACAAACCTGCTTAAGAAGGCCCCTAGAATCTCAGTAGGATTATCACTGAGCTGTTGGGTTTTACTCTTGGCTGCAGTGATGCAGACTGGTGGAGGGACATTGGCTTTCTGATCCATATCTTGCTGCCAGAAGTATTTCTATCTGGAGTGCATCCTGCTCACTGACAGGGAAACACACCCTCCTCACCAGCACAAGTCTGGCACCAGGAGCCTCTGGGACTGATCCTTCAGAGGCAATTTGGATTAGCAGGGTCTGATGTTCCATCCTTTGAGAAGGTGAGTGTTGTCTGTGTTTGTGCAAAGGAAAGTGAGCTGTATTCAAAGGCAAACCAAGATGTTCTCTGTGTTTGAAAAACAAAAGAACACAAGAACAACCCCTGAAAGCACTACAGTAAGCAAACAAGAAAAACTTACAGAAGATAAGGCATAGTAGGGCAACCCTCTTGTGGGAGATGAGACCTTTTGGATATAGTCACACAAACAAACAAATAAACCATAAAACCTGTCTGCAGTTAGGCAGTACAGGTTCAGTGATTACTCAAAAATATTTGGTTTTTGAGTTCTCTCTTCTGGTGTCATTCTGCTTATGCAACACTGAAGTCTCAGAAGTCATAAAAAGATCTTATAGCAAATACAAATGGAAAGCAGAGGGTGCTGTGATTCACCTGCTGCCCTTGCAGTCATGCTCCACAAGAGTCTGGAATTCCTCAGCAGAGACCATGAAGCTGCCATTCAGCTCATCTGATGATCTTGATACACTGCAAGGATTTATTCAAAATATTCAAATGTAAAGATTTGTGATTAGTTTGAAGGTAAGCACATTGTCAGCCAGATCATTTATTTTCACCTACTTTGTATCATTCTGTCTCTGGACTGTAATTTTTCCAGGTCTGCCACATGCTCTGTGTGGGTAACTAAGAACTGTGGTGCACCAGTTGCTTTGTGCAGGGTATAAGTCAAGGGAAGCTTGTTTTTGGAACTGGACTTCTCTAGGGACACTCTTGAAGCTACACTTGGTAGCTGAAGCCTTGTATTTAAATCCAAGAGCCACACAGTATTGGGTACTTGGTGCTGCCAGGCAGTAAGAGACAAGATACCAGCAAGGTGTTGCTGCAGTTGGCTGTGGGCTTTAGTTCATCACAACCTGCTCTGACTGATCAAGGGTAGCAGAGTTAATAATTTTGGTCTACACTGGTGCACTCACACTTCAGAAGTAGTAAATAAATATCCAGGTGCACACCTCCTTTGCTCCAGATTATATACAATTATAGGAATACCTTCAATTGATTTATACAAGGTTCATATTTTTAAAACCCACCCACTTCTGTGTGGTGCTGCAACCCATGGAAGTATTGTAGGAATCTTGTCCACTGTGGTTTCATGACCCAGTCCTCTTCTGATTTCCAGCTGAAGTATTGAAATAGTTTCACAGACAATGTAAAAGCAATCAGAAAAAACATTTCCTGACTGTCTCATGGTAATTTTTCTTTTCTATGCTAATCACAACTTTCACTAATCATCTTTTTATCTGTTACCCCAAGTAACTGGCTTCTTTTCATAATCTCTTACTATTACTGAAATTTGAGAGTCCAAACTAAGCTGCAGCTGTTGGCATCTCTGCTGTCAACTTTGTTTCAGGAGTCTAAAACTAGGTGTGATCTTTGTCTTCTTGCCCTCTTGAAGGTATACACCAATCATGTATCAAATAATTTGGTGGATACGCTCAAATTTCCTTCTTTTCTTTGTGCCCAAACTACCAAAATCTTTATCTGAGCACCCTGTCTTAAATCCTGTAACCTTCTTCCCCTCAGGATGGAGTTACATCTGACTGCTAAGCTACTCTTACATCTCTTCAGCACCAAAATGGGGAAGTTTTCCTCCTGCCTGCTCCCACCCTGATTCCTTCCCCTTCCTTGGCCCATTCTGCCACCTGCCAGACCCTGGGTTTAGCCTGACAGAAAGCTCTCTACTGCTTGCTGCTGGATTTGTTTTCTGCCTGTTCAGTGAGTTCAATACTCTGACCATGGTGTCCAACAAGGACCAGAAGCAAGGCAAAGCAAGGAATGAGAATGTGGCAAACTGGAAGAATGTTTTCAGACTGAGGATTATGAGCCCAGCTAGAACTCTGCTGTGTAACTTCACCTTCAGCCTCCACTGCTTGATGGAGGCCTTGCACAGCCCTAATGGGGTGTGGTTTCTAAGCCTGTCTCCTTGCCTGTCAATTTGGGCACTTCCCTTCTTAATATTTCTTTCTCAATTCAGCATACAAAGTTTAAGTTTCTTATCTTCACCTCAAATCTCTTCAGAGTTCTGCTCCTCTCTGTTATCTTCTCCTGTCCTAACCCATAACCTTCATTTTCCCAATGATACTTTCATTTTGCATCCACTTGTCTTTTTTTTTTCTTTCTATAGAGATGTGTGTATGTGTACATATGTACACACATGTTTCATATTTGCCTATATATGCAAAGATTCTTTCCCCAGTTCCTCAGCAAGATGAAAACCCTCCCCCCAAAATATGCATCTTTTAATGAAAATAATTAATAACCATAATGTAGGACAAATGAAAGAAGCTACTTTTTATGGATTAGATGGGAAAAGAGAGTAATGATTATGTTGTTTAAATACTCAGTCACGCTCCTCAAATCTCTTTTATCTTAAAGAGTCAATTATGTGCAACAGGGATTGTGTATTTGAGGCATTTTTTGGGCCCATTACACAGTAGGGTCCTGACTGATTCTTGCACACAAGCAGAAATATTTCGTAACAACAAATATAAGTGAAGGAAGTCAAATAAAATGACATCTGTCTTCAGTGCTTGAAAATAGAAAATAATTGAAAGTGTTTTTTGAAGTTTGGCTTTTCTGAAAAATTATTTTGCTTTTTTTTTTTTTTTTTTTTTCTAACCTAGGCAGCAGCAGCCTGTGTTGGCACCAGTGGAGGGGTTCCCATCAGACAAGTTTTCAAAATAGAACTGCCACAGGAATTCCAGCTGTCATCCTACTCACGATGTGGCCTTTGTTGGCACTGCTCTGGAGAGTATCTTTAGCTTCTCATTTAGGAGAGGTGGTGGTTGTCAAAGAAACCCCTCACTGATGCCTTGTTCCATTACTTGTTACATAAAATACATTTTTCAGTGTGTATCACAGGTCAAAGCATGGGTGGTTGTCGAAAATTTTGAAAATAATTTTGCCAAGAATTTTGAAAAGAAGCAGTACAGGTACAAAAGAGAAGATGGGAAGCCTTCAGGTAAATCAGATTTGACCTGGCCTTCATGAGGGGACACAGCAGCAGAAATATGGGCACAAGTTGAAGTATGGAAGCTTCCATTCATAATGCTGATCTCTGAGGCTGCCACTGCTGCTGAGCAGTGCCTGGGTCACCTTAATGGATTGGCTGAATTCCATGGCTGTTTCTGTATATCCCAGTGCACTGCAGTATGCACTATCTAGCAGCAGGGGTCTTTTGTATGACTTCCACTAGCTAATTGAGTGTGTGTGGGGTCAAATATTTGAGAGTATCCATCAGGTTCTTTCCCTGAACAAGGTAGGAATAGAGTGCCAGCAGGCAGCTGCCCAGCTGGGACTCTCTGTTCCCTTCTCCCTGACATCCTGCTGATGGAACTCACTGTTTATTTTCTGGTGCCTGTGCAATGAACTTTTTATTTTTCACTATTTTATACCACTTGTGTTGTAACTCTGATAGTTAGGCTTGTAAAAGAAGGAAGGTTTGTAACTGCAAGAAATATGTGTGATTAGATCAGCTGATATAAAATGTGGTTAAGCTTTCCAGTTTGCATTCATTTCAGCAAGTCTGATGCAGATAACATTGGAAACCATTATTCAGGCTTCTGATGTATCTGTTGGATCAGCAAAACAAATCTAGGAGTCCTTTGCCCTTCCAGAGCTTCTCATTCCTCATCCCATCCCTGCATTGACTGTTCTCTCAGAATGGGACTATACTGCAAAGCCAGTGAAGTTCTGCAAGTCATTTTGAAGTAGCCAAACAAAAAGAAAAAGTAAAATGTAATTATGTTAATGAATTATTCCATTCATGGGAGAAATAATGTTACCAGAGAGTTTCAGTACCAGGAGAGTTGACAGATTGAAATGAAGGAAAAGCATTTGCAGCACAGGAACAAAGCAGCAGGAGATGAGATGCTGAGAGAATTGCAATGAACATAAACTTGATGTCTCTATTTATTCTGTGCTATTTAATACTACATCATATTATAGTTATATTTAAACCTCAATGTTTTGTAAGTCTCCCTGCAGAGTTGGGAGTGAGATGTGAGAAGGAATTACTGTTCTGCCATATGTCTTGGGGATGGGTAAATGATAACTCTGCTTTTTTATTTATAATTCTTATGAGTTTGTTTCAGTATGTAGAGGTTGGCAGGTCTCACCCATGTACACTCTCCAAGGACCTCTGGCATGCTGCAGAATGTGCATCACATGCTGGCTGTAAAATCTGATGGCTGAGGAGTTGAGAGTATTTCTTGTAGACCTTCTGGGGGCAGGCTGGTAGCTTTTGCATTTCTGATTCTGGCAAGCTGTGGTTGTATCCAGTTCTCTGCTTCTTTCCCTTGTTTAAAGTCTGAAAGATTGAGTGTTTGCTTGAAAGCTCTGGGGTTGGATTCTGGAGAAAGATCTGTCAAAGATGCCTTTCTTCCCTAATAGGCTGCATTTCTCTTCCATGTGACTGCCAGTTTGAGGCAATATGTGACAAACAGAAGTGTCTTGTTAATGGGAGTTTTCTTATGGTATGTGATGTTTGCTAGAGAATGAGCCTAATTACTTCCTATATTTCTCATGCTCTGACATGAAGGCAGCATTTGTTCCTATCAGCTTTAGTTGTTTTAAGCCAAAGTACTGGTGTAAGGAGATGTGAAAAGTAGAAGCTGAAGTTTATCATAATTAGTTTTCTTCAAAATTCTTTGCTTCCTCTATTTCTGCCCCCTCTGAGTGAGTAGTTAACTAAAACATGTCTAAAACTGAGACCTTCACAGCTGTGCAAACTGTGCAGCAACCAACCGTTTCAGGTGTCCAGAAAGGAAAGCTCCTTCAAGAGCACGGGCTTTTTTCAGAGTTAAAAAAAGTCATATTTAAAATTCTTTTGACCCTGCATCATCACATGAGCAGCTGTCACCACATCTGACTGGGAGCCTGAAGGATTAGAAGGAAAAAACTTTGTTCACTGCAGAAAGAAAAAGTTTTTGTAGTGGTTTTAAGCCACTGTGTCTAATGCTGGGAGCTCTTCCTAATTCCTCTTCACCCCCTGAGCTTTATGTTCTTCCCAGATCTTACCTTGTCTATAAAATTTTCTGCCTTCATGGTTTCCTTAATTTTATGAAGATAATTCTGTTTTTATAAAATGGTGTCTCCAAGCACTTATTTACAGAGCTCCAACCCTGTCTGCATTAAAAATTCCAGCCCAGCCCTGGCTGCCCATCCCTGTCCCCCAGAGCCACATCTCTGTGCTGGGACTGTTTTGGGACAAGGACCCTCTCATCTCAACCTGAGCAAAACCAAGGCAAAGAGAAACTATTTTAAATAATATTCATAGTGCACAGAATATCACAGTATTAAATGTGGCATGTGTATCCTTTCAACAGTTTTTTAAACCTGTAGAATCAATCTATTAATATGGGATGCAGATTGCAAGTAAAAGGATGTCTTGCAGCATGAAAAAAAAGCCCTATAAGTTCAAGCAAGTGGTTAAAGCACAGCAGAGCAATAAGAAATACATGTATTGTTATGAAAAACATAGTAAAGCAAACTACCTAACTGAATTTAATCCTTATGCCTTCTTAAAGCAAAAATAGCTATGATTCTCTCTCTCTCTAGTTTTCAAATTTCAGAAAATAGCAAGTTAGAAGGAGGCAATATCAAGTACATACAAGATGAGGAATTACAGCTTGAGAGGGAGAAAGTCTGATTCCACACTGTTGTGTGGGATGCTGTTTTCTTAGTTTGCTTCTTGTAAGCTGGCATTGCCAATCTGCATTTCCTTCTATATATTTTGCTAATAATGCTGTTGGGATTTATGTTGGGGAAAAATTTCACTGACTGCACAGTAAGAATGTTTCCTTGACATTTTTTGGTGAAGCTTTAGCAGAAGTGTTTTTAAAATTAAACTTTCATCGTGGACACTACTGCTATTTCTGCTGCTGAATTCAGTTAATGAAACTGGCTTGATAAGAGTGGACCAAATTCAAATGTCAGTGAATTTTAATTGCTAAGTAAAATAAAATGCAAAGCCTAAAGAATTTAGGCATATACTAGAAGTATCTCAAGATTAAAAACTGTCATTTAGTACTGTAGTAACAAGATGTTAACATTAATAGCAATTATAGTTAATAGTCTCATTCATAGTAGCACAAGATGTTACTATTAATAATTAAAAATATTTTTAAAGTCTTCCAATAATTGTCTAGTGCTTTGGGCAGTGTCTCTAGTTTTTATTTAATAATATACATATTTAAAATCAGTATTTCCATATTGTGCCCTATTATTGACATTTTCTTCTCTCTGACTGGTTGGTTATTAAAGATGTGGCCACGCAGAGCTCACGTAGTCAAACCTTACAGAGACTGAGGCAGAGTTCCTCCAATGCAACGTGGTGTTTTAGGCTGAGTGAAGCCTTCCAGGAGAGAGTCACTAAATAATGGATCTGCTTTTCTGTCTCAGGGAACCCTCATGCTCCACTTGACGTGTCTGTGCTTGGCTGACTCCAGTGCAGAATGAAGGCTGGAGCCAGCGAGCGGAGCCCGGAGGAGGCAGCGGCAGCAGCTGTCCCCGCATGGACAGGTGGTGTCCTTGCCCCACCAGGTTCCTTGGACACAGCTTCTGGGATCACACTTGCTAGAGGCAGGGAAGCTCTTTTGATAGATCTACATCTACTTTTTTATTTTGATGGCAAACCAAAACAAGCCTTATTTAATCAGGACAAGAGGATCATGTAACAAACTAACCAGCAGTTTGCTTAAGCATCTCACCGATGTCTACATGGGCATTTAGAAGTTATTTCTCGTATTTTTAAACTCTGAGGGAGGTCTTGTGCTTCTCTCCAAGCAGCAGCTGGCCTGTCAGAGCAGCAGGCAGCAGGAAAATTCAGCCTGGTGAGGCATTGCAAGCAGTTTTCCTGCTGTTGCTGTGCTCGTTCCGTGGGGTCTGTTGCTGGAATGCAGGATGACGACGGTGCTTCTTCACCCCTGCAGAGTGTATTTGTAACATAGTTGAAGGGAGCAGCTGGTGCTTGCTGAGGTCCCCGTAAAATTTATTGGCAAGGGAGTAGCAGCAAAAAGCAAGTTTGATGCAGAAAGTTTTGTTTCAAAGATTCCATAGGTGACAGTGATGTTTCCTTTAGAAAGAAATATTTAGGAAATTATTTGTGTCCATGTAGAAAACTGTTTTAATGTCAAATTACTATAGGTTTTTCTTGTTTATTTTAATTAAATAATGCCTTGTTCTCTGAGATTAATAAAAAGGATTATATTTGAGATATATGAGGATCAGTACTGAGTATCCTGGCAGCACCAGGTCAACCTCTGTCCTTCCTTAATGTGTGTCTTCATACTGAGATATCAGACTTGGGGTAGAAGCCACCAGAGATGCTTAGTGTAGCAGGGGGTACCTGGAACTGGTCACATTGGGTCTGCATTAGTGTTTTATAACAGGAGTGGTAGCTTGACACAAAAAGACAAGTTCTTTGTAATGAGGACGTAGCATGGAAGTGATTATGCAGCACAATAATTGCTTGGCATTGAATTATTTTATTTTTTTAAGAAGTGGGTTCTGGACACATCTATGCAGGCATTTTTGAAAACCATAGTAAGCTGCCAACCACATTTGAAGGCCCATCCTTCAGAGGAATTTTTTCAGAGCAAACGTTTGCCACAAGCTGGGCAGCTCAGCGCAAAACAGTGAGGTTACACAGATACACAAAAACCCCTAAAACCCAAACCCCCAAACCAACAGACAGAATTCGTGCTTACTGTATCTGTGACTGATTTGATTCCAGTATCAAATCACAAGGGACTGCCCTGAGAGCAGACTCTTGTGATTCTTACAGTGGGTGATTCTTGCTGCCTCAGTGAGCACTTCCACCCCAATCTGCAAGTGTTGGTGAAGTCATTTTGAGGAAAAACCTAAAGCAGTGCATATAAACCACAGAAGCTGTAATTATATATTTTAGGGCTTTTCAAGCAGATTCATTAATTGGGAAAGACAAACTTCCTACTTGTGAAGTTCCTGGACTTGCTGTTTACAAATTTATCACTCTGTAGCTACCAATTATACCTAATGTAGCATATGCACTCAATGGGCTGTCCTAACACACTGTAAAGTGACTTAATGCTTCTTCATCAGAAAAGAGATAATAGAGAAGGAAATATAGACACTTTGGTTTGGAGTTGAAATGAGTTCAAGTTAAAGGAAACAAATAAAAGATTCAACCATAATACGAATTATTGCTCAGTTGAGCTATCTGAAAGCATCAAAGCTTAGAAGCAGAAGTGTTTGTCCTTGTCACTGTTTTTTATATGATATTTGTAAATATGTCATTTGGTGGTGATGTATAGAGGGAGTAGATGGAGAGAGGATTTCCCCACCAGCCTGGAATGGGCAGGGTCAGGCTACTGCAGGAACTGAGTGTGAAGAAAGGACAGTGCAGCATTCTGGCAATAATGCAGCTTCTTTGAAGGGTAGCTTTTACCCAAGAAGAAGGGTCTAGGGGGTTCATTTCTCTCTGCTGCTGCTTTATGGGAAAATAAAACCCCACCAAATCCAACAAATAATAACCACCAGGGTGTTAGAGATGTAAAACTGAGGAATCTGTCAGTTCTAGTGGGGTTCTGCAAATATACAATACTGTTGCTGTGCTTGCAGTCTGGCTGCAAACCTGCCTGAAATTACATGACATAATCAAGAATTTTGTTTCAGATTGTACTGATTGATGATATTTTTACTAGTATATGGAATTTGGGATTTATTTCCAGTGGAAGAGAGGGAGATCAGCTTAATTTATTTAGCAGCCAATGAAGTGCATAGTAAATACCCAGGTCCTTAGTTTTATTACTTTTGTTTTATTTTTTATATTTATACATTCTATATGTACATTTACATAATATATATTATTTTTTCATATATTTTATATATGTGCTATATATATTCTATATTTACTTAGTTTTATTACTTTTATTGGAAAGTAAAACACTACATAAATTTGTGATACTATTTTATGTTTGTGGAAATATCTAAAATTATGATAACTGGAAGACACTAGGGATGAAACAACAGGAAGTGGTTCCTTTTCACAGTCTCAGAACTTATCTTCCTAGCCCTCTGGTCAATATGGACTTCTGTCGCCTTTTTTATGTTCTAAGTAAAGAGCTTTGATCTTGTTTCATTTTGGCTTTTTCTGCTTTTCTGGCTTTTTTGCTTTCCCCAGAACATTGCCATAAAGCCATAGACTTAATCTCCTTTCTACAGTCTTCCTCACCACCACCTACATTGTTAAATTTTCAACAACTGCCTGATACAGTAGTTTTTTCTCATTCTGGCTACTTTATTTCTAAGAGAAACTTAGCAATTTCTTGGTTTTATTCTGAAAGAAGACTAGTGCAATGCCCATGCTCTGCTTCTGTTAGTTTTTTTAAACCTTCACAGTATTAACAAAAAGCTGTAATTTTATTGAAGAAGTTCCTGAGGAATGTTTTGGTCAATGATCATCAGATATTCTGTGCTTGGCAGGACAGATGCAGCTGAGAATACAAGGAACCTGTGTATTCCCAGCCTTGCTGTGCCAGGTCCCTTCATTTTCTCTGCTCCCAGGTGAGCCCTGGGCAGAGTGGGGCTGGGGAGCAGCTCTGGCAGCTCCTGGGCACTGTCCTGGCCTTGGGCTGCCACAGCACCTACCCAAGCTGTTCTGTTGCTTTTAAACCACTGGTGCTGGGGCTCCTTAGTCCACTCCAGATTCCTCCCAGTGCCCTCTGTTGCTCCTGGTTCTGACTACGTGGGCATATTGAAAAGACACAATCCTGTCCAATTCAAAGGAGGTTTTGGTGGAAAAACAGTCAAAGGTTGTCATTCATCAGCCCTGAGGCCCTTGCTGTGTGTTTGATCATGTGCCAGCAGAAGTTCCTTGCTGTGCAGCTGTGAAATTGATGTGTCCTGGTCTGCCTTGGGTGTGCAGGGCTGCATAGCAAAACCAGGGAAAACGTGCAACCTTACAGGAAAAATAAGAAACCAATAATAAACAGTAGGAGTACAGAAAATCTATAGAGGAAGGAATATTTTTGTGTTTCTTTAAATTCATCAGAGTATGATTTACAGCAAAGAGTTTGCAGTAAGATGTGACAAATAATAGTGACAAAGGAGACATTAGGTCCTGCTGTATGAGACAGAGGAGGAAAACTCTTTTAGAAGATCTCAAGGTGAGATGGGATATTAGCAGCATGATGGAAATCTTTTCCTGGTAATAAAATCTGCAAAGGAGAAAATCTTTTTAAGAAAGCCATTTGCTGCAATGGAAGACAGGCAGTAGAGAGGGTGGTGATACATGAGAAACAGTAAGAAAGAAAACCCAGCTGGGTAAAGAAACCACCTGACCATCTGCACCAAGGAAAGTGTGCACATGGCATCTCTGCTAGAGACAAATCCCCACAGAAAGGTAGTACTTGCCACTAGTTTCAGAAAAATATTTGTTTCAGTCTGATTTTAAAACCTATAAAACTTTAAAAACTTTTATATACAACAAATCATTGATGTTCAGCCAGGGTCTGTCAGAGGTTTCATAAAGCATGGGCAATGTTAAAAAATTTTACACACCTCACAAGACAGGAGCTGCTTTATTTTATGCTTTCATTTCTTTAGAAGATACTGAAATTATCTGTTTTTATGGAATAGGAAGGCAGTTCCTCACAATCATGCCCAATCCCAGCAAATTCCTATTTTATGTTTCAAAACAGCTGGATGATATGAAAAGGTAAAGTTTGTAGTAAATCTCCAAAGTTTAAAGCTCATTGATGGCATTTTTTTTCCAAAGCATAAAAGGAAGGAATAAAATGATAAAAATGCAAACAAAAATGTTACAAGAAAAAATTTATTTTGCAAGGAGACTTAGCAGAAGATATGATCCTTTAAATGTATATATGTTAGGTTCATGAGATTTTAAGCCCTTCAGCTTCCTTCTAGAGTCTTCATCCTCTAAAATGGCTCAGGAAAGCAGAAGGGCAGAAGCCAGGGTCCGGTCCAGCGAGGCTTTGGCTCCACCAGGATTGTCTCTGGGCTTCCTCAGCCCTGCAGAGGAGCCAGGGGCTTCCCTTAACCCCACCTGTCGCGGTGACAGGAGATGTGAGAGCGGCTCTGTGTGGGCAGCCAAGAGCACACAGCGGCATCCACTGCCAGGAGGGCTTTGGGAGACACCCAGGGCAGGCAGTGGCAGCAGGGAGAGCCAGAGAGGCTCAGGCCCCCTCGAGAGAACCTCAGAACAGCCTGAGTTGGGAGGGACCCCAAGGATCATCGAGCCCTGCTCTTCAGAGAGGAGGAGGAGTTGAGCACCCCAGTGTCAGCTGGAGCTGTGGGGTGGTGGCAGAGGCCTGGCAGGTCCCCCTCGCCCTGAGGGAGCTGGGCTGTCCAAGCTGGGCTCTCCTGGTGGCACCAAGCTCTTGTGCCAGCAGCTGGTGGCAGCGAGGTTGTCGCTGTGTCGTGTGCTTGCGCTTTGCTGCTGGGTGCAGCTGGAAGCGTTGCTCCCACAAAGAAAACCAGGGGGCTTGGAAAATTTGGTTTGCAATTCCTCTTCACTATAGCTCTTTTAATTACTGGGATTTGGGATGTGCTGCAGCAAGCCAGCACATTCCTAAAAATGTGCCATTGCAAACAAATACATGGTTATACACTGGCCCAATTCCTTTGTTTTCCTCCATGGGATCAACAGTATTTTCTTGAATGCAAGAGAGCCTTATGCCCACAGGCTAAACTTCAGTGCCTTGAGACAGAAACACAAACTTTGTCAAAGGGCTGAATAAAAAACCAGTCAAGGATTTCACCTCTGGGGCCCTTGAGCAGAAGGTCACTGGGCTGATACTTGCAAAGAGATGTCTGTGTGCAGTTTTAGCTGGGAGGCTTGTACATATAAATAATGCAGGAGCTGTGACTATGCCCTCTTTACTATGGTTTCCCCAGTATTTTATGGACGCTGATCCAGGCTCTTAATCAAATCACTTCAATGGACGAAAGAAAATGAGTGTGACAGTGAAGAGTTTGGTGATGAGAATGGCAGTAGATGGGCTAATTATGATTAGCCTGGAGGTTTTAAGTCTGCACTAGAAAGTTCTTTTTATCCTCTAGCACTGGGGAATCTGGAAACATGGAGATATGTAATTTTACATCAGTCATATAAATATTTAATGTGATGCTGGAAGCTGTGAAGAAATGCCATGTGGAGATTCACACTAGAAATACTCTGTCTTCTGTAGTCCTCCCCAAAACATCTGCTCCTAGTTCTGGAGTTACAATAGTGAGCTAGATGGATCATAGCTCTGGGCACAGTCTGGCAGGTTTTATGTTTTTGTGCATATGTGTTGGCTTAGTCTGGCTTGTGGCAGCAGTGTATTTCCAAAGTGCTTATGAATTAACTAAGGAGTAGTGAGCAAAACATGTGGATTGGAGGATGAGGATCCAGCATAAAATTGCTATTTAAATGTTAACAGAAAGGATGTACATTAATGAGTAAAACTGGGTAGTCAAAGATGACATTTTTGACTGAGAAATATTATTTTACTGTTTCCTGTATTTGAATCTAGATGGTATTCATAGAACCATGTAGTATGTGTTCCTGTAGCTGAGGCCACACTCTGCTTGCACTCCTGGTATTAACCTGGTACACAGGGGTTCTGATTGCAATACAGATTTAGAGGTGGTGCTGCTGGGAACAGAACTGCACCCAGAGTTATTTTTGAATTGGCCAGCTTAGAACTAATAGCATCCCAGATCACAGCCATTGATGAAATTCTGCTGATGAGAAAGATGCCCAGCTTACACAAGTGTGGTAAATACAGAAATGTGAGTAACTGTCAGCACATGAATTTATCTGTAATATTTAGTCGTTATGTCAGTTTATGGTACTTTATTAAAGTAAAAATGTCAACTTATGTTACAGCTTGCTAGTAAGTGTGCTGACCATTTTTTTCAGAATTTCCTGTGTACTTTTTTTTCCCCAGGAAATAAAGGAGGGCAGAATTTGTCTGAAGCTGTATCACATTAAACCATTTAATCTAATACAATATAGTTGTTCTGTTTCTCCAGAAAGCTGATTTATTTGGTCCTGGAAAGGCTCTTCTTTGGGAAGAATGTCCTGTAGGAATTTTGATTCTGAGTGCTGTTGATGCTTTGTGACCTGCTGCTCCTGACCAAGTCAGGGAGATGGAGCAGAGATACTCAGAACTGCTCAGGGAGACACCTTCCCAGGATGCTGCTCCTGAGAGCCTTTTGGGTTTATAGCACTGAGACATTCCCAGAGCCAGAGGAAAAAGGAGATTCAGAAAACAACTCTACCTTAGAGTGATAGAAAAGTGATCCTCATGTCACCTTTCCAATCCCTGACTTGCACTCTGCCGCTGTGCTACGCCCAGCAAGCTGGCCCACTGCTGTGCTTTGGAAAAAGCCTGGTTACAAGTTGGGGCAGGCTGGTTTAGGCAACACTCTCTGAGAAGTCATTGCCTTCAGACGCCCATGCACACACCTACTGCTTTGTCCGTAAATAATTATATGTACATTAGATTACTCTGGATCCTAATTATGACATACACTTAGTAAATTTGAATAAAATTGTGTGTCCATGTTATATTTGGAAATGGGCTTGGTTTTTTTTAAAGTTGAAAAAAAGGCCTGAGAGAGGCTGATTTCACTGATAACTTCTACAGTTCTCTCTTTCATCCACCTGTTGTGTCTTCTTGTAACACTTACGTGGCAGGAATTTTTTCTATAGACTTTGAAATGCACCCAGTGCAGCTGCTCATCTTGAGCCACAGAGCCACAGACAGTACTGTCTGCAGGGCAGGAGGTAGCCAGAAAAGGGGCTGGCAGGAAAGCAGGGCACTTTATGAACCTCCCCATCTTGTATGCCAGCCATGCCTAGGAGACCCAGGGCATTCCTGTCACCCCTTCTTGGTTTTCCTACCTGAATAGTACATGCAAATGAGAAATACTCTGTGTACTGCAAATAAGTCACAATACTTCCAGGATTGGTGTCACACTGAGGAAGAGGTCATCCAGTTCTTACTGATAATGGGAGAATCTCTTCCTTATAATTCATGTGGAGTAGGAGGCATTTTTGAGTCTAATAACTTCACTGAAAAGGCAGTGATCATGGAGCTTACAGGTCTTAAAATATCCCTGGCTCTGCCAGTGACTCACTCCACGGCCCTAAATACCCCCCAGACTTCAGCTTCCTCCTCTGTCAAAAGGGGAGATGAATACTTACTTGTGTTTAACTGCAGAGATGATGCAAGACTTAATTAGCTATGTTTGTTGAGAGCTCTGAAAATGTGGAAATGTCACTGCTCTTGATAGTCTTGAATAGCTGATGGCCTGGCTTGTCAATGAGTTACTGTCAGGCCCCTCTTCAGAAGTGAATGGGGCGCACGAAGCCTCCTGGGTTTGTTTGCCTGCCTTGGCTGGCCTCGGTGCACAGCTGAAGCTTGGCTTTACAAGTCTAAGTAGGTGGACAGAAACTTGGTGGTTTCAGGAGGGAGGGTCACATCCCACCTGCTCCTGGGTGCACCGGTTCCAGGTTTCCTCTGGGGCCACGTTAGAGAAGGTGCCATGAGAGGCTGCCTCCTTAGCCTGAGGTTACATCTGCCTGCTCTGCAACTACGTTTTCTCTTCTGTTTTGTTAACACGACAGCTCATTGGTGGAGGCTGTTAAGAAATTATGGCTCCTCTGGCAGCAGCTGTCCCAGCAGAGAGCTGCCTGAATTTATAAAAACAAATCAGGGAGGAACATCATTGGAGGTGAAAAACTTCCATGCCTGTGACCAGGACCTTTCAAAGCACAAGCTTTTCAAGCCTTTTTTTTCTTTTCTTTTTTTTAAAGAGGCTGTTCATTCAGTTATCTACGGGTTCAGCTCATTCTGAGTTCTCTCTTCCTGGGGCTCAAGCAACCCTTGGAGACAACCCTTGTTCAGGGCTGGAGGGTTAGGCAGGCTGCAGGAGGGGGAGGACTCCCTCCCATGAGCTTGTCCTACCATGCTGCAGTGAAGTTTCACACACCCAGGCTGTAAAATGGTTCTCAGTGAACTCTTAGGGCCAAATATGGGCAATTCTTCCCATAGATGTGCAGGAAGGAAGGAACTAGAAACATGAGTTTTGGATACAACCATAGACCTTGGCATTTCTTTATACCTCTATTATACAAGAGCCTATACACCATTTTTGAGCTCCTATTTCAAATGGCTGATGCATTTCACGTCTCATGCAGTTCATACATTGCCCACAACTTTAGTGTTGTTCATTAATACAAGGTTAAAGTCAGGCTGCTTTGCAGAACAGGTGGAGTAACTCTGTGCAAGTCACAGAGTCTGGCAGTACCTTTAGGTTTGTGGTCCAGGGACCTCAATCACTAAGAAGTAGCAGGTAAAAAACTCCCCACCCTCTGTCAATAGGATCTAAATTTTTATGGAGGCACCAAAAGACCCATTGAGAGTTGTTTGGGGTCTACACACTGAAAAGGATTGAAACCACTAAATGTAAGTTCCCTTAAGAAAGGTAAATGGGCTGTGGGTCTCAAGCTATCAAGCACAGATGGCCCACACAGAGAAACGCCCAAGCAAGATGAAATGGTTACAACCTAAAATTAATCTTTCTGTAGTTAACCTCGTGTAATTTTGTGGTCATTGAATTACAGAATAGAAAGAAATGAGGAAAATGCCTGGGGCCAAAGTACGATTCTGGTGATAAGTGATTTGGATGTAATAATAATAAAAATTTGCTATGCCCACCTAAATATAGGTTAAGAAAATAAAATTTATTGCCTATTGCATACATTTTGACAAAGTTAAAAGTATACACTCGTAATTAATTGTCTTGGAGGTTTTATTTAAGTGACAGTAATGAGACTTGCAATTCTGTACCTCTCTTTTAAGTTGTATCAGCATGTCTGTACTTGAAAAATGTTAACAGGTTTGTTGGAAAATCTTGCTGTGATTGGCCAAGTTTTTATAAGCTGCAGCCTGATCCAGTTTGAACATCTAGATAAATATTAACCAGACTCAGGCAGAAAATCAATATGGTTTCTTTTTCCCTCTGACTAGCCTGCCACAGGTATATCATGACACTCTTCCTACCTGCCTCTAAAATATACCTTCCCTCAGCAGCTGGCAAAATGAAGACTTCACGTGGTGACCTGGCAGTTCCTCCAAGGTGCAGAGCCACATGGCACACAGGATGGTTCATCCCCGACCTCTGGGAAAGAGCAGGACGCCTTCTCTTTCACAGAACAAGCCATCATTGCTCAATTTCAGTTTTACAAGAATGCAATGCCATTGCTGCTACCTCTCTTCCCTCCTCCCCAGCAGGCCAACATTTATGTCTACCCTGCTAAAGATGAACTTTCCACTTCCACCTTTCCCATGTGGCCCCAATACTCTCAGGCTGCCCTTGGCCCCCTCCCTGAGCTCACTCACAGGCAGCAGTTGTAGTGGGTGGTTGTATTATTTCAAACTCCTCAAGCTGGAAAACTTTGCCAGAGTGAATCACTTTGCCTTCTTATTACTGCAGTTAGAAGCAAGCCAAAACTTGCCATTCACGAGGTAACTTTCATTTTGTTCCCCACATTGTTTCTTTGCCCTTGGCTTCCAGAGCTGAGGTTTTTTGCCAGCTCTGCTTGGATCCCAAAACAGGCTGAAGTAGTTACTAAAACTGAATTCAGGTTACTGCTAAGGATCTTTACTATTTGCAGTTATCTATCTTTTAAACATGCTGAACTCTTCTGGTTGACACGAACAGTCAACTTCAGTGCTGTGGTTTATTTCACAGTCTGATGAGAAACTGGTGATGAAATCAGGTGTGTCTGTGGCACAGTCCTGTTTATTTATAATCAAAGCCTTGTTTTCCACTAGTATAGGGTAGATCTTAAACAGCAACAGTTTTTCAGATCTAAGTCCTATTTCAGGCTCACTCAAGCCTGTTTGTGAGGCTTTTTCTTGGGTCCATACATTCTTATATACTTCTGTTGTTTGCTCTCTCAGTTTCATGAACCTCCAATCCCTCTTTGTCCAACACTGCAAAATAATACTAAAGAAAGTAGTCCTTTTACATGGGTCTCTATTTTGGGTAGTGATACATGGAATGGAAGCTGTGTGTTGTAAAGCAGAGTTGCAGCTCCTCTTCCTATTCAGCCCACTTGATTACAGATATTAACATGGTCAGATGGGAAATCATTGCATTTCTAGGGAGTGGTGAGAGCAGGCAGGTAGGGCAGACAGTCCCAAGCCTGTCCATGTTGCTTTTGGCAAGAGAAGACTTTGGCCAGAGAGAGAGATGTCAGGAGGAAAAAGAAAACTGGTCCTGTCAGCCTCAGGGATGGCTGCTGTTCTCTGGATTGCAGGAGAAATAGCAGATGCTTGAGATAATAGGTTGGGGTTTTGGGCAGGGAGGTGTTCAGCTGTGTCTTCTTGAGGACAGTGGTGCCCTACCAAGTGTCTTTCATCATCAGGTAAAGTGCTTCTATAAAGTGACTGCTGAGAATATCTGCACTGGTAGAAGCTGGAAGCATAAACTGGATTAGGCAGCTCATGGAACAAAGCTCTGGAGTCCAGAGGAACCTCTGCCCCCAGGTAGGGCAGGACTACCTGGATGTGTGAGTTACTTCTGGATAGGCAGTGTAATCCTCAGAGCAGATATTCAAATATGAGCATGAGCCTGAGCCTCATGATAGTGAGCCAAGTTTTCCTGCAGTGTGAAGGCAATCAGACTCATGATGGATCCATTCCACTCCTCTGTGGATGCTAAAGCTCGATTGGAAATGTGCTCTCATCTGAGGGAAGGGTGTTGGACTGAAGGCTTTGTCCTGGGCACCCCTTTACTGAAAATGACCACCAACACTCTCTGCTGTGGCTGATGAAACTGATATGTCTTATATTTCACACAAGAAAAGCTTTGACTGGCAGTTCTAAACAGAGCCAATGGCTGGGTGCTGTTCTTTGACCAGTGGAAGTTCCAGTGCAAAAACCAATACATTCTTCTTTTGCCCTTCATAAAATCCCCAGAGTTCAGTGATACAAAAATATACTGCATTTCATCTATTTGTGTAAACTTTTCACTACAATTATCAAAATACTGTGAGATAAGCCAATAAATAAATAAATTATGTTTCAAATAACTCTCCTGTCTCTGGTTAGCAAGGTAACACAATATGCACTTTTTCCCAAGCATTTCCAGAGTTTGTAAATACTGAAAAAGTGTATTTGTCTGTAGGAAAGTACAGCAGAAGACTGTTCAGAGCTGAGTTTGTGCCCTCCAATAACAAGTTAATGGCTCCCCTGGTTTGATGTATAAGAAAGCTTATTAATTTCCTTAGCTGTGGTACCGAAGATATATTGAATAATTTTGTGTGCATGGAAGTGCTGACTCCACACCAGCAAAGTGATGCTCTTAATCCTTCTGCCTCTACAGTACTGGTTCTGTGAAGAGAAAACTTTGCCTAGTCATTAGTGCTGCAAAACAAGTGTGCTAACAATTACTAAATCAACCCCCCAGTCAAACCAGTAATGTTTTGTTCCACTGAGTTAGAGTAGACATAAAGCACTACACAAGCTAAATCTAGAGCAACATCTTCCATGTCTGATAAGTCTGGCACTTCTCACCATCACTAAAATTATCTCCAGCCTCCCACACACTAAAACAGGGCTTTACAATTAGTTCCACAAGTGCCAGTGAGAAGAGTCTCCGAACGATGCCAACAGCTACAGCTGAGTTTATCCCTCTGTTTTTGCAGAGACAAGGGTTGGATCCTTCCTGCTTCCACCTGTGCAGCCTCAGGGAAAGGCCTCACTCAGCCCATGAGTTCGGATATTTGGGTTTGTGTCCCTTCTGTGGGCACTGTGATTAAAGGGAAGCTTTGCCTTTTCTTTAGCAGCTGAAGAAATTTGAGACCACAGAGGACTGTGGCTTGCTGCAGGGATGGCTATTTCTCACCTCTGGTGATTAGTCACAGGAAATATTTAGAGAGGAGAAAACTGCCAAACAAGAAAAAGGCTGCATTTAAGAAGATGAACAGAAAGAGAAATCATGGTAGTGATGGGAGAGCAGAGCTGCAATGTTAGCAAAAAGAAGCTCCTGCAAGGGCTTTATGAACGCAGCTCTCACATCCCTCAGTTGGGTGTGTGTTTGTGTTTGCATTAGGGATGAAAAGATTTTTTTAGTAAGCAGCTGTGAATTATTGAATATATCATGGATCAGTATACAAAAAGAGGGAATAAAAATAGAAAAATGAATATCAATATTGCATAAGCAATACAGAAAAGCTGAAAAAATGTCAAAGGGAATAGGTGAAGTTAAAATCTGATGAAACAGAGAAATATGCAACTAGAAAAAGTCAGAAAAAGTCATCATCTCCTAAAAGCTTGAGACATTAAAAGAGACAGGAAAGTCTATTCATTGCATAGTAATTAAAAATGCAAGAAAATGCCATGAATACAAAGCTGTCCTGTAAAGATAGGCAGAATATATAAAATATTTTCATGATGAACAGCAGGAATCCAAATTCCCAGTCATCACAAGAGAAGAACAAGTTCAGGTAATTGCTATATGCAAAACAGAATGCCAAGCAGTATGGAAGAAGGAAGAGATCTACACCTTATAGATGTTTCTTGTCTGAAAAAACCCCAAACCCCAATCTTCAACAGGTGCATGAGTAGGAGGATCTGACTGAAGATGGAGAGGATGATATCAAACTGAAAATTTCTCAGGAAAATGTCACTCCCCACACAGAGCTTTCTGATGAGGCTGTTATTTAACCAGCCTAGTGGCAGAGATGTAATCCTAAGCAAATGTTAGGAGTTTAAGTACTGCCCTAAGTTATGTAATGCATGAGCAGTCACATTGACTACCTTACCTTTTCCAATTTGCCCATGTACATGTATGGGCATTCAAATCAGCCATTTTACTGTGAATTTCAATGCTTATGTGACTGAGCTAAAAACCACCAAATTTTAAGGTAAATTTGTGTAATTCACTTTTTTCAGTTTTTTGATACAACCACCGTGCTTCAAGCACAGGTAGAGATCCAAGTATATGAAAATATGCAGAGACAGTTCATTTCTGGAACAAATACACTATAACAAAGAATAAGACATTTATAGAACGTTGCTGATAGGGAAAAAAATGTTCACATGCATTGCTTGCAGTCAGGAAAAATAAAGCAAACCTCAGAGAACAGGTGAAAGCAGAAGTCAAGTACACAGTAAATATGCTAAAAATTCCTACTAGATCTAAACCACATTGAGATCTACAGATGGTAAGGGGTGAATATTTAGTGTTTCAGAAAATTTGGATGGATAGACTTGAATAGGTGACCCTCAAGCATTGCTAACACCCTCTCTTTTGCCTGAACCATGCAATGGGAAGGGTGTGACAGGCTCTGGCTGGGACAGGGAGTCTGTCTGTAAGCGCTGAAAGAAGCAGGGTGAAATATCAGAGCTATTAATGTTGGAAGACAAAACCAGGCACCCTCACAGAAAGGAGGGTGACTCACGAAACAGGCAGCCCAAAGCTGTAAGTGGTGACTGCTCTGTGTCCTGCCACGGACAAGGACAAGCCAGCAGCACAAAAAGCAGCTCTGGAGCTGCTCCAGTTTAGTAGCCGGGACTTCACTGCGCGTTGGCCCTTTCAGGTGCCTTCGGACACCGCGAGTGACCCTGCTGTGATTCAGAAAGTGCCATCCTGCTGTGATTCAGAAAGTGCCAACCTGCTGTGATTCAGAAAGTGCCATCCTGCTGTGATTCAGAAAGTGCCATGGGGCTGTGAGGTCAGCGACCTGCAGGAGCGAGGGGCAGAAACCCCGGCAGGGTGAACTGTTCCTCTCCAGCTTTAAGGGCCCCGTGTCCATCGCAGCTGCACTGGGCAACAGCAAGAACTGAAAAGCGTGGGCTCTCTCCACATCCCTGCTCAGTGGCTTTAGACGTGGAAATCTATTTCAGGTGGCAAAAGTATAGAGAAAGCAGCGTTCATTGCATGCTTATTTCAAGCTGTGAGCTGGATAAGTATTGACTTATGTAGAAAAAAGTTGAAAAACTTTAGCAGTGTGTTGATAAATCTTGTGAGAGAAAGAAAACACATTTGCAAAACCCTGTGTCAAACAAATCACCTACCATGTTACCACTTTAACAGCTTAAGAAGAAATTGTTTTCCCTGATAAAAAATAGTTGTTTTGTCCCAGCAGATTTAAATGATTGAATTCTTGCAACAACCCATACGTAATTAAACCCTTTGTTGGCTTCCCTGTGTGCTGGTTTTGGCTGGGGTAGAGTTAATTTTCTTCATAATAGCTGGTATGGGGCTATGTTTTTGATTTGTGCTGGAAAGAGGTGAAGGTTTAATTTCTGTGGTGTCAGAAGGACGATTTTGCAGTCCTTGAGAGCAATTATAGCTTCTTTAGGTATAATGCACTTGCATACCAGTATCAGTGTTTTATTTCCACTGTGTCTTTGTATGAAGCAGTATCCTGTACTAGTGATTCTCTGTACGTCAACTCATCAATTTGAGACATAGTTTAAGTTCTCAGTAACTTATTCGTAATAATATTTTTTTCCAAAACAGATAATAAACTTTAGATAACTTACTGAGGTATGTATAATGGACGTTTATTCCATATGAAGGAAGAGTTTTTAAACCTAGAATAAACTGAAATCCTAGAACAGATGACATGATAGATGGAGGTGCAGCGTCAGCTGGATTAGTGTGGAGCCACAGTGTGAACTTCTGGCAAATTAGAAGGCTCCTGACTTGCTAATTCCGGCTGCAGGAAGATTGGTAGAGCTAATCTTGTCCATCTGATCTATCTCTTCTGGTTTGGATGTGTGAATTAATCTGATTTAAATTCTTCTCTCAAATCTGAACACACAGCCCCTGCTGACTGTAGCAGGACTTGTGCTCAGGTGTGGTCCTGAAGACCATTCTGTAATTATAATGTGTGAGAAATGTTGCTTTTAAAAGACACTCCTAAGTGTTCCCTTGAGCCCTGGAATGCCACTTGCTGAAGGGCCTTTTTGCCCAGTGAAACAAGATCAGACCTGAGTGAAGACTTCTTTTTGGCACTGAGCAGTGGCTCTCAAGCTGTTCTACTGCTGCTCTCCACAGAGACACCCCTGGAGCGTGCTCTAGTCCGTGTGTTATCGTAGTCAACAACGGATTAAAACCAAAAGATGATCTTATCAAGTGATTTTGTTGTCATTGCTTTCAGCTCTTCTCACCTGTTGCACCTTGATGGGCCTGATATCCTGCCTCTGCCAGGGCTAGTTAGTTGACTTTGTATTGGAGAAGACAGCTTGGCTCTGATTACAGATTTTGAATCTTTGCAGATCAATTTAAGCTGCTGGGCTTCTTCTGTGAGGAATTAAAACTTATGCTGTGTAACACTGTACTGAATTTTGGAAAACCTACCCATTTACTGTCATCATCTTTTCAGTCTTGAATAAAATAGATTACTGCTGGCATGTCACAATCTGTCATGTGTTTTAGCTCTCGGGGATTCTCCTATTTCATGTGAGTCTTCCTTTTTACTGATTTCAGCAGCTGCAAATACTGTTAAGCAAGACAAAAAGAAGGGAAGGCAATATAAAGATGTGAGAGGGAAGGAGAAGTGGGATTGAATATGGAAAGGAGAATAAAATAAAGAAAGAAGAGAGGAAGAAAGGAGATTTTTAGGCTAATGAAAGGAAAATAAGAGAAATCATTGAGTGAAACAGGTCATCTGTCGCCTCTTTCTGATTCTTTTTTTCTTATTTTGTCTTCTCTAAGTCAAGAACTATATTAAAATCAGTGTTCAAATTTCATCTGTCTGCTTTTTCCCCATTCCTCTTTCTAGTACTTGACTCTGGTCATAGCATGTACTTGGAAATTTTTGGAAGTTTTCAGTGAGTAGTTCTGCAGGAGCAGTGGAGGTGACCATGTGTATCCTGCAAGGAAATGTGTAACTCATTCCCTGCTGGTCCTTCATGCTTTGACACTTGACTGCTGGCCTGTGCCCTAGAAAAGGCTTTCTGCAGGTGCTGTGGGACTTTGCTCAGGAGCAAATATTTATGCAGGAGTGATAGCATGTGTTTGCAGCAGGAGTGTATTTAACTCCATGTGTAAGAGATGAACGTGTTCCAAGTGCATGTCTGTATTTTTATCCCTCTAAATTCCTGAGCAAATTGGAAAGTGTCTGCTGTAATATTCTTACCCCATGCAGTCCTCCCTGTTACCATCAACACAGGGAGAAGCTGAGCAAAGGATATATTTCCCTTCAAGCTTTATCAATGTTTTCCTGCAAACATCAAGATAACATGTTTTTGAAAGCCATGACACTATCCCATTCACTTTCAGTCCAATGAGGATGAGAACAGGGTGTTGAATTAAACAGAGATCCCTAAAGAGGAACACCAGCTGAGAAATATATTCTTAATATGTTTATAAACCACATGAATAATTTGTGTGGTGGAATATATGTTCCATCATGTTTTGATAGGCCTTTTGACTAACATATCCCGTGGGTGTTCCTCTTCATGTCACAGGAAGGTATTTTTTCAGGAATGCTCATCAATAGATAAAACCTGATAGGGGCAAATAATTTGGCATAGCATCTCTTCAGCAAATGGGTTCCTCTGGCAGTATCTGAATTTGTTCCAGCTCTGGCAAGTACTTGACAAATGAGCCCAGTACTATAGCTCTGTGTTGATATTGTTTATTCGTTATTTAGGTAGAGCAGATAAGGCCCGAGGGCTTGATCCAAAGCCCACAGAAGTCAGTGAAAAGACTCCACAAGCCTTTTTTAGTCACTGGAATTCTGTATTCCGTGTTTCAGAGTTTGGAAATCTGTGCCAAGAACTTCATCCATAACTGAAAAGCTGGAAGAAAAGCAAAGAGCAAACTTCTGGACAGGCAGAAAGAAGAAAAGGAGAAGGAAAACATCAAATAAGTTCTCATCAGAAACAAAATGTCTCCATGTAGCTTTTATAGGTGAAGTTTAAAAGTGAAGTAACCTCTGACATTTTAAAGAAAGTACCAAGCTTCTAAAAGTTTTAAGACAAAACTTAAATGAACATCCCAGAATCTTAAAATCCTATATTCTACAAGTACCCTTTAGTTCAGTCTTCTGTATAGCAAACAGGTTCACCTAGATTTCTGATGCTGCTTTTAAATCCCTCAAATTCAGCTATTTTTAACAGCTTTATTTTTACAAATTTTAATAGTTGCTGGCAATTGAAAAGTTGCTACAAATTTCACTTTACTGATGATATGCTTAAACATTTGTGTTAAATATCATAGGGCTAGGCAGCAATGACCCCTCTACTTAGATTATCTAATATTTTCCATGGTGGAAAATATTGTGATTAGTTTTTCATTTTTTAGGTGTTTGGAAGCTTTAATGACTGAATGCCTGGAGATGCCCTTTGAAATTGGTCAGGGGTAAAATTCCAAATCTGTATAAGTGTTTTTTCTTTCTCCTGTGAAATTATGCAGGGATTTTCTGTTCTCAGCTGCTGTCGTTCAGTGTTCCCATTCTCCCTTTTCCTTTCCTCTGTAAAGCTTGCTGAAACTATAGCTGATGATGGACTTTGGGTACAACTAGCCTCATATCCCCACAGCAAACCCTAGCGTGGCTGGAGTCTGCAGCTCAGTGGCTGCAGAGCAGCTCAGTGGCATGACAGAAGGTGACAGAACATTCTCCTCCCAGAGCAATCCCTGTGGTGGGTGTCCCTCACGGCAGGCACAGACCTGCAAACTCCCCATAGCCCTAAGGGCAAATAAAAGGAGTTGGCCAGCTCCAGCATGTGACTTAGATACGTGCTTTGCAGTACAGGGACACTCAGAACCCTACCTGTATCACTCTGTGAATATAATTCTGTTCAGCCCACAGCATAAATACAGTATGAGCTATGAGAGCTGGCTAAAGCAGTCGGTGTGAATGTTTTCCTCAGGACACTCCACAGCTCTAGCACACACAAAGACTATTCAGGTATCTCCTGGCAATGCCCCCTTCCGTGCTCTGGACACCCCCAGTGTCTTCACTCTTTTCATACAGATCATGTTTTTCACTTTTCAGACCTCTAAAGATTCTGCTTCCTTACCTGTGGATTGCCTTTAAGGGCCCACAACAAGAAGTGACTCAATATATTCTAGTTCAGGCCTTCCCAGGTTTCAGCTCAATAAGCCATTAGTTGGTATAAGTTAAAGAAAGCAATTCCATTTAAACAGTTCCATGATGGCTGAAAAACACCAGAGCATTATCAGGAAAACTATTCAAAATCCTCGAACATAATTCTTTTAAAAACAGCATGAGACCAGTATAGATACAGAAAAAAAAAGTAGTGAATTTACCTATAGTCACTCTTTACCCTAAACACCTTCCCACTACCTGAAGTTGCTTGAGACACAGGTTGGAGCCCTTGGAAAGGTTAACAGTCTTGTGGCTTTTCTAGAAAATCATACATTCTTCTTTGCTACAATTTCCTTCTTTTATTATACCACAAAGAAAGTAATCATCTTCCCAAACTTGTGTGTCTGCATCCCCTAAGTCTAACATAAATACTTGTGTGATTCTGCAATTACCTTTTACTGATTTGAGGGCTTTTCAGTCCCCAAATCCCAGACTCTTTTGAGAAGTTTTATAAAATAAGTTTTTATTCAGTTTCTTTTCTTTTTTTTTTTCAGACCAAGGCTAGCCACAATTACTTAATAAGCTTTAATGATTTTTTCATTCATAAAAGAAAATGATGGGAAACACTCCCTTACTCCTTTGTGGAAGAACCATCAGTATGGCAGGAAAAAACCCACAAAATATAACAGCTGAGAAGTCAACCCACTCCTATAGCTAAAAGGTTATCCATGGAAAGATCTCAGTCACAGACATGTTTACTTTGATTAGATTTCTACCTCAGAGTAAAATGTAAATGATTCATGACTTTAGAAGTCAGATTTTTGAAAAAAGTTAAGGCTTTACATAATAACTGAGCAGAAGAGTTAGAGCAGGTAGCTATCTGAAATCATTAAAACCTGGTACTGTTTGAAATATCCCTAAGGCATTTTCACAATGGCACTTTTTAAAAACAACTGTAATTCTTCAAGGAATACTCTTGCTTTTCAGTTTGACACTGGTCTTTCTACAGTACTGAATGCACTTTACTTACCTTAAAGGAAATATCTATATTTCAAATACAGTGAGCTTAAAACATGCTGTACATGGAATTGGTGTTTTCTTGTCAAACCAGGGAATATTTGTGTGCCATGAACAGACTAGTAAACCTGAACACATCCAGAATTATTCCATAAAAATTCTTTGATGTAGACTATAAAGGTGGGATAAACTGTGAAATAGCTCTGGAAATCAGCAGCATTCCACTGTCTGAATATTTTAACATTCACATAAGAAGGGCTTTTGATAATCTGCATTTAATTGCAAGATTCTCACTCCTTGCATGTTTGCAGTGTCTACACAGGGGCTTTCAACTGTTTGGAACAGAACCTGACTGGTGATCATGAGCAGTTGCAAGCTCTGATTCCCTCAGTCCCATGCTCCACCACCTACTTCTTCCTGCAAGACAGATTATGTCTTCATGGAAATCCTCCAGCAATGCACCATTAATAAATGAATTGACAGGTTCTGTGGTAGGCTCAGGAAAGCTCAACATCCAGAACTATATTTGTGCCACCCATATCGCAACGTGGATGTAGCTGTAATTTTTGTAAACCAGCAACTCTTGCCAATTCTTCTCCT
The DNA here is from genome assembly GCA_013398075.1 of Notiomystis cincta. Lineage (NCBI taxonomy): Eukaryota > Metazoa > Chordata > Aves > Passeriformes > Notiomystidae > Notiomystis > Notiomystis cincta. The sequence goes on from VZRX01006149.1 coordinate 312,469, forward strand.
GATTAGTATAATCCTTTTCTCATAATCTCTTATAATAATGTTTTATACTTCATTTATCTTACATAATTAGACCTCATACAATCTCACAGCCTTGTTACATTTGTTTTTTAAAGTTCATTCTTCCTTTTATGGAAGAACAAAACAAACATTATATGTGGTAAATTTTATTAAAAATATTTTCAGAATGATGTATGTATAACTTGTGTGTGTATCTAGTGGGGAAGAAACTCAAATCTTGGAGATTCTCATTCCTGTTAGGTCTGTCACTATTCATGTGCAAGTCTTTAAGTTTTGGCCTTAAAACAGATCCCATGATAGACTTGTTTTCTTGTACTTCATTACTGAATTTTCCTGTTTCACACATTTAACAGAAAAACTATCAATATTTCTTTCTAAACTGTTGGAGTTTTTTTCCAGGAGACTGTTAGAACAGCTGGGCAAACTGCCAAGAAACTTGCTAAAGACGGTAAGAGCAGGAATTAAATCACAGAAAAACATGAAAAACCTGTAGCTGTGTCTGAACAGTGAAATAGTTACTGTCGACCAGCAACAGTATTAAGCTTTATAAATAAAACAATATCAAGTTTTAAAGCAGTGTGGTAAAGCTTCTAATATGCAACATCATGTTTTAGCAGATAAATGCAAATGACAACTGAAGTATAATGTGGAACATTACAAAGTGTATGACACTGTAAAATTCTTGGTAAAAACAGCCTGGGAAGAGCCTCTATTGACTTCACATTTTCACAGTCCTTTCTCCAAGTTTCTTAGGTGATGTATATTAAACCAAGGATTTATGCCTCTTTCATCCTTTCCCAGCAGCTCTTACGATCACCTAGAAAGTACAGAAGCAGCAGGTTAGGGGACATTTTCATCTTTTTCCAATAATAAATTTGATGAGCTATGGCCATAAAACTGCAGAGTGTACTCAGTTGTCTCAGTCATGAGCTGTAAAGTGTTTACACCAGTTTTATTTCATTTCTGCCTTTCTGGACTCCTGTATGCTGCCTTTATTCCACAAAAGTGAACGCTGGGGATATGACAAAATACAACATGGCAGGTGTGCTTGTTTCCTGCTTTAACAGGCAGACTATTTCTCATATAAATTCAGATATATTTGTCCAGATAACTCAGGTGGGTAATGGTAATAAAACTGGCATCTAAAGCTAAAAATTATCTGTAGGTCAGCAAGTGGATTCTTTGATCTTGTGAGTGTCCCAAAGCTTTCCAAAACTACAATTAATAGAAAAGGTTCTATGGATTTCAATGAAATTGGACAATATGCATGGAACCAAATTAATATAAATTGACTCCTCCATTTTGTATGCTGGAAACTCCTAACTATAATGCAAAGGCTTAGGGATGCCATTCTCACCCTTGACTTAACTGGGCAATAATTTCACCTTTGATGTTTTAAAAACATCATTAATTCTGCTCCTTAGCACGGTACCTACTGAACCGCAGACGGCTTTGCCATTTGTACCAGGTTTGAAGTTCTTAAAGTTACTAATACTATTGCTAAGGGAACAGGAGCAGACTGCCAGCTGGGACAGCTGCCGGGCAGGGAGCACCAGAGGACACGTGCTGGCTGCTCGGTGTTGAAGGATGTTGACATTATGTGCTACAAAGCTTACTTGAATTTCACATCTTTAGTGCTGGGTATAAGTTCAAGAAAATTAAAAAAAAAAAAAGAAGAAAGCTTTTTTCTACTGCCTTCCTGTCCTCCAAACGCTGCCTTCACTCCAGTTAAATTGTTTTACCATTTCTACACAAAAGATATATATTGTCAGGCCACACTGAATGTCCAATGAACTGTGCAATTCCATTGTCCTCAGTGAAATCCGTGGAAAAAAGTGAGCGATATCCATAAACCCCTATGACTTCTGACGGCTTTGCGGAGGGGATTGCTCAGCGGTTCCATTGATGCTGCGGTTACTGATGATGCACCAGTTTTCGCCCTGTGTTGGTCCCGTCGCGTTAACAGATGCCCGAAAGAGCACGCAGACCATCTGATTTCGGCCGTGCGCGGTGCCTGTGCCCGCCCGGACACCCGGAGGAACAGCAGTCGGCCCCGGGGTCCTGCCGCGCACCTTCTCCGCGCTGCCGTGTCTTGCTTTTCGCGGCCCCGCGTACCTGAGGCAGAGCGGCAGCAGGCAGCGCCCCGAGAAGGAGCAGCAGCGGGGCCCGTTCCCCAGAGCGCAGCAGCCGGGGCCGAGGGACCAGGATTTCATGGGCTCCTCGTGCGGATACCCGGCGGGGCAGATCGACGCGGGGGCAGCCGCACCCCCTCGGGCTCAATCGGGGCGCTCGCTCCGACCGCGTGCGGGGCC
>VZRX01006149.1:315809-375605 GCA_013398075.1 Notiomystis cincta
CTTTCCTCCCCTCCTCCCTTCTCCCCCCATCCCCCCCTGTACTTTCTTGTTGCTGCAAACTTCTTTTTAATCAACTGGTTTGTGGGGCGGTTTGACCATCGTTGGCTGAGAACTTGAGCAGTGCCCTTCCCCTTTCCTCTGCCTTATCGATCCGAGAAGTTTGAGTGCTTCTCCCCCTTAGCCCTCCTGTGACATTTTACATTTCTGGTCCTGGAAGTTTTGCTTTGGCAAATACAGACTGCCGGCTCTCCTGAAACATGCAATGGAAGGAATATTGTGAACAGTTCACTGATTGGTTTGAAGTGATTCCCAAGAAAATTTTTAAAATAATTTTTTTCATAGAAAATTCCAGATGCTGGGAGGAGAAAAGTAGCTGAGTTTCCCATCACCTCCTCACCTGATAACACGGTTTTAAAGAGGGCAAATATATTTTGATTCTGGCTGGAAGAAGAGAAAAATGATTCTCTAGGATGTGGCTGTGGCTGCATACCATCTGTCATTTATGTACAGCAGTTAATGCACATGGCAATCTACTTGCATGTAGGAGACAGGGGCTGAAAGTACCTCTCTGGCTAAGGTAAAGCAGTGAATGGTAAAGTGAGACTCTTTGTAGAACACTGAATGTCTCATTGGGCCCAGTCTGATTGACAAGTGTTTGCAGCATTTGTTCATCAGTGTTACAACATTAATAAAAGTGATTATTTTTCTGTGTTTTGTTCCAAAACTGTGGCCCATGTGGACTGCATCCTGGCTTCCAACTATGAAATCGCATTAGGGGGTGGCAGTTGCATTCTGCAGCATAATGTTAGTTAAACCTGGGAGGGATTGAAGTTGTAAACATAGAAGAGACACATGACGGTCACCGGGAAAAGGTTACATCATTGCAAATTTCACTTCAGGAAAAAAGTGGCCCACCTGTGGAAGCATGGAGGGGGGGGAAGTAACTCTTTGAATGTGGCCGTGTACAGTTTGCAGAGGGGCAGCCAGACTTTGACTGGTCCCTGGTACCAAAAGCTCTGCATCCTGGCTTGAAATGGCGCAGTGGTTTCATTTATTGGTCTTTGTATGGTGGTTATGCCATATGCCACTGGTGTGGACTTGAGGTAGCCGCAATTACTGAGATTGTTTCTATTATATGGAAATTTTATGGTTGAAAACAGTAGCAATGTCCACGGGCTTTCTCTGAGTGTTTTACGTGGTCACTGTCAAACCTTACTTTTAATTTAAATTTGCTGAAGATTTTCTGTGTTGATGTTTAGGTAGTAAGGAACTGGATATTTAATTAAAGTTTTGTAAGTAGGTGTATAGTGCTGTTTGCTGTGCTTGTTGTAGAGTAACATAGTAATTTTATGGTTTGGATGCCAGAATTCCACAGAGGACTGTCCTTTTGTAGCAGTTATGTGGTTCCTTTTTGTGCTACTGTAGCACATGAGCAAATCCTCACTTCAGAAAGAGACAAGAAAGGGGACAAAGTAATTCCTAACTGAGAAGATCAGCTGTGCCCATGTGAATTTACAGTCGGGCAGCTGGTATCAAGCTGACACTGAAATCTACTTCACCACCACTCTTACGGAAAGAAGCATATCTGGTGCAAGATAATTGAAAATATTTGAATGAAGTTTATGGTTTTCATGTTTACAGGAAAACCAGCATTTTTCATCCTACAAGAATGTGTGTGCCTACTGTATGCAGGAGTTCCTTCATCTTCATCAGGAGAACTCCTTGAAGCCTCTGAGAACGGAGGTGTCAGCCCTTCCCAGATCACCGCCCGCTGTGTCACGGTTCCCGGCTCGGATTAGCAATAAGTGATCTGCACAGTGCACTTAGGATGTCCCTGTGCAGTTGGAGTGAGGCAGCCCAAAACTATGCTTGCAGAGTGCCAGGAGTGAATAACTTCAAAATTTGACCTCAGTGTTCTGGCTTGGTATTATTTAGGTTCAAGAGACATGTCAAGAATGGAAAAAGTACTTATGGAGAATAATCCACATAATAGTACAGTTTTTCTCTCTGTAAAATTTTAGGAGTTCAAAACATACAGATAACAGAACTGCAGATACCTACAGTTAGTTCTGGGTGCTATGTCTGTGAGTAGGATTCATAAATCTCCAAAAATTAATTATGGTTTAATACTTCTGTCAATACTAAGTCTTCATGTGTGGAATTAGTTATTAATATGACAGGCTGTGTTTAAAGGCTGGTCTGTGTAGTTTGTGTACATTTTTCTGTTCCTTTGCTTTTATTCCAAGAGAAGCTTTGTGTGTGAAACATGATGCATTCTTTCTGGAGGTTGTGTTTGCGGGAAATGAACAAGCAAACGATAAGAGATGTTTGAAGTGTCCACCTTGTTCAGGGCAAGTGGAGTCAGCAAAATCGATCACGTTTAATGAAACCCAGTTTTCATGGGGGCAGGCTAATGGTGCACTTCTGTGTGGCTGGACCGACTGATGCAGTCTCTGGCACAGTCTCTGCCTGAGTCTTAAAGGGGCACAGCTTGGGCAGGGCACAGCTGGCCTGGGGAATGGTAGGTGCATTTTCCAAACCCTGCTGTTCAAGGGTTGTGCAGGTTTGGAGTGGTGTAGTTCTAGCAATTACTTTAATGGTTAAAAACTTGCAAGAAGGTTACAGCGAATTAAGAGGGGAGGTCAGCCACACCCGAGTGGCTTAACATTGATGGCAAGAGATGATGGACTGCACCAAAAGGGAGAAAGCAGACAGGCAATTGAGATAAAACATGCTTATCAAATATTGAACTAGTGTTAAAAGGTGGAAAATTATTATAAAAATGATGTCTTGAGCAACGATCGAAAGGAAGTAATTGTGCACCTTGTAACTTTGCTTAGATCTAGATGTACCCAGAGATGTTTCTGACTTTTTCTGTTGGCTTTTGACTGTCTGCTTTGTCTTTGAAGGGGGGGCATATTGTAAGCATTTTAATTTTTATCTTCTTTTTCTTGCAAGTAAAAATAGATGTGCATAAGTAATGGGTAGATATAATTAAAAAAATTATCATGATGTGAATGGTTATGGTGAGCTAGAATATGAAATAGGAAATCATAGATTTGCTGGAGTTGTTCAGTGTCAGATTCAGTCTCTAGAGGGATTGTTTGGTGTCCATGATGGTTCAGGCTGATGCCCTGCATATTATGAGCTTTTAGTAGTGTTCCTAGACCTTATATATAACCCTCATTTTCTAGTTAAATAAGCAAATTAACAGTTTTCCTGCTGAATCAAAAAGATTTTAATAGAAGTCTTGAGACACCTTTCCCCTCTCTCTCGCCAAATGCTGTAGGAGATGAAGTTTTGTGGGGGTTTTGATGTTTCATGGAACAATACTTCAATTGTTAATTTGAAAACTGCAGTGCACTAATATTTGTGAAAAGAAATTGTAATCTGCTCTTTGATAGCATTAGAGGCTGTTGCTGATAAGAGACCAGAACTCCAGGAAAGTTGGCAGTGTAAGCAAAGGTAACAGGTGTCAGATGACCATATTCTCGTTTAATTTGTACATTGGGGGCTTAGGCCACCCAGACCTTAAAGCCCCATCTCTTTGGTAGGTCTGACATTCATCAGCAGGGAATTTTGAGGGGGAAAGGTTGTAGTCTGAGTGAATGTGTGTGTGCAGCTTGCTTTTTTTCCTGTTTTTGATTTTGTTCCCGCCAGTGCCAGCTAACAGGGATTATTAGCTTAGAAGTCAGTTCTCAGACAGGCGGTTCTCTGCCAGGTACACAGCGGCAGCTTTGGTGCAAGTTGTGTTCTGCAGAGCAAACAGTTGCACAGCTCCTCATGACTGTGTCACTGGGGCATCGTTTGTAGAGCCTAATACATGAGTGGGTTGGTATGAAAATCTGCTGATTTTACTTGGGCTTTGTGTTGTTCTTGGCACATTCCCTTCTCAAGCCTGACCACTAGGTCATTGCCATGGGCTTAAATGAATCCACCACAGTGCCCGTTCAGAGACCCCTTTGGCAATACTCAAGGGCAGTAGTGGCTAAATTTAGCATAAGAAAGATTTAAAGTTTTGTGTGTGTGTGTTTTCATTTTTATTTTTTTATTTTTAGATTTGGATTTAATTTTGATATATGTGCAAATCTCGAGGCTTTTTTTAAGTAGAAAGAAATCTTACAGGCTGTTTCCAGAATGCACAGGAATCCTCTAAACCCCAAAAAGGAACCAAAATGATAGAAAAATCCCTGTCACCCCTGCTGCTCAGTTGGCTGTCAGTTCAGTTCCAGCTGACACCCCCAGGGTGATGTTTCTGGGCTCTGCATTGAGTATTGGCTGGGTAGTATTTCAGTGATTTACCTGAGGTCAGCCAGGATTCCGTGGGGCTCCTGGCAGTTTTCTCAAGCTGCCTCTTGACCTCTTTGCTGATGCTGGGCTCCCAACAGCAGCAGTGAAACCCAGCTGATGGGTAACGTCATTCTGCTGAGGCTTGGTGATCAGCAGTGGAGAGATGCTAATTTAAGGATGATAAGTACTGAAATGGGTCATGATTGCTTGTGTTTAGAAACCTGCTGTGTGATCCTGCAGGTTTGGTGCTGGAAGTGCAAGGCTGTAGCAATTAATTCCCTTTGCTCATTTAACTTTCTTTTAACCTCTTCTCTCCAACTTCCTCTCTGTTTTCAGCCAAATCAATGTTTTCCTGTCGTTGTCTCATCTGTAAATGCAGGTGACTCTTACACACTGCAAGGGAGGTTGCCGGGTGAAGGTAGGAATGAACCTTTGGAGCGAGTGTGGCAGTGGCTGCGGAGGTCCCTTGTGTGGGGACTTTGCTGTACAGCAGTGCTGTGCCCGAGGGGACCTGTGGCTTGCAAGGCAGGGAGCTGCACAAGCCCTGCCATGCCCTCTCTGCCAGGTCTTGCCTCTGTTCAGCCATCTGTGGAACGAGGGAGGAGGCTTGCCTTGGGAAGGCCTGAGAGCCACGCTGGGGCTGTACCCCTGTGATTTGAGCAAGCAGGCACTTGGGATCATTCTGGCTAATAAAGAAGACTGAATTCTGTAGTGTTTAAAAAGAGGGTCTTGAGAAGTGGACAGCCTGTAAGCCCTCCAGTTTGAAGGTGCTTTCAGTAAAGTCTGTGTGTGGTACTGCTGAGGCTGGCGGGTGTGAGCAGCACCGATCTCCGGCTGGACAGGATGCATCACGGCTTTCAGTTTGGCATTCCTGATTTCTCAGTGTTTCACTGTTACTTAACAGTGATCAAAGTGAGGTGTGTGTTGGTGGAAGAGTGGCTTGAGAGTGATTTCCCTTTGAGCAAAGCACCTTTCAGCTGCTGAGCAATTCCTGTAGCTCTGAGGGGAGGGTCTGTGGAGGAGCCTGTGAAAGCACTCAGTGCGTTTGGGGAACAGTTCCTGGAGGCAATCTGGGGTTTAGGGAGTTGCCAGCCTTTCTTCTCCTAGGCAATAGCCTTCCACCAGTGGAAAGCCATCTGATTCTCATAGCATTTTACACTTTAAATTTGCTTATAACAGTCACAGATGTTTTAGTTCTGTTATAAAAACACCACTGGAAGTAACACTTTCTCAGTTGTACCAGACTATGACATCTTTTGGTTGTGGCACATTTAATCTGGTAAAATAAGATGGAATAAATGGGGGAGAAATGCTGGTGATCTTAGTTATACAGAGTATGGTTCATGTAGCTTTAAAACAATTTCCTGGTTCTTCAAAGGAAAACAAACCTTTTCATCCAAATATAAATTGAATGGATAAAACATGCAACAATGCTGAACCAGTGCTTATGTATATTGAAAATAAAGCAGAATTCTTCTAACATCAATCCAGAATATAGCACAGATGTTCTCACTCAGAAATATTTTCTGAGCAGTAAGAAAATAAAAAGTGAAGCAAAAAGTATTAAAAATTCTGGAAGATACTTTAAGGCATCTGTGCTTTATTTTTTCCCCCTCCTTTTTAATATACATTATATATTTTCTTTGTTTCTTTGAGGTCATTTTGATATAATGCTCAGCAAGTCTGGTACTGGAAAATGGATAAAAACCCACCAAAAACCAAACTGCTTTTGAGCTAAGTTACATAATCCAGTGGGGCTGTTTAAAAAACTGAGAAAGTAAAAGAGAAAACAGCAGCCCAGACATACATAATACTGGTCCAAATGACTAATATTACTAGTGAAAGAGAAATTAGTCAATTTTTAAATTGGGGAAAAATAATTTAAAATCAACAGCAAATATTAAGGCCTTTTTATTTTTGAGATAATCATATTAGTTTTACTTGTAGTGTCAGTTGTTTTTTTTCCTATGGATATCCTTAGTTATTTTCTCAAGTTGATCCCAGGTATTTGTTGAATTGAAAATAATTTTAATAACTATTTTGTTGCACTATGTGCTTTTGTTTTGTTTTTTTTTTTTTAAATCAGGTAGCAGGTACTCAATGGTAACTTACTTTCTACTTCAGTTCCCTTTGGCAAAATTAGGCACATTAATCACCTATTTAGTCCCAAACAAAAGGATAAACACATTCCTACTAAAACTCCTGGATGGAATCCTGTGGCCTACATCTCAAGGCTGGAGTCTCTGGTGTAGGAGAAGAGGAATGAAGACCAAGAGTTTCTGTGCAAGGGAAACTTCACTGCCCAGATGAGCATCCCCTGGAGCTGGGCCCTGGGGTGCTGCTGTGCTCCTGCCAGAGACCGTGCTCTGGTGCTGGAGCAGTTGGCTGGTGTTGCCTCCTGGATTGTTGTGCCTCCAGTTTGTCAGGACTTCAGTGGTGACAGAAACAGGGCTGGCAGAAGGGAAATGACTGTGGGGAGAAGGATGTTGTTCTGCAGGGGTGGAAAAAAGGGTGGGATGTCCTTGGAGTTTGGTGAAAGGAAATGCTTTTGAGAGATAGATAGATAGATAGATAGACAGATAGACAGACAGATCGATAGATAGATAATATGGCTCCCAGTGCTTTTGTTTTTCCACGTGGGTGGGAAATGGGAGTTTGCATGGAAGCAAGAGACTAACGCAGTACATCCAGTACAGACAAACAGAAGGCACCAAAGATGGGAAGAAATGGGTTACCTTGGTGCCCTGGAGGCAAGTGGTCCATTTAGCAAGGGAATGAAAAATTGACCTCAGTGGTGCAACAGATGTCACCCAAAGGCTTTCTTTTTAAAATAAACCTGTGGAATTTATTATAGGAAGCTTTTCTTTCTGGGCAATAAGCTTAGTGAAAGTAGCATATCCCTGATTTGGTATGGAAAATAGACACTGTTTTGGAAAAGCAATGTCACATTTTTGGCCATACTCTCCCCATTCTCTCATGCTCAGCCTGCTGCTAATGCAGTGAAATTTTGAATTCGTTGGAGGAGGAGCAAGCTGGTATATCATTAGCAATTTTCTTTTTAAGTGGCAACATTTATAGGATTTTTTTTTCCAGAGTGTGCATGTCTTTACAGACTCAGAATAGCAATTTAAAATGTTTCTGGTGTTGATGTTGTATTACTAGAAAAAAAAAGTTACGTGGGTATAAAGCATTTTAAATAGAGATAGAACTTCTGGGAGTGCCTGTATGTTTGTGTGTGCACCCACTTAGGTGTTTTCATTTGTTTGAAGAAACGTAGCCACACTTACTAAATGGAAAAGTAGTTTCACCTTACCCCATCTTTTTTGCATGTGCTTTCAAAGTTGTTGAGTTACTCTATCTTCCCCCTAGGCAAAGGCCACATCATGTTTTGTTCTCCTCTGTTAAATGTCAAAAGCAATATCTTACTTGTGAGAACCTTGCAGCAATACACCTCTTTGCACATATAATGAACAACTTTGTTCCAAGTTCTTGAAGACCTGAACAGGAAGGAGCTGAATTCAATAAATATTGGAAAAATGACTCTGGGGATGCTGGAGTGTCTCTGAGACCACACAGCTGAAAGATTTGTTGCTATAACAACTTAGATGACAGTTGAAAAACACCAATAAATTGGAAACTTCAGAACCTTTTGCTTCTTTAATAAGCTGCTAAGTGAAATAACAAAGCTTGATTTCATTTGACCTCTCCAAGAACCTGTTGGACCAAATGTTATTTGTGTTGTTTTAAGTGCATTTGTTTGTGCTGTCAGTTTTCCCCTCTGCCTTCCTATGAAGACTCTGTTTCTGCAGCTGTGAGCACCAGGAAAGTAGCCAGCTACCAGGTACCAAAAGAAGAAGAATTTAGGCAGCAGAGCTGTGGTGGCCATCCATTCCTGGTGAATGAGCTCTGGCCTCAGCCCTGTGTGCAGCCTGAAGAGGGAAGGGATTTTTACTTACTTTGGATTTGTCTCTGGCAGTAGCAGGCTGCTGGAGGACTGCTAGCCTGAAGTGTTAGGCTTTGCTAAAAGTTAAAAAGCATTGTGCAATTATAGTAATTTGGAGGGTATTACAACTGTAGGAGAGTAGTCATCTCTGTACACCTCACTTATTCTGCTGGGTGTTTCTGGTTTTTATTATAGAGGAGTGCTGGGTAAGAGAAGTAATGCTGCTGCTTTTGGAGGGAGATTGAGGGGAGGTAGCCCAGCAGTGGCTGTGGCTTTCCTGGAGTGGGGAAGCTGTCTTTGCAGGGCTCCTGGGAGGGGTGTGTGTGAGGGGCTCAGTAGCAGGCAGCAGGCCAGGTTTGGAGCAGGCTGAGGTGTGCCCATGGTTCATCCCTGGGCACTGACAAAGCTGCTGCTTCTCTTGTGGCACTGTAGGACCGAGATGCCTGGGCATGGGGGAAAGGACGAGACCCAGCACAAGGGACTCCTCCACCCTCACTCAGTCAAACTGAGCCCTGTCTTCTGGACATGGGCTTCAGAGCATTGTTGCCAAATCCTGTATTGAACATTTTTTTAATGCCATTAAGAATACTAATTTGAGAAGATAGGTTTGATGGTTTTTGCTCTCACTGAGTTTTTTTAACAGCTTTAATTGCTCTTTCTAGTTTTTCTTCAAATGAGAAATAGCACAAATAAATGCATGTAATAATTCTGGAAAATTTGAATTCTGAACTAAGAAATATCAAGAAAAAGTGCACTGACAGATAAAGTAGAGCTTTTAAATTCAGAATACTGTGTTAGCATAGGCGCTCTTTGTAAAAAGACCAAGGAATGTGATTTTAAATTATAACTGTATACAAAATATTTGTATGTTTAAGAGCTTCCATTTGAAGAGAAGATGTTCTATATTTTCTGGACTTAACTAACCTGGTCTTAAAGGAAAATGTTATGCTCTGTATGTAAAACAGCACATTTAACTTGTGGTTATGTTAGGCAATGGAGAAGTCTCCTCAGCTGTACCCAGTGATCACTCAGGAACACAATGCTTTAGTAAACTAAACCCAGATGTTAATGTGTATGAAATGTTACTGTAATCAGTGCCTTATAAATCTCCCCTTTATTAGTATAGCTGTTTGAAGTAATTTCCTGATGACCCTTTTGTTGCTTTGGTGTTGCCATAAAATAGCTGTTGTAAGCTTGAAGCCCTTGCTAAATTGTAAGCCACTGGTAATGAATATCCTGTATTGTATCTTCTGGTGTTTATGAAATATTTAGCTGAAAAGGCTCCTAGTCCATACCCTGTCTCTGTGGAGGTAAGAAGTTTGTTTTGCTGGTGAAATTCCCTCGCTAAGGAATGGAAGCAGCAGTGAAGGGGAGCTAGGTTGTATGAAAAGTTAATTTGTGCTGAGTTGAATATTCTTTTGATATTTGAATATGAGGTAATTAGCTTGAAAGTACTGCTGTTTACCTTTTAGCATCTGGAAAAGTCTAAACAATCTGCTGAAGGGAACTGTATCCTAAATCTACTTCCGAAGTATTTTTTTTTACAGTTGTATATGTCAGACTTGACTAAATCTGCTTTTTGTGGTGGTATTTTCCCATGGCCAGTGACCTGCCAGAGAAGTGCTGAGCTAGTTGATCGAGGAAAGGTTTGGGCAATGCTCTAGTGTTGTCCTGTGGCCTGTTCAGGGTGATCAGGTAGATCCACATAGTTATCCCCTTTCTAAAACTGCTGTCAAGGTGCACCTGCAAATGCTTATTTATGCATGCTACTCTTCTCAATTAAAAAAACCTCCCAATATTTACCATACCCATCCACTGTAATTGAGTCCAATTTGTATGAAATGGTCTATTTTATTCTAAATTACCTCCATTTCATAGTTCAGCACTTGGTCTCATATCAGAACAAAATAAATAAAAAGGCTTTTAAAATCTTGCTTTATGTGAAAGTTATTTAACTATTTGGAATCTGTAAATCGTGATAGCTGATTTTGTAAAATGTATGTCTTGTTTTCATAGAATCATAGAGGGGTTTGGGTTGGAAGGGACCTTAAAGATCACCTGCTTCCAATCCCCTTGTCATGGGCAAGGGCACCTTCCATTAGACCAGGTCACTCAAAGCCTGATCCAACCTGGCCTGGCACACTCCCAGGGATGGGGCACCAGCAGCTTCTCTGGGCAGCAGAGAAGTTGCAGATTTCATGGGTTTTACGGGTGGTCTTTGTTACCCTTTATAAGACCATGTGTTATGTCTGTGATTAGACAGTGTGTAAAGACTGCTTTAATTTTAGCAGCCGTCACAAGTTGCTTCTGATTCAGTGAGCCAGTGTTTTGTTGCCTTCTGAAAGACTTTGTTTCCAAACGTTGGTGGATGCCAGAGACATGGTGAATAGAGAGAATTAAGACACAATGAATCCACATTTTTTTCTTTGTCACTCTTGGGGATTAAAGTTGTGTGTGATACTGAAATAAAAAATAATAGGTTTTCTGTAATTAATGCATGTTTTAGAAACATGCTGTTTATCATCCAGTTTTTTCATGTCACTTTTTTCAAAAGTGTGCTGTTCCTTCTGAACTTAAGTGTGATAATTCACTTTGTGTTTTGTGTTACTCTTCAGTGTAAGGTAGAAGCAGAGATCTGAACTCAGTTTATAATCAACAGCCCTTTGCAGCCTGCCTTTCACCTGATGGGCTGCTAGGGAAGCCCACATGGCTTTGGATTTGTACACTGTGCCTAGATGCAATAAATAACAGGGTTGGTTCTTTGCAATTGCAAACTGTGCATTTCTCAGCATGAGAAGCAAATTGGAGACAGCCTGGTGCTGCTCACTTGCTTTGCTGAGAGGGAGGGGCTGTAAAATCAAGCACTGAGCTCAAAGATGCCAAAGTCTATCTATTTTAACTTAGTGGCTCCCCTCGCCCTCAGTCTAAATAAGTAGGACTACAAATACAGCATGATATATAAAAGCAAAGCCATGGAGTCCTCCCCCCTACTGCTTGCATCTTTATATATAGTTCATTCTGCAGATCACACTGTCACACCTGCTACCAGCCTCCTTCAGAGAGCAGATTGCAGACTTGCAATTTAAGTGCTCCTAACATATGTTGGTGATACACCAGCAGCAGGACAAGGCTTTTAACTTTGATAGGCTCTGCTGGTTTGGGAATGTTGTTAAATGGACAGGGGAGAAACAATAGAGTAATTTTGAAAAAAAAGTAAAGTAAATATGTGGAAGGATAAAGTGAACTAATAAAATTTGTCACTTTTTTTTAAAGCATGGATTTTAATACATAATACGCTTGGTATAGAACTCCACGAATAGAGCTTTGCCATTTGTGTCATGACTTATGCTGTTGCCCTGGTCATTGCCATGGTGTTAGATTTCCACATCTGTATCAGACTCACTGGTGCTGGGTTGCACTTGCTGTGTCCCATTGCAGCCACCAGCTCTGTTACTGCGAGGCGAGCAGAGGCTCTGATTTGCTGCGTGGTTGAGCTGCCATTGTGTATTCCTCACTAGTAGATGGATAGTTTTTATAACTTGCTTTCATTATAGAATGAACTACTTCAAATTGCCTAATTTTTAAAATGGAGGTAATGTTATGCATACAAGTTGTGCAAATTGTTAGAAAATTTTGTGTTCCTGGACAGTTAAAAGATTCACTAACTCAGCTGTAATTCAGAAGTCAGAGTGTCTTCAGAGAAGTTTAATGTGGCTTCAATAACATATTGTAAAAAATGAGAGGTACTTTTTCGTGAAAATTATTGCTTGCTCCATTTTAGCAAGTTTCCTAGTGCACAGGAGCCCGAGTTATAGAAAGAGATGAGATCTGTGTAGAAGTGAACAGGAGAGACTGAAAGTGCTGTGGTTCTGGTTTAGGAAACAGTTACAGTGTCTTTTGGTTCTTTTCAGAAGCATTGGCTGAATCTTGTGGTGAAAATACAGGAAATACCTGGTTAGTTTTGCTTCCCTGATGCTGTGATTTGAGAAGGAAAATGTATGTGTCTGCTTCTTCAGGTGTGAAAGAGGGCACAGAGTAGGAACGGGCTCCTTTTTATCAGTGCTTACCAAAGACAGGCCTGCATTAACTGGGAAGCTGTGTGGGTTTATTCCAAACACAGATGGTGGAGTATGGGATTGCTCACCTGGGAGCAGCATTGTGTATTCCTGTGGCTCATTCTGTGCAAGGACCTCATTAACTTCATTTCTCAACAGCAGTGTTAATTGCAGCGAGTACTGGCATAAAGTCCTTCTGTGGTTTCTCTCTGTGTCTTTCTTTGACCTTAGGAAAGAGAAAAGTCCTTTGCTGTACTGGTTGCTTGTGCTGCAGCAAAGCTGCCATGCACCCATTGGTTGTAGCAGCATGCAGCACCCAAACTGCAAGGAGATGGCTCTTCAGCACCTACTCCTCCTAACAGGGCAGTTTTTTTCTTTGCTTTGCCACCTTTCCCTTCAGAAAGAAAACCAGTGGAAAAAATGTCATAGCGTGAGATTGGCGAGTATGGATTTATCCCCACAGGGTGCATAGAGAAGGAAGGCACAGGAGGTCACTGGCTGATCCAGGACCACACAAGCAGTTCAGAACCAAGCTGGAAATAAAGTGCTGACCTGCTGACTCCTTAATGGCAACACCATCTTTCCTCTCTAGTTAGGATGTGGTAAAATATTGCTGTACTTAGTCCTTCTCCTCTCCTGTAGCTCAGACACTGTATGAAAAGACACACCAAGCTTCCCAAGCTGAAAAGAGAGTAGCTTATGCTAACTGGCTGTTGAAAAGGAAGTCTCCTCATTTTAGGAAAGTGTGGAGTCCGTCATGTTAAACTGCTTAATAATGTCTGTTTCTTAAGTAATTTTTTTCAGCTCGGGTTGAAACTTTCATATAGCATCTGTCCTTGGCAGTGTAAGTTGTTGATGTATTGTTTAAATGTTTGTAACTTACAAGGAAAGTAAAGGAGATGCTTATGTTTGACTTCAGTATAGCTATCTAAAGGGATTTAGGAATAGTGATTTTTTTTTTTCAAATTTAAGTGTCACACTGGAGCCAGAGGAGGTCTGTCAGTGATGTATTTGGTTTAAATATAAGAAAATTGGAGAAGGGAGATTATTGATCCAGATTAGTAGAATGTGAATCTGTTTTTCAATCTTTTTTCCTCCTTGAAGTTCTGTAATACTCTCTTAATACAGAAGCAGTGTAAATAAGATAGACATGGCCAAAAAGTCTGAGGTAGTTGGTAAGTGTGCTAATAGTGTTCAACTGATCCTGGTAAGAAAGAATTGTCTTCATGCTTATGCATTTTTTTTTTCAGATTGGTGGGGTTAATTGCCTTGGTCTAAACTTTGCTTGTAGACTACTGTGCTACAGATGCTGATTTAAAAGGAGCTCAATCTGCCAAAATTTTTTAATCCCTTCTGCATTCAGTGCTGAAGAAAGCATGTTTTTCTCTTTTTATGTGTAAGCATTCATGATTATAATGTCATATTAGGATCTCTATATTTGGAATAAGGAGATGTGTAGGGCTGCAGTAGGGCCAGAGACAGCAAACAAGGGAGTGCTTGCTGTAGTACAAATCAAATAATAATAATAATAATAAATCCTGAAAATTGAGGTTTTGCAGATTATAATTCTACCTTAAACCAGTTATTTTAGAATGATTGGTTTGAGTTTAGCAAGTGGTTTAGCTTTTATATTTTAAGAAAACATGCCACAGCATAACTGCCATTTATTACTAGTGCTTTTGTTGAAGCCTTCAGGTTTTATTAACAGCTGTAATAGTCATTGTGTTATCTCCAGCATTCTGCAAAAACATGGCTGGTGGAGTATGCAATTGGGGGCATTTATGAAATAATTTTAGATGACATTATGACTGTTTTTCATCTTTTTCCTCTAGAACCTCTATATTCAAGTGACTCTGTACAGCTTTGATAAACATGGATAGCCCGAGAGATTTCAGTGAGATCTTGTAGAATGTATCTCTTAGTGATTTACATGAATTATTTTGTGTTTCTTGCTTGTTTTGACATATCCCTCTTACTTTAGACAGCTCTCTCCAGTAGAAAGCCCCTGAGAAAAGCTGCTTGTATTTAGGTTTAACAGTCCTGAAGGTAATAATGCTGATGCTTTGCTTCCTTTGCTGTGTTTGGAAACAACTATTCCTGACCTGTTCAATGGCATCTCTGTTCCTGGCTTTTTCAGAAAAATTCATTCTGTTCTACTACATTCTAGCCTCTATTGTTTTCTTCTGGTGTTGTTTCTGATTCTTACAATTGATTTTTGCACAACAGTGTCCCCTTTTTTGAATTTGCTGCATGTACATCAAAGATTCTAGTTTAAAAGTTTTCCTCATCCCCCTGCATTTCTGAATTATTTAATGATGCTGTGGAAAGAAATAATGATACTTTGGAAACTAGTACTTTATATGTTTTATTTTATTTTTAGGCTGTCCACTAGCTGTCGTTTAGGCTGTCTTGGAGCTCTGTTCTTTTTTCTTTTTAATCTGTTTTAAACTCAGGCTATTCCCTGTACCAGAACAGTAATCAAAGAGTTCTGTATTGTCCTATTAGTCTTGGTGATTACCTGATTAGATGAGTTGTTCCTTAAGGCATGAAGCAGCAGAGCAGAAGGGGTGGCTGGTGTGCAGGAGCGATCACAGCAGCGCGCTTTCGCTCCAGACTCTCCTGCTCTGCCCTCATACGCCTGGGCTCGCCCTCTGAGGAGCATTCAGATGGACAGATTTTTAAGCTACCAGCAATACTGTCATGGGAATCCTGTAACTGCTACTGAGTCAGGACTTTTAACAAAAAGTTGAGTTTTATTGAAAGCAATTGAATTGCAGTGCACGGTGGTGAATGGATATATGGTGATAGGGTTCTGCCAATTCAGATGTTGCTTTTTTCGTTTGCCCTGTGCTTTGTAAGTGGGATATATTTGCAAATGAAGATTGCTCTGGTAATGACTTAAAAGGATATTTCTGTTTCTGTTGTATCCCAGGTTGCATTTATATTGAATTTGTACACCATTAAATAACTTTAAAATATTTATTTAACAACTAGTGATACTTTTTTCATGTAAACACTTTTATTTAATATTAAGAGGATGTATAGTCAGCATTTCATCAACAACAGACAGCAAGTCCACTGAATGAGCTTATTGCCAAGCAAGCTGGATATTGAAATCAATATTAGAAAAAAACCCCTGAACTGAGCAATGTGAAGTAGAGGAAATAATTTAGTTAAAAATGAAAATTGATAATTATCTGTATTATTTATCTATATACTTTTCACTGAAGTACAAAGCCTATAAAATCAGGTATGTTCGTTGATTTACAGATTGCTCAAACATGACTGTGATCCGAGTCAGCTGAACTTTTCTATGAGAAACTACAGCATATCCTGAGGATCAGAAACCTTGAAGGACACTTCTTTTTTGAATCTGATGTTTCCAGGTGGAAGGTGAAATGTCCTCATTTTTTCTCCATCCCCCTTTTTTTTACTTGTTTTTCCCCTCTTCTGAAATTGACTGGAGCAGTGGGCGGACTGTGCTTTCACAAACCAAGCACACTTCCATACAATTGTGCTATTTGCTTGCTTTATCAGTCCCAGGCAAACTGTTCAATCTGGTTTTTTACAGTACCTCCTTTTTATTACACTTGCACAGAGCATGGGCATGGTTGCTAACATCCAGCTGTACTCTGTACAAAAGAATAAGTAGGAGTCATCCCAGCTCTACTGGCCACTGAAATACCTTATCTGCTTTTCTGTTCTATAAAGCTTGTTCACGTTTTTCCCTTTATCTCATCTACAAAGCATAAAAACCTCACAAACATCCTGTAGTTCATGCCCTATGAATCAATGGAGAAAAGAGTCTGCTGTGTGTCTAGAATGTGATGTTTACCTATGAAATCTGAAAGGCAGAGCATCTGAAAAAGAAAATTTTCTCAACTCTTCTTTTGCTGTACTCTGTGAGAATGCTGTGCTTAGTAAATATACTTTTGAGTCTTGGAATGAGCATATATGGTACCATGCCCCTCAGAGTAATGGTTACTTTGTTGTGGTGTGTTATGTGACCAGGTTTGGTTAGAAACTGGCTAGAAGTACCCTGAAATCAGCAGAACTCTGTCCAGGCAAAGGGATCTGCCGGTATAGCTATCTGTAAAATTCTGGAGCTAAAATCTTAATGATCCCCATTTAGCACTATGTGACTTGCAGTTTTTTATAGGTAGCAGCCCTGCAGTTGGATACACAGAGTGTCCTGAAATCTGTGCAGTGCAGCTCCCCACCATGAGCAGGGGTTCCCAAGAGTGACCCCATACAGTTGCCAGCTCTGATCAAGGCTGGTGCTTTGGGTATGACTGGACCACTGGGGATTACAGCAGGCAGTGGGGGTGGGAAGGAGAGAAGGCAGAAGGGTGTAATTGTGTTGGGCAGTTCATGTCTGTAAGCCTGCTCTTTGGAGATGGCAGATGTCACCAGTGTCACTTGCTTGGATCATTCTGCAGTAGTACTCTTGGAGGGGGTTGCTCCATGGCTGATTGTGACATCCAGGGATGGAGGGAGCTGCTGTGTTATCCTGACTGTGTCATTACCCTTCCCAAAGTTGCTGTGAGTGAGTGACAGCCCCTCCTGATCGCCTGTCAGAGAGGTCCCAGAGTTGGCTCTGCTGGCCTCTGAAGGACCTCTGGTGAAGCTGAAGCCAGTGCATTTATAGGTAAATGCCCCTGCTGAGTGATTCTCTTGCTATGGAGGATGTGCACTGTAGTTTCAGTCTGAATATAGAACATGACTTTTTGGCCTTATATATTGAAGTTGATGGGGTGGGTCTTGGGTTTTCAGGAGTAGATTATGTTTGAACTTTTCTGGTGGCGTTGGAGATCCCCATGAATCAAATTCTTCTTTACCTATGGGTAATGGCAGGCTCTGTGATGACAATCATCCTTCTTGTTCTGGATAAATGTTTTGAACTAAAAAGTAATTGATATGGAAAACTGAAGAGAAAAAGGGTAAAGAAGTAAGAGACTACATTTGATCTTGCAATGGTTTATCTTCTGGACAACCACGGGATTGAATTTCATTGGATTTCAGTTACAGGAACAGAGTCCATAATTAAGGAGTTAAGTCAGTATCCTCAGAGTCAGGTTACTGACATTTTGAGGAGTTACTTAAGTTAGCTTAATTTTTGTTCAAAGGTGGAACTTTTATGGGTTTGTATTTATTTTGATATTTCTTTTATTGGCACTCTCACACTTGCACATACAAAGATTGTTCTGAAGTAGAGTTTAGTTGCTGTTTTATCAAGAAAGAAGTTGAGATTTGTCCTCAAAAACCCCCAAAGTTTCCAGAATGTTTGGAGTGGCCCCCTGAAATGCGTTCCTGTGACAGAGAACCTCTACATGGGTAACATTTCTCTTTGGTGGGGGTACATGGAAGTACTCAGTTATTCACAAGTCTCTCTGCTCCACCATAGTAGTTTGGGATGAGCATGAAGTTTCATTTTGGGGTGATCTGACATCAGTTGCTGTGGGTAGCCTGCTTCCCCTCATGGGCAAAGGTTTAGATTTCAGCTGTCCGGCAGTCTGGGGAATGTGGTTCCCAAGTGAGGGGGCTGCTCTTCAGTTGCTGATAAATTGCATGAGTGCAAGGATCTGCCAGATTCCTTTCTAGCAAAAGGAAACCACAGTGATGCAAACCAATAACTTATCTTCAGAGCTTTGTTTTCTGCAGTTCTGCTGAACCTGTTCATACTCCTGAGCAATGCATGTGCTTTCTGCAGTGCCTTTGCCTTTGTGGCTTAGGGCTTACAAATATAGAACTGTTTGAGAGTAGCCCATTCACTGGTGAATGGTGTTAGTGATTCAGATACCTATTTTCAAGGGCAAAAGAAATAACACATAATCTGAGCATGATTTTTTTGTTGTTTGGCAATCATTTTTCACACAAGGGGTGATGCTTTTTTAGCATTCGCAAGGTAAAAAATGTAATAGAACAAGCTTTGAGATCATGTATTGTAAAATCAAGTACTGTCATATCTCATGATCTTTACTATGCACTGCAGGTTAAAGGTGTCTCTTTGCAATTGGAAGGAACAATAAATGGAATAGTGAATCAGCTGGGATGACAGCTGAGTCAGGCAGCCGCCCTGCTCACGTGATGGAGTGTGTGTTGGACTCTGAGCACAGCAAGGCTGTGTTGAAGCTTCAGGCGTGTATTGAGAGAATGTTGAGCTTAGAGACTCACGCTGAGGTGGGGGTGTGTACCGAGGTGTCTGTGAGGAAGAACACAAAGGTTACATTTGCATGAACAAAGGAGAATAAAGATGTTGAATTTTTCATTGAAAAGGCTTGTACCTGTCAGAGTTTAGCCACAGAGAGTGTTTGCCACTATGAGATTTAATGTCAGAATGTGTGAGAGCTGTTGCACATCACTGGATGTGTATGCTGCTATCTCCAAAACCCTTACCCTTGTTTTTGTTTCATATTCCATACTGAGAATTAAAACCCAGTTTGGGAGAGTTACCCAGGCTGGTCTGTGTAATTGTCAGCTTCCTGTGGATGGTTTAAGACACTTTTGTAGCACAATTTCTTGTATTAAATGTTATTGTTTTACACAGAGACTATGCACAAATCTCTAACTGCAGCTCTTACTGATACTACAAATTGATATCCTCAAACTTACATAGGTTATCTTCATCTCCTTCACCTCAGTTAAGTTCGATGCGTAGGGCAGAATTTATGTAGCCTGTTACAATCTACAAGATTGGAGTCTGCATAAACTCTGTTTAGAGGCAGTGCAGAGAAATAAATGTCTTTAAGATGTGATTCACCTGTCCTGAAGTAACCATGTGAAATAACTCAGTTTTTAGAGTTCAGGAGCTGGCTGCAGCATGCTGCAATTACTTTGGCTCACACATTTCTGGTGTGGACTGTCCAGCTGGCTCAGGTGTGGGTCCCAGTCATTACATGTGGCCATTTGTCACAGGCCCCTTTTACACTAGGGTGTGATCTTGCTGAGTGGCTGCTGTGTGTAAAAGTAAATATGTGCATGAAAAAAACCAGCTACTTCCCTGAAAATGGCTGCTAGTTCACTGTGTGGCCATAGGTAGGTTGCTCTGTCTTTACATGGGGTAGAAATGTTGATGCCTTGCAGGATGTTGAGCAGGCCAGACAATGTCCATGTGAGGTTGTACTTATTAACTCATTCCTGAAGTACAGACTTTCCTCTACTCTGGGGACTGCTTAACTCCATGGAGCTGAGCCATGTTGAGAAAGGCTTCTTGGTATCTGTTCTTAGGAGGAAGAATAGCTTCTCCCACTTAAGGCATTTACTCCTATTTCATCAATAATTTTAGGAATTTTTTTTAAGGTCAGCAACTTCAAATTGTTTAGAAAAATCATACATATATTTTTCTAAATAAGCTCAGATAAACTTTCCAAACCCCCAGATTTAAAACAAGAAACATAAGACCCTGTCCATATCTATCATCTTTTTTCTCCATTACTGCTTCCGAGTTGTATAAAACTTCACACCTTTTACATATTACAGTAAATAATTTAAAATTGGTTATTTCAACTAAATAATATATTGAATTGCGTTTCAAGATCAGTATCCCTGCTTGTTTTGCAGCTTTGAAACCAGACAGCTAAGTAGTGATTATGTAGAGGCAAATAGGTTTTGCACATCTCTCTTACAGATGAGATGTGAAGTATAAATATTGGAAACCCTGGAAAAAGTGCAAGAGAAGTGCCAGGGTTGTATCACCACTTCTGTGTAGTGAAAAGTGGTGTCAATCAGATACACAGGCATGTTGCAGCACATCTAGAAGCTGTTTGAAAAAAAATCTGGGCCATTGTTCCTCCTACTGTAAACATTTTCTAACTCTAATTAAAATGTATAAGCAGAAAACAGTTGTTCCTGCAAGTAGGGAGTTGTTATATAGTGTGTTGGGGCAAACAAAGTGTATTGTTTGGCAATTTATATAATGTAATTTAAAAAATGAAGTTTGTAGTGGAATGCCTTTATGGAGGTAGTCAGTGTCAGGTAACCCTAATCTACAGACAGCCGGTTTCAAAGATAAGCAGGTCTAAAATTTGCAAGCAGTTACTTGCACTTTTTGGAGTAGAGTTGAAGTTAACAGCTTGCCAGTGTTGGTAAATTTGGCAGTAAAACCTTTTCCAGTTTATTTCATAGCATGAACACTATCACACACAAACAAGTTGTCACAATATGTTGGATCCAGACGTACGAAGAGGTGAAATGCTCATTTGCAGTCCTGAAGGGTAATGTTTCCAGTTCAGCATGGGCAGGCCTCAGGAGCTTTGTACTGCTTCTGGTGTTCTTGAACTGAGATTTTTGTAATCCCTATTGTTATAATATTTATTGCTTGCCATTGCTGAGCAAAATACTGAGAACTGGTTCAAGGCTGCAAACCTAGCTCTTCTGCTGAAACAGTTTTAACTGCCAGAACTGTTTTGTGTTGAAGTTAGAGGAACATGGAATATTCATATGGAATATGAAAATACATTTCTCTGGGTTGCTTTGCAAGCCATGTCTTCGTTTATGTGAGCAATGAAAAACTCTTCTGAAAACTGATGTTTCTTAGCTAGTGATCATTAAATCTGTTTAGAAAGACTTTTTAATTAGAAGAAACTTCCATAAGATCCAGCTTCTTTCTCAGGGCTGGGTACTGGTATCTTATCAGGGAGCCTTCTTTTTGCTTCTGCACTGCTTCTCACTGTAATCCCTAGTAATTCCCTGCTGTGTATCACTGGTTTATTATTGCTGTTATTACTGTCCCAGTGTGGGTTTTACCCAGTGTTTCTCCCTGCAGTATTTAAGTGAGTGTTTGTTGGGGTAGCAGATGAAGGGTGTGTGCTGGTGGGCAATTGGGAACATATAAAGCAAATCTGCTCCTCAGTGCAGAGCCCTGTGAGCTTTGCCAGTTCTTCCTTAGTTTCCGTGTGGCATTTTCCAGCCTTTCCTGGTGAACACTGATAACTATACTTGCATGTACTGAAATTCAGATATTGTTAACATGTTGTGAAGCCAGAGGAAATGCTTATGCTGTGATGACACCATTAGTTTTTTAATTTGGAGCTGCTCTTGTCTTTTAGAAAGATGCTTCACAGCTGGGAAATCCTGTTTCTGTGAATCCAGGTGAGAATTCTCAGCATTCTCTGTGTATGGTGAGCAAATACACAGTATCATGAATAGCAGTTACCATGAAACAGTAAATCTGGATGTGTGAGTTAGTGGTCAAGAATCAGAGAATCCATTGATTCAGCCAAATTCTGTTGAAAGGTAGAAGATGCTTTGCTGTCTGCTGTGACCTGTGAAGCAGCTGGGTTGGTGCATTGAGTATTCAGGACAAAAAACCAAGCACCTTCTCAGTGCACAAAGCTTGCCTGGTCAGGCCTTGCCAGCATGAGAGTTCACACCAGGTAAATCCTAAAATTTCTAGTTTATTACTTACTTCCTTGAAGTTTTTCATTTGTCAGAGTATTCACTTCAGACATTTGCACAAATTTGAGGTTCTTGAAAGTCTTGCTGTGCCAACATTGCCAGGCTGATACAAGTGGGCTTTGAACATCTTGACGTTAATAGTGGTTTGAAATGAAGTATTCAAATTAGCAACTCCCAGCCTTAAACCAGACTGCTCTAAAATCTTTTATGTTCTGCATGGTGGATGTTCAGCATAGAATTTTACTGTGAATTATTTAGAATATCTGTGCTCATTAGGTGCTGGTATCTGGGTGAAAGAAATAGGGCTATCTAGCATTGTAAAAATATATACCAGTATCAACACTGGTCAGAAGAAGGAATTCTTTCAGGGAAAATTTATTAGCTCTTTCAGTTGCATCTCTTTAAATTACATTGCATTCAGGTGTTGCTTATTCTACTGCAACTGAAAAGATTCTTTTGGGGGAAAAAACAACATAGGGAAACTCTGAAAAACTGTTAGGAGTAATTGCATACTTCATCAGGGAGGTTAACATGCAGTTGCCTGTAATGATCATAAGCTTTCTCTTTCTCATTCCCACCATTCCTCTTTATTTGGAATGATCTTGTGCCTTCTCAGCCCTCTAGCCTGGGTTTTGAACAGTGCTTTAAAAAGACTTAGAGCTGCAATTTGTAAAAGGGAGTAAACTTGCAGAACCAGCTGGAGTATGAAGGATTCTCCAAGTTTTAGGTGTTTGGTGGTTTTTTTTATGGATACCATCACTGATGGTGAAATCAATAGCAGTTTTAGGCTGTATGCATTTGTTATCTTAAACCTGTTTTTTGATCCTATAACAAGGCACATGTTGACTTTTCACCTGTGCTGGGTGCCTATAGCAAGTTGAGATGTTGACTCTCGTGGAAGCAGCAGCGCTTCCCTCCTTGGTACAGTGGGCATGGGGAGGGAGCTTGTGCATGGCTGTCCCCCAGGGCTGTGGGGACATTGCTTGCAAGGGGGGGCAGAACCTTCTGCTAAGAATGGGTTGGAGCCAACATGGAAGTTTTTGGGTGAGGCAAGCAACTGGTCGCTCTAGGAGAAGCTCTGGAAAATGTCAGCAGTGGCAAGAATGGGGAAGAACCTGATGAGCAAGTAGGTTAGCTCCCAAATGGAGAAGGGTAGCCAGAAGCAAGGAATAATAAGGCCAAGGATAATCATCCTTCCGGTAATGCCTGTACTGAAGAGGGAAGAAGGTTCAGTTACAGCCCTGCCAGCAACACTTTGAAGTGGACCAGAAACTTCTGTAGCCTTTGGACAAAATTAGTGAGAAAAACGGTTGTGAAAGAATTTTTTTTTCTTTCTGCTTAAGAGTTCACTGGAGAGGGCTGGGGGAAGGGAGAGCAGTCAGTCTTCAAGGAGTGGGACTGAAGAAGCATTTGTTCTGTGATGAAAAAAGAGATAGGAACCAGGAAGGGAAATGTTTGAAAACTGCAAGTTTGTTTGTAATCATGGGAGAACTGGAGGAAAGGAGAAGTTGCCTGAGTATATACACCAGAGGGAACTTGTAGTTGAAGGGAACATGGAGTCAATTTAAGTCCTCCTTGAACTTTTAAAGGGGTTACCATGCTGATGCTGCTGGGGGTAACTCAGAAAAACCTTCTGACCCAGAAACCAATTCCCATTAAGAAAGACTGTCCTTCCCTTCAGCACCTCTTTGTTTCATTTGATTCACATTTTAGTAGTGAGAGCATTAATAACACCTAATGCATGCTGACAGCATCTTTCTATATTTAAACACTTGCACACTTATTTCCCCTCCCCTAGTTAATAAGAATGCTTGATATTCACATTCCTCTTTCTGCACAAAGGGAGAACTGGGGCAGCAGAATGATGGGACTCTTACTTCAAATACTGTGCACCTACAGACTCCAGTGAAATCAACAGGAGGAATATACAGAGCTTTTTCCAAATCTGAGATGTGTGTTAACCATCTATAGTTCTTCTAAGTGACACTGAACATGGAGTTAAAATTTCTGGTTTTTGTCCATCAATGTCTTCTGCCTTTCTGCAGCACAGAAGCTAGTAGATCTTCCCCTCCTCCTATCATTTATGCTCATGTCTGCTTCCTTATAAATTATTGGCATGTTCTCTAGTTAATTCTTTGATGGCAACAAAAAGAAGCTTGTGTCTTGTTTCAGTAGAAAGCATTTTCCCTGAGGTGAACATCTCATTGCTTTTGCCTTGCTGCATTGTCTTAGCTTCCATGTTCCCTTCTTCCTGCTTTATAAATTGATTTAAAAATAGCATCATGAAGGACAGAGACAAAATGTTTTATTTTGCTACAGGTATTATGCTAGCTAAATGATATAGCTGAAAACAGGAGAAGTATGGAAGGGACAGGGCAGAGGATATGCAGCTGCAGAAACCTCTCTTCCACTATTTATGCTCCTGCCTGTCAAACTCAGCAAATGACACCAAAACACATCATTGCTGGATCTGTAAATAGGTCTGCTATGATGTAAAAATCTGCTCTTTTCCAGGTGGGTGTTGCCCATCTCTCAGCAGTGCATGGTAGTGTGACTGCCCCTCTCAAAGGGGGCAGAGATGGGTTTCATTGTGTGGTCCCACTGAAATTCACACAGAGCATCTCAAAGATGGGGCCTTTCCCCATCCTGCCTGGAACTATCATGCTTTGCCTTCCTCTCAGTTAATAAATGCTCAGGTGTTTATTAATTTTATTTATTCTTTTGTTTATTTATTGACAGAGGCATTTAAGTGTAAACAATTACATTCAGTTTCACTGTGAATTTCTTGGAGGCAGTCTCACTATTTGCATAGTTACTTGCAGGGGTTTCTGCTGTTGATGAACAATTTCAAGATCTTGCTACTAATACATTTTCATATAAAACCAACAGTTGTAAAAAGACTTGCTGATGTGACTTTTTTTTCTGGTGGACTCTGTAGTTACCTTAGGCTGGGAGGAGGTTGCTATTTCAACCACTGAAAAGCTTTGAGACAATTTTCTATATTTTAGGTTTTTTTTTTAATTCAGGAAAAAACCAAAATTGGTAAATCCTTTCCATTGGGGTAGTATGGTTTGTTTTACCAAAAGTTTTACTGTGTGTCAAGATTTACATGTAATTACAGAGGCTCACTTGAACCCCGTGGGGGCAGATAATGGCAGTGTGAAGGTTACCTTTGTGTGTGCTCCACCTTGGAGAGTCCTGTGCCAGTGATCCCACTGCACCACGGGTTTCTCTCAACTACCCAGTGACTGCAAAGGACTGTGTGGCAACACAGATGCTTGCAGAGGCTCAGGCTCACTGGGAAGGCTTGGTAAGTGGTGCCTTGTCTTCAAGGGAAGTCCTGTGCACCTGCAGTAGGTCTAATTGTGGCTGTGGCCCCTCCAGCTTCCCTGGGCACAGCATGTTGGGCAGTCATAGCCCCAGCAGTGCTCCTTACCTTTCATCCTGATCTGGACTGCATCCCATCTCCCTGCTCCAGCATCCTGAGCTGAGTGCTGGGACTATTCAGGCTGTTGCCACCTGACCTGCACTTGCAGATTGTTTGATGTGCCCAGAGCAGCTGCTGGCTGGGCCATGCTGCTGGGAGTCACCACAACACTGAAGAGTCTTGGTATTTGTGGCAGGTGGCGTTGGTGTCCTTTTAAAATTTGTAATGTGTTGTGAGTGTCACTTGTGCTTCTGCACTGGTACTGTATCTGTTTTGTAACCATGCTCATATCATTAACAGAGAAGATAACAATATTTATAAGAATGGAAGCTTTTGTAAGCTTATTGAAAGCACAGGATTTAATGAAAAATTGCTTTGTGATATTTTGCTTATATTGCAAAATTCTCACTTGAGGTCATAAAAGTGAGAGTATTGCTCTAAATTTTCCAGTAGCAGTATTCCCAACACACCCTGTAACAACAGAAAGCACTAAGCATCCTGCCCATTTTGTTAGAACAGAGCTCTCTAGAGTTCTTGAGAGGCAATTCTTACTGTATATATACAGCATTATGCTAAATGTACTTTGAAATGAAAAGCAGGTATTCCCAAGTCTACTGTTCAAGTACTGTTCTTGCAGAGAAAATCTGTTCTGCTCCTAAATCTTCTGATGCTTCAGGATAGCTGTGAAGTTAAAAAATCTTTCCGATAGAACAACAGCAGGTTAAAGAAAAGCACAAACAAAAAAACAACACCCAAAAAAAACCCCAGCCCCCCACACATGTATTGCCCTTACCCTCTCCCTCTGTTCTCACTGTATTCATATTTTATTTTCTCTCTCAAGTAAAGGAACCATGTTCTTTCCAGACAAGATGGGCGAGGCTTGCCCATAATTTTTCTTTTAAAAGTATGAACTTTTTCCATCTAAATAAATGAAAAAAAAAAAAATTAAAAAGCAACTTGTTTGCATGTGCTTTAGTGTGTTAGGAAGTGAGTGATGTATTTTTTAATGGAGGCAGGAATATGCAGAAAATGGGACAGAGTGCAGAATGTACGTGGCTGTTGCAGAGTCCTTTTTGCTGTGCATTGTGCAAGGTTTCTGGCACCAGGTCTGAACACAGTCTGTCTGCATTTCAGGGTGAGCTTCCTTTCCTAAAGCTCTGCACTGGAAATAATACTCTGGAAAGTATAAATGTGCACTGAGGGACACCAGGAAGGGAAGCCTGAGACCACTTAAGTGTAATGCACAGCATTGATTCCTGCAAGAGGAATTGCTTAATCATAAGCTTTAAAAAAACAAAACAGCTGAGCTTGTTTAAAAGTCAAGCTAGTGAAAACAAACCTGAGTCAGGATGTAGTGGAAGGCTTATAAATGTAACTATGGTGTATGGATGCACCAGATTTTTAATTTTATCTTAAAGAAAGCACCTGGAAGAACAGAAGGGAATTGGAAGAATAGGACACCTTACAGTCACCATGTTTAAATTTCCTTTACCCTTCCTTGCTGCCATACTTCAAACTGCATTTGCAGTGAGGTGTTTTTGTGTTCACAGTCCAGGGGCTATGGGTGTTACAAACAAAATGAGATGCACAGGATGGTTATTAAAAAAAAAAATAGTCTGCAGAAAGTTTTAAGACCAGAAGACCAGACATCTGTAGTGCCAAGAGCCAAAATGCAGACTAAATGCTCATGAATATTTGACGTGGAGGGGAACAGTGCCTTGGCCCTGCTGGGTTTGGTTTGAGTGACTGGATGGGGGTGCAGTTTGAAATATGACTGAATGCAAAATAATTTTCAATAGAATCTGATATTTTTAGCAGTGGACTCAGGTAATCAAGGAAGCTGGTTTACATTCATTTTGGTTTTTGTCATTTTCATTATGGTTTCTGTACAACATGATGTAGCAGCTAAATTCTTGGGTATGGAACAGCTATCTACACTGTGCAGCAGTACCTACATTTTAATGCACCAATAGCTATTTCTCCAGCTAACCTTTCCTATTTTAAAGACTCCAATAAATCAGATATTTTTTGCTGAGCATTTTGTATATGTAATTAGCTTTATAACTTGCATATACAGAGAAAGCCATATTAATAATATTCTTAAGAATTGAAACAAAGCAGACAAAATATTTTATTTGCTTTGTCCACAGTTTCACTTCCCATCACTGTCATTTGACTCTTGACTTTCTTGCTTTCTAATACCTTTATGAAAACCCCCAACCAAACAAAACCAACAACAAAACTCCAAAACAAAACCAACAAAAGCTTCCTATGTTTCTTGGAGGACAGATGCATCATTTTGTAGAAGTGGCTGCTGTTCATGAGTTTGTACATTTTAATTTTCCTTATTATTTAAGAAGGTTCAATATCAACAAAACAAGTATGTTACCAGAGAAACTTAGTTCTCCTGCAAGAAGTATAGGGTTTTTTTTTTTTTGGTGTAATGCCTGTTTGCCAGTAGGTCAGGGCTTCACAGGAGCTGGTCAGAGTGTTTGAAGAGCTTGGTGTGAGGTGACACTGATGCTGGAGCCCTTTGAGGTGTATGTGGTGAATGCCAAGAGACTGCTGCAGATGTGAACAGTTTGGGCAGTGGTGTTGGCAGGAGAGGGAATTTTGGAGCTCGGGTGGTTGGGGGACGCTTTGTCTTAAGGATCATTGAAATAACTGGGTGCACATGACTGCAGAGTGAACTTCCTTAAGCCACAGGAGGACTGCCTTCCTTTCTGCATTTCTTGCCTTCCAGTAATGATATGTAAGGAGCTGGTCCATGCTACAAGCCTCAGCAGTGCATTATGCTGAGAATAACTCCTCGTGTTCTCTAATATAAACAGTGGGGATTTATTGTACAGAAATGGCTGCTCAGCAGCAGCTTAGTATTTGGGCAGTATATTTGTGAGGATACTGAAGACTATTTGTGGCCTGGTTATCTGAGGTTTCCTGGTTTATAGTGGCTGTGGCATATGGGCTTTTTCCTCCCCCAGAGCTGTCTGTGATTTCTGCTATGGTATCTTTTCCTTGGTCTGTGTGGCTGTAAACCTTGCTTGGCAGAGGGCTTGGAAAACCTGCATAACTTAGACTTTTTCTTTTTTTTTTCCCCTCAGTTGGAAAGGTGGGAGAATTGGGAAGGATCTTGTTATCCTTTGCCAGCCTACAGTGGATTTGTTTAAGGAGCCTCCTGTCCTCCCCTGTGTGTTCAGTGACAGTCCTTGGCGAAATGGAGGAGGCCTCCGTGCCTCGCTGGTTTTGTTTACCTGAGGTGCCAGGTGCTGGCTCTGCTGAGAGGAGTAGCAGGTGCTGTCCAGCACACTGAGGGCTGTTGGAACTGTTGGCTGAAGTGCCCCTGGGTTAAATTTGAGGCTACTTTATAGCTACTGAAGCAAACGTGAGCCAGTGCTACTGTGGCGCTGGGTGGGCCCTGTTTTCCCTGCTGTGCTTTGCATTGCTGCAGAGGCAGCATTTGGGAGCTGCTTACTTGCAGAGCATGTGAAAGCCCACTAAGGAGAGAAGAAACAGCAAAAAGAAAGACCCAGGCTGTACTGAGGGATGTAGGAGAGAGCTTGGGGAGGCCTGGGGACATGAGCATGCTTAATGTGCTTCTGTTGCCAGGGGCCACTGGTCACAGCATCCCTTGGGTCAGTCCCACTGGCAGGTGGAGAGCTGTGTCCCGTCAGGCTCTGGCTTGTGTTTGGTGCCTTGCTGATGCTGTGCTGCCCCAAGGGGAATGTGATTCCTAGTCTGGCCTGTCAGGCACCTCTCCCTCCCCTCTATCCCCTCTGGCTTGGGACAGTGCTGTTCCCCCACCCCATCCCTACAGTCACCCATGCTGCTGAAGGCCAGACTTCTGCAGGTGTTGGCGAGGCATGAAGAGATTGCCCCACATATGTCAGCATTAGAATTTTGTTTTGAAGACTGAATAGGTAAATACTACATTCCTAAGTGTGTCTTGGTTCTCCCTTCTCCTTTCCAAAAGCAGCTGGGAAAAAAATCCATATCATGAATTACAAAATAATTTTAGTCTAGATTTTTTCTTTTGAAAAGGAAATATTTTTCAGTATTAATTTAACTACAGTAAATAAAACACTTTTATCAACATAAACAGGACCAGAATAAGCAACAAAATTTTTTATAAAAACCCCTTAATGGACGGGTGGCTCAGATCTTGGCAGTGGTGTCTTTTCAGGGGCAGGAAGTACTGCTGTGCTGCAGAATAAAATATATGACCTCCAGTTGTTTCTGTCCTGCATGTTGTAGCTGAGCAAAACTTTTAGTAATAATATTACACTGAAATTCCTTAATTTATCCCTTCTTTCCTTGAAGTCATGTGCAAGATGTTTGAGAATTTTCTTTTAGTTGTTCTCTGATATAAACCAAATCTGCTCTCATCTGCTGAAGGAGGGGATCATATAAACTAATGAACTGGCTGTTGTATAGACATCTTTCATATTATGACACACTTTCACTATTTATGCATATGTGCTAACTACCCTGTATCATAGGACAGTGCCTGCTTTATAGCAAAATGACAGTTTTCCTCTGTGCATTTTATGGGTTAGGAATCAAATGTATTTCTGAACTTCATTTATTTGCTTTGCTTCCCAAGTGCTTCTTGCAAGAATTTCACTAGAATAAAACATGATGTTCTATGCCAAGTTAAAATGTTTTCTGAGGGTGAGCAAGGAAAACAATGCAGATGTGCTATACACATGTCTTGGCAGAAGACTAGGGCTTTTTATAGTATATCTACCATCACAGCTCGAGCTTGGCAAAACATTCCTGTAGCATATGTATATGGCTTTTCAGGCAAACAGTAAACAGAGTTTAATGTGGCTTTCAGCACAGACCAAATTCTCTGGAGTTGGGGACGCTTTCTCCTGACTTCAGTGCCATTTGAGCCAGACCAATTATGTGGTTGCACGTTTGTCTTGGCCTTTCAGGGTAGTCTCTTTTGGATTTAGTCTGTAATCAAAAGAGAATGTCAGAAACAGAAGTCTCAAATAACCTTTTCCTTTTGCCTGTAAGACTGAAACAAGAGAGACCTATGTAGGCAGAAATAATCTAAAGCTAAATACAAGGTAATTGCACAAAATGCTTGTTATTCCACTGTTTCTGGGCTGCCCTCTGAAAGTTTGAACTGCAAAGACAAACTATGTTTTTCAGAGTTTGGCTGAAATGATAACGAGTTTTTCTTTTAGAGGGTGGAGATCTGTTAGAAATGACAAATTCTGAGTTCTCCCTGCTCCCTCCTATTTTATACTTTTCCTGTAACATTTCTGTGCTGTGCTTAGAGCTTCTTCTGCACATCTTTAGAAGATGGATGAACATCACCCACTGAACTGATCCATTCCCTCCCTCCTGCTTGCCTCAGCTAACCCACGCTTGATCCATATAATTTAGACTCTTAAGCCTTCTTGGTGTGGGACAAAGCCCCAGAGTCTCTAAGGGATTTGTGTAATTTTCCCAAAAATTGTTTTGCTGCTAGTTAGAGTATAATAAAGTTTGTTTCTTGTCTGAAGCCCTTTTTTATATTCTTTTTTTGGCTTCAGAAGCAACCAGGCAGAGAGAGGCAAAGGAGAAGAGCCCTTCTGCCACGCAATGCAAGCAGTGTAACAGGCATGAAGGCTGTATTTCACGCCTATCAGAGAAGTGGAAAGTGCTTCTCATTTAATTGAACTTGCACCAAAATAGGCTAGGTGTTCCAGAATTAAAAGTAGCTAAATTAGCACTGACAATTTATGGTTACCTCCTCCTTGTGGAACACTCCTGTGCACTCTTTTCTCTGTAAATAATAGAATGAATTTTAGGAAATCCACTGAGGTACATCAGTAAAATTTCAACTGGATCAGCTATGAGCTGTAAGTTTTCTGAAGCAGATGGTCCATCTGTGGCAAAGCAGGACTCTGGTTCCTGCTGAAATCTCTGGCCTCTGTGGTAATGTCAGTAATAAGGTGGGGAGGAGGAGGAGATGGCAGGGAGCTTCCCCTGTGCGTCACCGCGTCACCCGTGCGCTGCTCACCTGCAGCTCTGCTGCCAGCAGCGCCCCAGCTCAGCTGGGCTGGGCTGAGCTGGGCGTGCTCTGCACACCCCACCCAGCTCTGCTGCTCTTCACAGTTCAGTAAGCACCTATAGCCTCACCTGGCTTTGCTCACAGAAAAGGTGAGCTCAAAATAAAGCTTTCCATTTACATGTCTAATATTTGAAGTCTGAAAATCCTAAAGGAAATGTAACTTTTTTTTCTTTTTTTAACCTATTGGATTTTCATGGTAATGTGAATGAAAATAGATACCTTTTCAGTTGTGATCAAGGTCCAGATTTTTCATCCTGGATATCCCTGTGCAGAGCAATATATGCAGTTATAATTATTTATAGAACTATTTCTGAAATTTGTCATTTGAATATTGACTTAATTGTTTCAATGTAACATTTGTCTTCTGAACATAAGTGAGAATGAAAGCTTAAGCATGTTTTTTTTTGTGTGGAAGAATAGCTGTTTTGAAAATATGACCTGTTTCCTGTGAATCTTGAAGGTGGCTTGTAACTTATCAAAGGACAGATGCTAAACTACTAAAAATTTCAAGGAAGTATTATTTTTATTTTTTTAATCAGTTATCCAGAAAAAAACTGATGTAAAATTAGAAGTTTAAGAAATGTTGTTAGATTTATGATATGAGGTTATAAATTACCACTTTAAAACATCAGTGTGCTAAATTCAAATTGATTTAGTTTAGAAGATGTGGCTTATTCTGAATTATCAGCATAAACGTGTCTGCTTTTACTTTACAGACCAGTGCAGAGAACAGCTTGAATATGTTCTATTGTATTGTGCAACAGGATTGTACTTCTCATAGGAAGTGTGAAAAACTCCAGAGTTCCAGAGAACGTGTATTTTTTTTATCTTTTTTTTATATTTTAGGAGATTGTCTGGCTGTTACAATATTATGTTTGATCTCATCTAGTGTAGATAGTCCAAAAAGAATGTTTTATACAAGCTCTAGGATTCTTTTTTTTTCCTAAAGCTAAATGAATTTTTAAACAACCATTGTTTCAAGTAATAGAACTAGCTAGGGAACACATTTTTTGTTATGTGAAAATAAGTAAGGTTTTTTCCCCTCAACATTTTAATGAAAGGAATAGCTTTTGTGAAAAACACTTCCTAAAATGCCTGTGGGGGCTGTTTCAGAGAGAAGAATTCTCCATGGGATAGGGATGCTCAGCTGGGAGGAGGAGGAGGGAGGACTGGCATCAAGGTCATACTCTGCAGCGTTTTCCATAAACCTGCAGCTTTTTCAACACAGATGTTGGATGTCTTAATCACTGACACTGAAGTTTCTTCTAGAAAAGCTTTGGATCAAAGAAAAGCTTTGAGTACGCTGACATTTTTACTTCAAGTTTGGTTTGCACAGATCTGGCATTTAAGAAATCTTTCTCCTAAGGGTGAGGATGATTCCCAGTATCTCTGAGCTGGCTAAAATATTTCTCTTTTTTCAAATGGCAAAATTTTACTCTATTGCTATTTGTTGCATTTTACTTTGTCTGTCTTGATGAAAGGGATCTGCATTCCTAGTGTAACAGCCTGCAACCTGTGTAGAAGAACAGAGGGAAATGTCATCAGCCTTTTGCAAAATCAGAAGAGTAAGAACATGTGTCAAGTTATCCAGTGAAATAAAATGTTATTAGGGCTAAATTTTACTGTATGATGCAAACCTCCTGATGAAGTCCATGCATGTGGACTTGGAACAGAAGTTTGGCCCAGCTGAGGGTGTTGCTGTGAGTCAGTGTCTGATTTCCAACAGCTGGGAGGGTCCAATCCCTCCCTGTGTGTGCTCTGTGTCCCATCACCTACCTTATAGTCATGGGATTTATTACATCTACTCGTATAAACAGTTGGTTTTTAAATTGAGACCTACATGAACAGGTTTCTGCCTCTCCCTTTTCTTCATCACTAATGCATGAAAATACAGGAAAACTTTGATTGCCCCCTTCAGTTTTACAGGAGTTGGGGTCTGTGTGCTGGAAGTGCTGCCTGTTTGGAGGACAGCAAAGGCCCTGGCTGGCTGTATCGGACTCGTGCAGCTGGTAGATCTTGCTCTGTGGCTTAACCAAAGAAAGTTCATGACCTCTCTGTATCTGAACAGCTCACTATATATAGCCCAGGATCTTCCCTGGGAATTCTCCCAGCAGCCTGTCTGGTGCAGCCCTGGAGCAGCTCAGTGCCCAGGTGCAGGTGCTGTGTGTAGTCAATTTGTGTGTGCAGTTGTTTGTCCCACTCTTGTGTGCTGGGGCTTTAACCTGTACATGGCTGTGAGTTATGTTTCTCTAGGAGAAAACCTATAAAAGACTCTGCCAAGCTGAGGAATTCTCCTTTGGAAAGCAAAGCCCCCTGTTCCTGGAAAATAAAAATTATTTTATTTAATGGAATATTTTCAATTTTGTAAGCATACATAATTATTCTTCTGAATCAAAATAGAGTACACAGAGCACAAGAGCAATCTGAGAAGCCACGTACAAAAACTTTGAGGTAAACTTCTTCAAGAACAGTATTCTTGGCTGTAAGAACTGGAGAGCAGGTTTCATATATAAGAGTGGGGGTGTGTGTGTTTATATATATATATGTATACACACAAGGTTGTTATTTTGAAGCTTGGAAGCTCCTATCTCTCCTGACATCTCGATATTTAAAAAAGTATGAGGGGTTTATTAAAAAAAAAATTCTTTTAATTATAGAAACAATCATTGTATTTTAACAGTGCAGTTGTGATTATAGACGAGACTAAACTAAGGCCTGTTGGTTGCTAGGGGAAAACTTGCAAAGTTAAATGAATTTATTTGAAGTGTTTCACAAAAATACATGGATGGAGCCTTGTGTTTAGATGGATGATTTAGAACTTTGGTTGGCTTGATGCAGTCCTGGCTGGGAAGCTGTTAGTGTATGCTATCTAAACCATATGCTAAACCAGTCAAAAAAGGATGCCATATTTTAGTCTCTTTCTATTCATCAAGGTCTTTTCTTTTTGCTCTGCTATGTTTCAGAACAACACAGATTTTTCTCCATAGTGGAGTTTAAGACACTATTTCCATGAACCTGCCTATAGCTGTGGTTATGCACTGATCATTCAAAGCTAGCAAGAGATACTTGTGCTGCTTTCTTCTGTCTGCATTGTGGTGGGAAACCCATTGGGGAGATCCCAGGTGCATAACATAAACAAGTTTTCTGAAAGAAAAGTTGTGCAGTTTCTAAGAACATGTTTGTTTGAATTTTTTTCTCTACACCTTGTTAGGCAGGGTTTGTTGCTTGTTCTTAGTCTCAAGTATACTGTGTGTGTTTTACAGGAGGTAATTACAGAGAATAGAAGTTGCAGTATTTTTAAAAATACTACTTTTCTGTGAACAGATGAGCTGCACCTAAATGAATCTGGAGTTTTTTCAGTTTTTTAAAAAGTTTTTAATCAATCCTGTGTGAAACTAATTTTTGCCATTAGTTATGAATAATTCTTAGATTCTTTGTATATATACAATATAATTAAGCTGCTACATTGAAAACATTTCAATAAGGCTCTGAAAGCACATAAAGAACTAGAATCTGGAGGTTTCAAACTCAGGTTTGACTAAGTAAAGGATACTCTCTAATTTGTCTAGCAGAAGAGAAGAAAGAGAATTACTTGGGTTTTACCAGGCTTGAAGGTATAATTCTAGGTGGAATATTATGGTGTGCTTGAGTATATTTCTAACATTGTCCCTATGCAGGCAGTTGTAGCAATTTCTCTGTACCTTCTGCCAAAATTGACTTTGTTACAAAGAAGGGAATTTCTGATTTAGACCATGGTATAACTTATGACTGAAAACACCACTGTCATATCATTCTTACATTAATCAAAACTTCTGGAGGTGCAAATTGAAGTGCTCTGAGGTCAAAAAATGAAATAGTTTTTACAATTTTATATGTGATATACTCACAACTCAGCTGAAAAGACTGAAGGTTTACCTCTTGTTCAAAATAGGGCTTGGCATTGCTTCACTGCTTTTTAATAGTTACTTTTTATTGCTCTATTTTCTGGTCAAGAAGACTAGCTGGTTTTACTTCTCTCTTAATAAAGTCTTCTGCTTGAATTTTGACGAGTGCAGACATGCCATTGAGATTTGAGCGGTTTTGAAAGATGTGTAATGGGTTAGAGTTCAGTGTGCTGCTGTTGGCTGCTCCCTATCGCTGGAGGTGACAAGGCAGAAGATAACTAAGGAGGTAAGAGGAGGTTTTTAGTGCTGCTGGCCATCTTCCTGCATTAGTGGAGTCATTCTCAGGGCTTAAAGTGGCGAGCTTTGCTTCTGTCGGTGAGCGCCAGTGCATTTGGTGTGCGAGGGGCTTGCGGTATCTGGTCGGAAGGAACACTGCTGGGGCACACTCTTAAATAAGTTTTTTCCAATAGCTGTCATCTCTGTTTGCTTTAACCTCTTGGAATGCTCTCTATTTTCTGCTGCTGGCCAGGTGTGGAAGTGATGGTGAGTCATCAGCAGATGTAGATGATGAAGAGAAGGGTGGGTTTTGAGAAGCCAGAGGAAGAGGGGAGGTTGTGGTGCACCTGGCAGCTGCAGCTGGCAGGTAACTTTTTGTATTTATACCAAATTCTGGAACTGGAAATGAGATTGAAGGAGGAGTTTGAAAATTAAAGAGTCCTCATTAAGTCATGAGTAAGGTGAGGGTTCAGGGCAAGAAGTTTTCCTGCATTAGGGTTTTCCTGTTAAGGGCTCTCTTGACTACTCAAGTGTGGCAGCGAGATTCTGATTACACTGGGGCTAGCCTCAAGCTTAGACCTGAGCTTAGTTGTTGATTTGAAAAAGGGGATTACTTCTGATTTGTGAGGAGGAGCTGTTACTGGTGATCTTTGAACGAAACATAGATGTGAATTAAAATGGCAGGAAAGGTAAAATGCGGAGTTGGTAGAAATTAGTATTATTTCTGCCTTTATTTTCCTGGTGAGGTCTCCAGCCAGATATGGTGCTAGTTGCTTTTCATCTGAAACATGGGAATACCCTACAGCATGGTCAATCAGTAGGACTACAGCCATAGTAAACCTTAGTGTCAATTAAAAAAAAAAAGTATTTATCTTTAGAAGTAATGAATACATTTCAAAACAAAACAAATTATCCTTGAGACTATTGTTTCTAGTTTATTTTTAAGGTATTTCCTTTCCTTCACACTAACATGAAATGCTGCATTGCAGTTTTGCCCTGGGTTAGCAGCAATCAGAACCTTGAATTCAAAGAAAATGGCAGATCTGTTTTATTTAACCTTATAAAATAAGCATGATTATAGTAGTTGAATTTATATAGTGATTGTTCTTGAAGTTTCAGAAAAGCATTAGGCAAGTTTAGAAAAGAGTGACTGCATACTTAAATCAGTGCCACTAGAAGGAATTGAAATTATACTCCTTCAAAAAAGATTGAGCAATTTGAACAAGTAATAGCTAAATATTATTGCTACAAATTGTTCCCTGGAGATGAAAATAGGGCCTGCTTTGGTTAAAGTATTTTTAAAAAGTATTTAAGAGATAAATTAACATGATACCATGATTATTTCCACATTGCTTTTGCAGATGCTTAGTGGAAATCAGTTTTCCTTGGTGGGTTTGACCTGGAGGTACCTGCTTGTGTGTCCAGGAGTGTGTTAAACACAGATACTGTTCCATGGTTGTCCTTTAGAGGAGAGATGATGGAGTGTGGAGGTCCTGGCCTCATGTCAGCCTACTTAGGCAGTGCAGAAAGCTTTGGCCATGACCTACAACGTGCACATAGGAGAGGGGGACACAGAAAGGGAACATAATTACAGTCTTGGGAACAGTTTTGTAGAGCACAGTGGAAACTCCTGAACCTTTCACTATTAGGGTTTTCCTACAATGCAAGTCAGTAGAAATGCTCCATATGTCTATTCTGGTGTTGATTTGTAGGTGTTTCTCAGCATATATTAGTTTGCCACTTTATTTGTTCTGTTTACCAGCTTGATCCAACAGCCACAGGTGCCACACCACTCCTCCTCTAAACAGACAGGGGATTGCTGTGCAGGGAGCAGGCAGTGCCCAAGCACCCTGCTGCCTGTGTGTGCTGCAGGGCAGGGAGTGTGGGGATCTCCTCCCACGTGCACCCCACTTACTGCAGCTGCAGAGGGGCAGGGAGGTCTCGTGGGTACCCCTGGGCATGGCTGACAGGCTGCAAAGCACCAGGGATGCTAAAACTCTAAATCCTATCAGAAACATATGATATCATAGCTGACCTAAATTGAGATAAGTTTTTCTGTGATTCACGTAACTTGTGCGTTCCTCCCACATTTGGTTCAGCAAAGCTGTTTGTATTGCAAAGTCCTATCCACCAACCCTTGAATTTGAGGTTCCCTGAGGAATAATACAGCCATGAGGACAGAGAGTGGTGTTTTATATTTTGTCTCAACTTTATGGTTACAGTGTGTTGGAAATGTGAGGCAGTGTATGTAATAATGATTTTGCAACTCTCTGTATATTAATCATTGTTTAGAGTTCACATACTACACAATTAATTGGCTGTGCCCATTTGGGAACATATATCAGAAATGGTTGTTTCCATCTTTCATGGTACTTGAGATTAATGGCCCCCAAATGAAAATCTTATTTCAAGTACATTTCTGAAATAAATGAGGCTCTTCCTCTTAGGCTGGATATCGCTTGGGTAGACAACTTTACCCTCTTAAATCTTCCCTTGAAACATTTTACCACTTTTTTTTGTTTTACTCACTTTTATTTTTGTTTTATGTAATCAGGGGTACATGTGTTGGTCTACAACATACAGGTCTGTATGTACAGACATATATATGTGTTGGTTATTCCAGTAAAACCCATCATTCTGGTCTAAATCTAGAAGTGTATTTGAAGAGCTGTTGTGGTGGCTGAAAAAAAACAATGAACTACTTAAATCCAAGCAATGCTGCAATGATGGGTGGAGGTAAATAAACTCTTGGAAAAACCAGAAAGCTCTTCTTTCATCAGATTCACTTATGGTTCAATTGTCAGGCTGCAATCCTAAGATGTTTTGCATTTCTTCGGCATTGTTGCCCAAATTCTAAATCCCCGCATACAAGATTGTGTACCATTATAACCAGTGCATTTCACTGCATATTCATGAGCTATGGATTTGATTACTGTAATTCATAGCTGTCATCTGGAGTTAATACTAATAATTAGCAATTGTAATCAAGAAGCAATTTTGTTGCATTATTTCTTATATTTAGATGCAGATTATGAAGTAAACTCTGTGTTACAGCAAAATAATCTGAAAAGGGTACATTTATCTTGCCTTACTTGTGGATTTACCACAGTTGGAGTTTGTGGAAATGCTTTGATAGATGCATTGGATTTTCTTTACATGGGATTGAAATAAATCCCATGTAGAAGCTGTATTTTGCAGTTTGGGCAGGACAGTGTTATTTGATGCTCACAGCATGAGCATAATGGAGTTTAGAGATGCAGTGTCATTCCATTCAATATGTTTTGTTCTGAAATACTTAACTTCTTCCCCTTAGCAAAGAGAACATAGCTGTTCACAGCTTAAACTATCAGTAGTCATGGTGAAAAGTGTGTTAATCTTTCATAGCCAAATGTAAAGCTTTATTCTTCATTTAATGATTCTCAAATTTGGTTGCTGTATGCATTCTAGTGGCAGCACAAAGCAACGTTTCCTTTCTTGCAGGTGCCTGCCTTGGTGCTAGTATCAGAGTCCAGGTGCTGGCCTGGACGTGGCCTTTGGTGGTGGCACCTCCTAGTGGTTACAGGGCTGTGTGCTGTGAAGAAATGTCATAAAGTCATTAGTTTTGACAACGAGCAATGTTTTCAGTGCAATGTTTTTGGAGTAGACTGCCAGGAGACGTGAAATGTATCCAGAACCCCAGGACCTGGGGGTATTGATCAACAGCTGGGCTGACAATGAGCCAGCCTGTGCCCAGGGGGCCAAGAAGGCCAGCGACATCCTGGCTAGGATCAGCAATAGTGTGGCCAGCAGGGCAGGGATTGTCCCCCTGTACTCAGCACTGGTGAGGCCACACCTTGAGTCCTGTGTCCAGTTCTGGGCCCCTCACTACAAGAAAGACACTGAGGTGCTGGAGTGAGTCCAGACAAGGGGAACAGAGCTGGAGAAGGGTCTGGAGCACAAGCCTTAGGAGGAGCAGCTGAAGGAGCTGGGATTGTTTAGCCTGCAGAAAAGGAGGCTCAGCAGAGACCTTATTGTTCTCTAGAATTACCTAAAGGAGGTTGTAGCAAAGTGTGGGCCTGTCTGTTCTCCCAGGTAACAGGTGATGGGATGAGAAGAAATGTCCTCAAATTGCACCAGGGGAGTTTTAAATAGGGTTTAGGGAAGGTTTCTTCACAGAAAGGCTCTCAAGCATGAGAGCAGGCTGCCCAAAGGAGTGATTGAGTCACCATCCCTGGAGGTATTTAAAAGATGTGTAGATGTATCACTTAGGGACATGGTTTTGTGGTGAGTTTGGCAGTGCTGGGTTAACAGTTGGAGCTGATGATCTCAGAGGATTTTTCCAACCTAAGTAATTCTATGATTCCATGCCTAGTCCTGCTGTAGAGAAGGAGGAGTCCCATGCAGTGCCACAGGCTGGGGCTGTGGACAGTGAGTGGGCAGGAGCCAACCTTGGCACACTGGCAGCAGGCAGTGTCAGCAGGGCATAGCCAGGAGACAAAGGAAGGGATCATCCCCCTCTACTCAGCATGGTCCATGTCCAGTTCTGGGGTGTCCTGAGGTCCCTTCCAGTCTGAATTATTCCTTGACATTAAGTTATTGGGGCATATAGAGATTCTATTTGATTTAATAGCTATGAAATGATGCAGTACATAGCAAAGTTGATTTAAGGTAATTAGTGATATGATTTCTCATGGATTGGTATAGATTGCTTCTAGGTAAAGTGGATGAGTTAAAAAAAAAAAGAAATTTCCAGGCTTTCATGATGCATGGGGTAATGCAGTAAGAAAAAGACCTTGCATATCCTTGTAGGGTAGGAAAATAGAAAGTAAAGCACTGCAGTAGATCTCAGACTACTTTCTGTACAGATTGGGAAATTACCATTTCTTATCAGAAAAGCAAGGATTTCATATATATCTTTGAAAGTTTATGTGAACTGTGAAGTGGCTAACAGCCAAATTTACCATTTTTAATAGCAACCTTTTGCCACTTAAAGCAAGATTAGGTAGTTCCTTGATGCTTTTTTTTGTACTCCAGTAGTAATGCAGCATAACTCAATATGTAGTAGTGTTCCAGCAGTTTACTGACCATATTAGTTTGATTTGGTGGGTTTTAGGAGGCATTTAATTGTTGAAGTGGATGACTGTTTGGCTCATTTTTTTGGCTCTCAGACTTCTGTGCTGAGGACTGACGTTTATAGTGTAATGTGATTAATTTTTAAGTAAATCTTTGTTGAAACTGGATGCATGCAAAGCCCAACATTACTCTTTTTTTTTTTTTGCTTCATACATACCCTTTCCAACATTTCAGTGTGTCAGGAAGAGTGATATTTGCCATATGTTCAGATTTTGTCTTGGATGGATTTCTGGTAAGCTAAAGCCCTTTTAGCAGGGCTGGGAAAGTGGGGAATACAAAAGTGGAACAAGATGCTCCAGTGATCAGGCTTGTATGTTTCTTTTTCATAACTGGTTCATATCAGATCAATGTGCATCCCTT
Organism: Notiomystis cincta; assembly: GCA_013398075.1. NCBI lineage: Eukaryota > Metazoa > Chordata > Aves > Passeriformes > Notiomystidae > Notiomystis > Notiomystis cincta. The sequence goes on from VZRX01006149.1 coordinate 356,617, forward strand.
GGTTGAAGACATTATGTACAATCTTGTATGTTTGAAAAAAAATCGAATCCTGGACCAAACCATCTCATTCTGACATGATGTGTAACCTTCTTGAGTGTTTATTCCTCTTTCTCAGTATTACAGAATAACAAGAAATTACCTTTAGTGTGGTGCATCTTCAGAACAAAGAGCAGTTTTACAGGTTAAGGATCAAAAAGATGAAAGGGATAAGGCTTTTTTTCTGCTGTACAGCATTCAGCTATTTTCTAGTGTAGTCTGTAGCCCTGTTTTTCTTGACTTCATGGGATACAGGGCAAGTGTATGTGAATGTGCTCTAAAATTCGTGTGAGGGGACTGATTGCAGGTGGAGTGAGGTCAGAAATGGAAAAGATAACTGTCCTTCAACTCATCACCTGGTAACTTAAGAGTTGCTGCAGGTATCAGTTGCCTTCAGAGCCTTGCTGGGCTGCTTTCATTAATGTTAAGTATTTTTCTGGCTTGTGCCTTTGCTGAGACAGTGACTGCACTTCTGTTGTACCAGCAGTGCCAACTGTCTGTGCTGCAGCATCAATGTACTTAGAGAGCACAGTCAGCTTTGAAGCTGATTCTCCCATTGCTGCTCTTGTGTGTTACGCAGCAGATCTTCGTGTCTGAAATTCAAGGAGACAGAAGATGGGATGGAGATGCAATTTAAACCCAGGGACTTGTTCTTGCTGGCTTCTCAGGCTGTGGAACGTAACTGGAATCCAGCTGACGTTGCAAGTGTTCATGGCTGTCTTTTGGCACCTGACTGCTTGTTGGGATGGTTCCCGCCTGCGGCACAGAGCTAGACAGGGAAATGAATGAATTCACTGGCAAATTTTCAGATATATTAGTTTTTTATTAACCATATTTTCCTTTCAGACTGTGTTAACACACCCAAGTGCCATATGCTGCTGAACAGACAAGTCCAGTACACACCCCAGCCTGGTGATTTAGTTGGTTTTTATCTGTGTGTATTCTTGACACAAAGGCTTTATCTGTTCTCAAAAAACTAAATCCAGTGAAGATAGCCACACACATGGCCTCGTAATCTTGAATTCCAGATGGTTTTAAGCAGAAACTAATAATATATATACTTACTTTCCCTTTATTGCCTCATCTATAAATGAGAGGTTATATCAACATGCTTGGATATGCTTCTACTCTGTCCTTTGTCCTGATGGTGAGTCTGTTTTCCTTTGAGAGTTAAACTGAAATGCCTGTGCACAGTAGTGGTTCTTATATCTTGTATAAGGATCTATGCAAAACCAAAAACCTATAAATTATATCTAAATTAAAAAAAAATTCAGTTCTATAAACACGGTCTTGAGAGGCACAGAGAGTCTCTGGGAGCTCAGCTTGGGAAAGCCAGTCCATTTCCCAACAATGCTGTGTGGTAAAATATACACTTCCTATTTGGTCAAAAACAGATTAGAAAATATAGGAGTGTGGGGGCAAAAATACCTGTTTTACTTGATTTCCAGATGTGTAACAAATTGTAGTGGCAACTGGTCTGCACCCAGCTGAAGGGAAACACAGTTGGGCAATGTGGGCAAAGTTAAGAAGTACAAAGACTTGGGGAGAGCTTGGTGTCCTTCCCCAGTAGTGTTCTCTGCATGGGCTTCAGACAGCACACAAGAAATTACACACACACACACACACTCCTCTGCCATCCCAGCTCCAAGTGAGTAATTGTAGCCAGGCAGATTAATGTGATTTTTCTGATGCTTCAGGACATCCTGCTGGTGACAGATGAGATGAAATCACAGCAGTGGGCACAATTAGTAAACACTAAGCATTGTTCATCAGGCTTTTAGGAGTCTGATTTTCTGCTTTCAGTTAAATAGATTGCTACTTCTCAGAGGTTTGTGGTGCTGTCTTCTTATAAGATAAGGACAAAGTATTTCAAAGAACAATCTTATTTACTATTACTTTTAATGTTAAATATTTTAATGTATTTTTGGAAAGGGTATTTTTGTGAAAACCAAGACACCTATTTGGATGTAAAAGAATAAGAAATCTTCCTATGCCATTAATAAGAACACATTGCTGTTTCCATTATGATTTCTAGATATTGTTTTCCACATATGGTCCTTGTTTCCATTATGTGGGAACATGAAATTGTTAGCTACAGAACACTGAATGATACTACTTAAACTAATGGTTTTCTCAGTTTTTCCTTTGTGCTTTTTAGAAGTCATTTTATGTAATAAACAGAATGAGAATGGCTGCATTCTTGCTGCCCTTGTAATGTGCTCTTGCTTCCAGTCTCAGTGCTGGTGTTCACAAAGTAAATATTTATATCCCATTGCTCAGGAGTTCAGAGCAGAAAACGTGGTGCTCATGAGCTTAAATTATGAGTACCTTTATAATCACTGTCAAGTTGAATAGTTAAGTGGGTGTAGACAGGAAATAGGAGATCTGACTTGCTTAGACTTGAGCTGAGTGATGCAATATTTAAATGAAGATATTATAAATCAGGTTTAGCATTACTTCTATCCTTGTATTCAATGAAGTGAACTTGCTGGTTCTTCTGCATGAACTAGTGACAAAGGCATCTATACAGCTTTTTCAAAATAATTGTACTTTGCTAACTTATGCATTGGTGGAGCAGTGTAGCTAATGAGTTCTCTATCACCACTTGTTTTTCTGTCTAAATGCATTGCAGATTTGGAGAGTGCAGTACTCTTTTACACAATCATAACAGTGAAAGAATACAAATGTAGCTTTGTTTTACTGACAAAATATGAAAATCTGATTCTAATACACAGATTCAGATTTTGAAACAACAGCATCATGTCTGGCTAAATCATAGCTCTGAAGCAGGTTTCATGTAAAACTTCTGAGAGATTTAAAGATTTTGTTTAATTTTTTATTCATATTTTTTTACAGAAACTGACTTTTATAGACTTGATATACTTAGCATTTTCATCCATTTAATAACAATTTCCATTTTTATCTTGTGTAAGCACCCTGTTGCACGTGCCCTGAGCAGATCTGTGTGGGTAAGTGTTGGTGGCAGTCTCTCATTTTTGACATCTCTTGTGAGAACTCTGCACTGCCACCCCGAGAGGGTGATCTCAAAGGTGTCCTGAAGGAGTGACTGGACCACTTTGCCCCACAGATGAAGTTATGTCAACTCCAGTAAACTCTGGAAACAGCCAGTTTCCACTTTAGGAACTGGTCTAGGCCAAAACAGTGTATTTGATTGCTTCAGAAAATGTTTGAGGACTGTATTACTGCTGTTGTGTAGGAAATTGTGAATATCTTTTTACTAACTGAGACTGAGAAATACAACTTGACCAAGCCAGGAATACAGGTGCACTTGTAACATCCATGTAGGAGTGCTTAAATTCCAATCCATGTCAAGTCTGGTTCAGTTTGTTTTGTATTTAGCAAACAGTGCATATGAGCTGACTGCAGTACAACATTATGTTCATTTTAGAAAGATGACTGAATAGGAATTTAAATGTGAACATTTATGCAGTTTGGTTTTTTCATGTAGTTTGGTTGAATAATATATATAAATAATTGCTAAAATTTGGAACCATAAATAACTGTGGATTTTCATAACTTGGTAAAATCACTAGTTTCAATGTTATTTTCTTTTTATTTAGTTTCTCTCTTTTATTTAGTTTCTCTCTACCCTCCCCCCCTCCATGGTGTAACTAACCTCTCTACAATGTGAGTTCTCTCTTCCCTCCCAATCCTCTCCCACCAAATCCTTGATTTATGCAAAACCTTTAATAGAGTAAAAGGGCCTCAAGAGAAGACTGTTCTGATGTTTGGAGAGGGCTTTAATGAAAAGTTGCCTTGTTATTTCATATTTACTTACCAAATCCCGCCAGAGTAAATTCTTGCCAAACTAGTTTTCTGTATTTCTTGTCTGGTCTTGCTCACGTATTGTTTTGTATCAAGACCTTGTCTGACAGGAAAAGCAACTAAAGCAGTTCAGGCTATGGCAGTACTAATAGGTGATGCAGTAAAAATGAAGTCTATCTAAAACTTCTTATGCAATATTGAGAAACTTTTAAAGGAAGTAATTAGCAGAAGTGATGCAGCTTATATATCAAAGCTATTTTTAAGTAGATTGTGCATGCTGAAATAGCACAATAGTGATTTAGAAATGGGTGTTTCTGCTATTGATTCTGTAATCGTGAATGTTTTTTTACATTTGCCTTGGAGGTAGGAAATAGTTGTGGTAGGAAGCAAAAAACAAGGATACATGGATATTGAAGTTGTAGTTTCAGTTTGGGTGCTGTTTGTTTTGATGGATGTAGTCAGGTCACTGAGCCAGTATTGCAGTTACCTGTTTTTAATGTTTCCAGTCTTCAATAAGAAGATTAAGTGTTGCAAACAAAAACTGGGTGATGTGTGAGGGATCAGGCTCCCTTAAAGCCCTAACTAGGTTTTCCATCTATGATTTTGCAGTGAAGGCTGGCTTAGGGTTCAACTGTAGCTTGGCTTTGAGATGTAGAATTTCAGCAAAGGGATCTGAATCAAGTCCTTCAGGAGTGCAAGGTGCTTCACAGCTTGGGTGTTGGGTTGTGTCTTCTAAGTCTTGGTCTTTGCAAATGTGTTTCAGTCTTTGGTGCCAATATGAGAGGCTGAGGAGATTTTTTTAATGGGCTGTAGGATGAAGAAGGATCTTCTTTCCTTTTAATTTGAGAGCACAGTTTACAAAGGCATCTCTTCAGTGGACTTCCCTTTGAACATATTTGTTAAGGAATGTTGAAAGGTTTCTGGTGTACACAGGTGACTTTCTCGAGCCCTGTCTGTGTTAGTGGAGTATTCAAACTTTTAGGTTTATTCTAGTATTTGCATTATGTACCTTTTTTACAGAGCAGGTTTGTTTATTAGATAGCTATGTAGGTAGGTACCTCTGTATGCATGACATTGTGAATAATGTAATACCATTTTTAATTATTCCTGGATCTTTACTTATAAAAATGGATACTGAGTTATCTCTTGTAATATGCTACAGCAGTAAGTCTGTTTAGGGAAAACTCACATACTAGAAATCCAGTTAATTGTATAATAAGTACTTGCCTAGAAGAAATGGAAGATAATGATATTTAATACTTAGAGAAACTAGAGAAAAAAGGTCTGTGATTTAATTTTTGAAATGACTAGCCTAATGACTGAAAAATATAATTCTGAAATCTGATCATCTGATGATGATGACTTGCAGCAATATTTGAGGATGTACTTACACAAACAATGAAGTAAGTTTCATAGGTATCAAATTTCTCCAAAATGTTTGACCTATGCATGTATATCATGTGCAAATACATAGAGTTGTAGGATATTGAAACCAAGATGAGTATCTTTTGATGTTCTTTTCTGCAGCATGTTCTGTTAGGATTTAAATACACATATGGATTTAAAGGAATTCTGGTAGTCCCATTTCTTTTCCTGTTCTGTCTTTAAGAAATAAAAATATTTTCAAGCCTTTTAGTGTGGAGGTTATTTCTTTATTTATGACTTCTATTTATAGTGTGGGTGGGTTTTTGTTCAGTTCAGGTTTGGCTTTGGCATGGTGTTTTTATTATTTTTGTTTGTTTGTTTTGCCACTTCTAGACACTATACCTGAAAAGGCTGATGCTATTTTTAGGAAGTCAGGAACTTTGCAAGTTGATGCAAGTTTGATGGTCTTCCCAGTAGAAACTTTGTGCAGCCATGCCTTCTCAGTGGAAAGCAAGGAAGTTCTTCTACTGTGAGACACTAAACCACAGCCTGGGGCTTTAGGGGGTGTATGTGAGAAGCAGGATTATGTATCATGGTCAGGTCATGTGTTTACAGGGCAACTTTCCCCCATTAGGAAACAAATCCTTTAAGAATAGCACGTTGAGTGCTAAGCAGCACTTGGATCATGTAGTCATACGCTGGAGACACTTTGTGGATACAACCTTATTCCCTGTGGCTTCCTCTGCTATCAAAAGTTGTAATAAAGACTATAAAGCTAGTCTTCCCAGTTACTGGTAGACACATGTATAAACACAAAGCCACACCCACACATTTGTATATGTCTGTGTATATATAATTTTTTATTTTAAATGTGGAAAGTGTTCTTAGTGTAAGATTCACGTATTCCATTTACTGCCTCTACTAAAGGACAGGTAGAAAGCATTTTGATGGTGTTTAAATATTGGCTTGTGCCTTTTATAGCTGTTCTGTAAAAACCTCACACCTTTTACAGCTGCACATAACCTTTTGTGCTTGTTGACCACAGTCTGAGATGCTTTGAGGACAGTGTGTTTTTCTTTTATGGAAGGAATATTGGGAATGTAATGTGCAGTAATATTGGGAATGTGTCGCAGTCCTATGTGTCAATGATGGGATTATGACTCATGCAGATCTGTTAGAAGAGGGAAGACTGCATATCTAGTCTGAGGCAATTTAAAAAAAGAACTTTGGCTTTACATCTCAATTTACATTTATTTACAGAAATATGACCTAAATAGACGTTTGATGTCAAGCATTTGCAGGACTGCGATGCTAAGTATGTGGTGGAATAACATTTTCCTGTTGGCATCTGATACTATTTTCTGCTCCTTTTATGCAGGATCCAAACTACTGGATACAAGTCCATCGGCTGGAGCACGGGGACGGTGGGATCTTGGATCTCGATGACATTCTCTGTGATGTGGCTGATGACAAAGACCGTGTAAGTACAAACGGCTACGGAAGCAGCGTGGCACAAACTGCTCATTGGCACATCCGTGTTGTGTGTGTCCTACATGTGTCCCCAGGTGGGAGTCAATGCAGAGATTTTAGACATTATTTATGGAGCTTGCCTGACAGATGTGAGGAATCGGTTAATGTCATGGAGTTTTTTTAATTGAAATCATGGGGCTTCCAGCCTTTCTGGCTCTTTAACAGTTCAAATAGGAAAAGGAGGATATAAGAACAAGAAAATTTCATACAGTGGAACAATAATGCAAAACCCAAAAATCTGTAAATTGATGTAGCTTTGTGTTACCAGTTGAATATGTGCAAAAAACCATGCTGGTTTTAAACTCTTGAGTGTTGGGGTTTTTTTTTCCAAAATTGTTGTTGGAGGAACTGCTAGTTACACAGAACTTGAGACAATAATTATATGCTACTGGGTCTTGAGTTTTTATGCTTTTATTCTTTTTTAAGAAGAGATTTAGATCGCAGTCAGCTAAGAGGCTTTTTGTTTATTGGCCATTTGTTGAGGTTATTGATACAAGTATCTTCAAATTACTTGCTCAAAAGGTAAGAAACACTGTGGCCAACTGTAAAGTCATGTATATATACACTTTTCTCTGGAAAGCCACATGTGTTTGCTGAAGCTTTTGTAAGCATCTGAGCCTGATACAGACTTCAGTCTGGAAACGTGTTTCAGGACCACACTGCTTCACAGACAGTATCCTTAATTGCCTCTGCTGGAACAGGCACTGTCAAGGATCCTTGAAAACTGGCCAAATGATGACTCTTTTCATTTCAGGCTAATTTTTCAGAAATAGATACTTTGCCTGTAGTTATTTCTTGTGACAAAACTTAATTGACATGGTTATTTCAACCAGGACTTTATAAAGAAAAATTATGTGAGGAGTCTTGGGACATGAAGACTCCTCACTGTCTGAAATGTTGGGATTACTCAAGCTGTATAGAGTAACAGTGCTGAGTTTTCAGGAATTTCTTCCATAAAAATAGTGCCCAGATAAGATTTCATGAAAAGCTAATTAAAACTTCTAGTTGGTTATCTCATATTGAAGTGCTCAGCTGCATGATTAGTTTAGCTTTTGCTTACAGGCCTCAGGGAGGCTGGTGCAAGTTGTCACTAAATATAAATATATATATATATATCTATCTATATACACACAGACAGACTTATTTGAATAATGCACTTCTTAGCTCCTCACATGCTCTTACCTTCAGAAGTTTGAATTCTGTTGACTTCAAGACCTTTTTCTTTTTATGTTACCTTGCCTTGCTGCCTTCAAGTGGGGTAATTCCTCACAGTGAAACTCTGTGGGTGTTTTTATGTGCGTGACTAATAGTTGAAAAACTCTGCAACTGAAGCAGGCAAAGTCATTATTACAATATTGTTTTTGTGTATAGATGGACAAGATACCTAGCAATTAATAGTATTTATCTCTGCATTTGCCAAGCTCATCTCTACTGATGGCACCTGTGAGTTAAATTTCTTTTTTTTAAAGGACCAGGTGCAATATAAACATGCACTGTGCTATACTGGTTTATATCCTTGAATTAGTCATTCTCATTTGACCTTCACGTTTGAGTCTTTTCAAGTATTTTGGTCATTAGTCATTGTTTTTTAGTTTCCTGTACTGTGTTTTACAGCTGACCTTTCTGGCTCCCTTTAGTTTTGGGTTGTTAACTTTGCCTCCATAGCAAGTGTATCAACTGGTTATGTGTTGCTAGAACCTAAATAGGCCTCATTAAGGCAAGGTTTGGGATATATCTCCAGTTAGGCATATTTTGTATCTGTATACTTAAGCATACCTTGTAAAAAAGCATTTAAACAGATGGCGTCTAAACATGTAATTAAATGATTACTGAGGTCTGTAGGATTAGCTGTGCTTAAAATTAAACATTTGCCTGTATCTCTTTTTTAAAGTTGGGACTAAAATGTCTAGGATATTGGAAAACTGAACACTTAATGTTTTAGTGTTCATTTTCACAAGGAACTTGTATTCTTGAAGAGATGTTCCTTGTGTTGCTTACTGCCTGAAATCTATATTTTTGAAAATCAGTTTGCTCTTACCATGATTCTTTAGTCTTAAGGATCAGTGATAAATGTACTTTTTGTCTTTCGGGTATTGCTTTTATGCTGTAATTGTGCAGTGTCATATCAGCACAATACAGAATGCAGAGTGGTAAGGACCACTTGTCCTCCTGATGAATTTACTGCTCTCTGTAGTCAACTGCCATAGTAAAATAAAACACTTAAGTGATGTGAAGAATATATTTACTCTATTCCCCTGTCTCCATGGAGAAAATGTTCTGTCCTGTAACAAATACAAAAACCCTTAGAGCAGCTGTTCTGAATGGAATGAGAGAAGTATATTTGATGGTGTCCTTCACATTAAAATGCAGCATGGTATGGTGACTTTATTTAGCTTCTTCTGTCCCTATATTTTGTTATTCTCTTGACACTTACTAAAACAGAATGGATGAGTAAGGGTTAGCCAGTTGCTTTCTGGAATAATTTGTGATGCTCAGTGTTGTTCCTCCTTAAAAATAAAGAGCAAAACATGAAACAAGCTAGATGGAAAAACTGATTTTGCTAAGCTGCTTGTTCCTTTGTTCCTTTCTGAAACAGCTTTTCTTAAGCCCGTTAATGTAGTTCATTGAGAAAGTGCATAAATCATTCTAACTTAGCCAGCATGAGATTTGGACATTTATATTACACAATATCACTGCATGTGAAGTTGCTTGGTTAATGCAGTTAATGGGAATAACCATAAAAAAAAAAATGCTTATTTGAATAATTTTTTTCTTAGAAAACTTTAAAAATGTATTAAAATTAATTTCCTCACAGATTTTACTATGGAAATATGGATAGTTTTCAGTTGAAACATATCAGTATTTTTTACATTTATACACGCAGAAAACTGTGTATACATGAATACAAATGGACTGACTTGTAGTTACTGTTTTTGAAAAATATTTGGCTACAAGAAACAAGATTTTGTTTTCAGCTAGCATTTAGTCAGCTGCATAACCTACTTCCATTATTTTAAAAATACAGGTTTCTTGTGCTTTTAGTGATTAGACCAATATTTTAAAGAGAAGTTAATAATCTGTTTTGTTCAGATTTTTGTAACTTGCAAAAGTAGTCCTCTCTATGAATACTCTCAAAAAACATATGTCATCTTGGTAAGTTTCCAACGTGATGATAGCATACTTGATGACCTCAGTTCAGTTTTTAGTTGGCAGATGTTCTCAGCAGCAAAAAAATATCCCAACTGCAGAAAAAACCCAGAACCATCCATCCTTAACTGTGTTTTCTTCTGGTAGACAGGCACGTAGACACTTTAGTAATTCTCATACTTTGGGCATAGTATGGAAGTGCTTATTCTGAGATCTCATAGACCATTGTTTATCCATGAAAACTATATTGGGGAAATTGTGGTGTAATCTCATTAAAAAAACAAAAAGCAACCAACAAACTCAAAGTATGTGAATATAACTTGCTCTCATTTAAATTCTCACTGAAATAATAATTTGTATTTTGAGCAACTTTAAAAAAAAGTTGTGTGCAATTATATGTAGTTTTTTCATGCATAGAAATGCTCAGACTGCTGCTCAGTGGGAAGCTTTAGAGGTCACAAAGTCTGTGTTTGGTGTAGCTATCTTCCTGAAAAATCAGAGTTTTTTATTCCCAAGAGAACAACAAGGATCTGCCATTAACAGCCACTGGTTGTGGTGATCAGCTGGGCAAATGGAACTACTTTGAAACAATGTAGCTATGAACCTAATGTCAATTATTCATAAATTCATTTGCTCCAATATATCAGTTTTTCTGCCAAATTAGTTTGGGATTAACAACGTGTAGATGTTAAAAGCCTTGGCATCTTATAAATTCCTTTATCACTGTCCTGATAAATTCAACACTGATTCTCAAAAATAACCACAGTAATTTGGTATATGCTTAGATTTACAGCCTGGCTTAATTTCTCTAAACTAAGGCAGGCATGGGCTTTCTTTGCTTGACTTTACATTTTCAAATATTCTTTCAGCTCTTTACCCTGCATAATTCATGCTAACACCCACTGAGTGCAGAGATAAAAACCAGAGGAGTATGGTTTGGTCTTGTCTGGAGTGAAGTCTCATCCTTCCCACAGTGTTTGTGTGTGTGGTGCTCTATCTGGCCCAGGTCACTGGAAGTTCAAGGTGAAGCTGGTGCTTAGTGCTGCTTAGACAAACTTTGAACCTCCCAGAAAGACACACAAGAAGTTGCTGGTTTTGAGTGGAATACTTCTGGTGAGAATGGGAAGGAGATTAATTTCATAGATCTGTGCTGAGATGGAATTTGTAAACATGGATGAGCTGGAGTTAACTGTGTTAAGGAAGCAAACTGCAGCTGAAATTCAGTGAAATCAATTGTGCTTCGTTTGCATCTGCTTTCAGGAGACCTACAGAGATTCTATTAATATTATTATGAAGTTAATGCCTGCTTGCTTCAAATCTAAAGAAGTGTGAAGACTTCTAGTGGGAAAAAGTCTTTGAGCAGCAGCTTCACATTATACGAAGGCATTTTAGGACCTTTTCCCAGTGTAATGGAAAGGAAATGAACTTTTGGGTTTTGTATTAAAACAGATGGCCAATTCTAAATAATACTGTTGTTGTGTTTACTTCCTCTTGGAAAGCTCTGTTGAGTTAGAGAGGCATGTGATACACAAAATGTGGGTTTGGAAAGGATGACTATATTTTGTTTGTAACAAATATTAGCTGCAAGCCTACACAGAAATAAGGCTATTTTGAGCAAATGCATTATAATGTTAAGGTTAAAGGCTAGCTAGGGACTGGAGAGCTGAGATAAGAGTGTCCTGCTGCTATTGATTCTTGCTCTCTCACTCTCATTTTTTGGGCCAGTTATGCAAGATCCCATTTCTGTAGGAAATTCAAGGTAGGCCAGTGACAGCAGGATGCTGTTAGAAAGAATGAGATTCTGGTAACCCTGTGCCTGTTCATTCACTCAAAAATCTTAGAGAGCTTTTGAAGTCAATGAAAGCTGCCCAGATAACGTTGTGTTATCTTTAGATTTCCATCAGCATATAATCAGAATACTCAAAGTACTGTTGTTTATTCTAAATTTTGGGTGTCTCTGCCTCATTTAAGCAAACTTGCAGCTGAATTTACATGTGATTTCTTTTTGATTCTGCAAGTTAAGGATTTAACCCTAAAATCATAAGTAAAGAATAACAACTTTTTTGTGCTTCTTGTTTCTGCCATTAACAGATTAACACCCTGGAGTCAATGAAGAAACATCTTCTCCAGGTCCCATGCAGCAAACATGACAGCAAAACCTAAAAATGTCCAAAGAATTACTCAGAAATATGGTTCTTAGTGGTTACAATACCGTGATTGGTATGCCCCTTTCCCCTCAAAACCTTTCTATGAAAGTTTTTTTCAACTATTGCCATGATTATTTCTGCCACAATGTGCAGCTTCTCTCTCCTTGTTCCGTGTCTTCATTCCCAGTATCCCAGAAAAACAGGATGACCTTGAAACAATTTGTTGCTACTCACAAGTGACTTGGCAAAACACATTTTGAGCATAAGGCATTCTTTTCTTGTAACAGCTTAAAATAACTACTTGAGCCACCAAGCTTGGGAAAGTATTGATACTGGGAAAGAAACCCATCATATAACAACCCCATGATTATGTTCTGTTCAAAAATCTAGAAACTTCAGTTTTTGAACAATGGGCTCTTGATGTCATCTTCTGTTTGGCAGTGTTTTTTATTTTAATTATGCTTTTAGAGATTGACAATTTTATATTGCTGAAATTCTGACAAATTGATAAAAACAGAATGTGTCCATTTAAACCAAGTGTTTTTTCATTAATACTATTGACTCATTACTGATGAGATGGCCGCATGATGATTTTTGGGTCTCTCTTGCTGATGGATCTAAAGTAGAAAATCAAAGTATTTACACAGCCTTTATTCCCAGCTGTTATTTAATGAAGACGTATTTGAACATAACATGCTCAAAATATAAATATTATCTTCTGTCAAAGAATGGAGTTTAAATACTTGTAAAATATCTAATAGAAAACTAAATTTTGATTTCACAATGTTTATGGATGAGACTAATATAAAATCATATATCCATGGAAGCAAGGAAAAAGCAGGTCATAATATATGAATGTTGGAACGTGCATTTTTCAATCCCTAGGAGATATGAGACATAACTAAATGTTGCCTCCTAACTTTAGTTCTTAGTTTTTCACCTCTTTCAGCATTGTTTTTCAAATTGTTAGTCTAATCATCACTTACTTTTTTCTAGCTATGTGGTGACAGCATTTCCATTCATGATTTCCTGTTTATTTTTGGACTAAATTTCAATACCCTAATTCCTTTCCTGTAATGCTGAAAAAGTTGTATCAATGCACTAAGAACTCGCAGGTAGGAGAGGACTGACATTTGTAAATTCATAGATCAGTTTCCATGGAGATCTGAAGAGCTGCAGGTAAATCTGACTTCTGAAAATTGAATATTTTGGTAAAGACTGTTGTCTGAGGAATGGCAGGCCCATGTGTGAATATGATACACTGGGGAACATCATGACAGTGTTGTCAAGAAAGTAATATCTCAGAAATATGCCTGTATTCTCAGCAGAAAGACAGATCTGAGCAACAGTGACTGGATTAGTACAGTCAAAACACCCCACAGACTTGGCGTGGAATAAGAGGAAGGGTTTTATGGATGTGTAACTGGTTGGAAGATGGAAAATAGAGCATTATTGTTCAATAGATTCGCAATTGTTCTGAAAGAAGAGAAGGGAGATTTGAATACTGGAGTGACAAATTCCATTATTGTGTGGGAAACCAAACATTGATGGTGAATGCTGGTCATGGGGAGTTGCAGAAGTGTCCAGGGAGTAGACAATAACATGGTGGATGTAACACGATTTTGGCAAAGGTGATGTGCTTTTGGAGAGAGACTGCTTTAACTGAATGCACAAACTAATGAGTTCTGAGCTAGCTCTTACATTGGGAAAATGTTTCTGGTTTTGCAATAGACCTCTGGACACAGTGGCTTACGTGCAAGGTACATAACCAGGTCTAAGAAGGCTTCCAGCAGTTTGCCCTCTCTCTGCCTCTCCCCAGTATTTTCATCCCACTCCTGCTGCTTGGCTTACGGGGGCTCTGGCACTCCTTGGACCCCATCTCATGGCAGATTTGTTCACTCAAATGGCAGAAGACTCTTCCTTGCAAAACTAACTGAGTATTTTACTGCTATTTCATGAATGTTTTAAGTTCACCAAAGGACCCGGCAAGCTGAGGAGGAAAGGGAGAGGACTTTGCTGCTGGGAGTGGTTGAGCCATGAAGGAAGAAGAGGAAGAATGGGAACATGAGTGGGCTGAGACCTTCCTTTTCGGTGCAGCAAGGCTGCCAGTGGCTGTGGAGCTGCTGGAGTGATTCCTGCAGTGCAGCAGGGGTGGAGAAGGGAATGGCTGGTGGGATCTCTCTGCTGTGTGTGCTGGTGGTGAGCCCTCTCCTTCCTCCAGCCGCAAACCAAGTGACTGAAAAAGATTTTGTAGAAATGGCAAAAAGCACAGAGCAAACTCCAACACTGGCTCTAGGTACAAAGTCCTCCACAAGCAGTGTCTAAATGGACCAGGATCTCAGCCTTGAAAAGACTTTGTAGATGGCTGTAGAATCAGAGGTGATAATGAGAAGTGGTTCTTTGTTTTTTTTCAGTGCAAGGTCTGGGGCATCAAGTGAACCTGTCATAGGAGTAGCTGTCTGCAGAAGGTTTTCCAACTTTCCTTGACCTTAATTTTCATGCTGAATCAGAATATCTGTGATGTTTATTGAATGCTGTAGATACTTCATGAAGTTTTGGAGGATATGTTTTTTCTTGAGATGTCGTGGTTTGCAAGCACATATTACTGAATTCTCTGCTTATTTTAACTCTTAAAAAAGGTGATGCTTTTAAATAATGGAAACTGGTAATCTAAGTAGGATTTCAGTTTGTGAGAAAAAGTGTCTTTAATCTTAATTTTCTTGAAAACCACAAAGGGTGTTGAAATGGTGATGTGATGGTCTCAGAGTGTCTTAGATATGTAACACTGAAGGTCAGTATGTGGCTATAGATAATGACTGCTACAGTATTATAAACACATCACAATTAAGAGAGACTTGGTACTAAAAATATTTAATAATTTTTTTTTCTATATCTTGTAATAATTACAGATTTACAGGTTAGATATAGTTGTAGATAATGTAAAGCTGTGCTTTCTAATTCTTCACAGTGTAAAATCTCCACAAAAATGTGCAGTGAATCTAGAATTAGGCCATTATGGCTAATAAATACTTAACATTCTGATAGCTTTTGGTTAATTTTAGCAATATCACTGTGTCCTAGAGGTATATTATTCATCCTACAACAAAGGAAGAATTTGCAGGAAAGGTTAGTTATGGGAATTCATTAACACTACTCTCTTACTCCTTGGTATCAGCAGGTCTTAAAAGAAATACTGTTCCAGCTTCACAGATATTTCATAACAGAGGTGGTGAGACTCATACACTAGAGGACTGACCCATATTAGAGCTTAATTATAGTAATGGATAATCCTGTAACTATAAATTATTCACAGTTGTTTTGTATGCGAAGTACTGTCATGAATAAAATAAGGAAAAGTTTCTGGAAAAGACCCTGGACAATGCCTAAGTTTGTCAAAATGTTGTTTTCCTCCTTGTCTTTCAATGTGGATTAAATCCCAGCGTTACTTTTCTGGAGCTTGGCCCTTTGGATATGTTTTGCTTAATGGAAATCAATAGCAGCAACTCTCAGGGCTCTACACCCTTGTAGAGTTCCTTGACTAATACCTTATGCAAGAGAAACATTCCTACCTAAACACAGTCCTGGTGCAAAAGTTGCAATCTCAGCTGTCTGATAAGATTCCCACACTGTCACTGGGATGAGAATTCATTAACGTTATCCTCTTATCCCTTGATACCAGCAGGTCCTAAGAGACTGCCAGAACTCCATAGTTATTTCCCAGGAAGGATGGTAACGTTCAGAGTCAGGTACTTTATTTTCTTGTAGATTTAGAAGTTGAAGTATCTCCTAGATTTGTAGTGTGAATAGTCTTACTGACAAAGAGAAGGGAATTTTAAATTAGATTAAAACAGGGCCCTGAATGCATTAATGGGGTAGTCACCTGATGCTAAAGGTTTCTTCAGAAAGTGCCTTGGATCGAAAGTGAAAAAAATAATGCTGTCTTTTTTTTGGGAACTTTCACTAGTCTGACTTTCCAGTTGACTTCCTAGCAGTAGCCCAGAAAGGAAGGAGTTAAGAAGATGCTTTGAACCCAAAGTCTTCTGCTTCATCCCCACACCCTGTTGGTGTACTTCCACACCCTGTTGGTGTGCAGGGAACTACCTCCAGTTCACCTTTAGCGTGCTCAGCAGGATAGTCACTACGTTTTCAGATTAGCATCACTGCTGAAGCCTGTTTGAGTTTATACAGCAAGAAGGAGTTCTGCCTGCTCTTCAGTGACAAACTGCACTGCAGGACCATCGGCTTTTTCCGTTTTTACAACCTGTTGGAAGAACTGAAACTGTTCTTTGGTGGGCTCCATTCCTTGCAGGCTGCTAGATTTCCTGCAGGATTGAAGACTGTTTCATACAAGCTTGGTGGGACCTTGATGATACTGAGATTTTATTTTCTTGGGATGCTGCTTGCTTGAAGGTAACCATACTTTGGATAAAATGGCAGACACACCTAAGAGGAAAATTACAAAGAAGTCGTCGTCCTTTTCATATGATCGCCGGAGAGATTCAGTGAAAGTCAGGAGACAGACCAAGTCTCTTAGCTTTAAGTCAGCTACATTGGGTGCTCAGAAAAGGCAGGCACAGAAAAAACAGGTTTGTATTTATTAAAATATTCCTGCCTTCTAAATTTTTATGGAGTTTGTAACTCTTGCTGTGTTAATATGAAGCGGAAAGCAATCTCTGCTGATTTGCAGTCTGTGTGTGTGTAGGCATGTGTATACATACAAGCTTGTGTGTAGGTAAAGCTGGATTTCTTTTTCTTGAATATTTCTTAAGAGCTAGATGGATTTGTGGTGTTAATTTTATGCTGAGAAAAGTCTGCATATTTTCTGCCTTTAAGATGTGATTTGATTTCTGTTTTGTCTCGAGGAATTGCTCCTATAGTGCAGTATGTCCTGTGAGCTTTTTGAGTAGTACTGTCTCTTGTGCTGTAAAACATGATGGGCGTTGAAACTTTTGAAATTATTATTCACATTACAGCTGTTCCACTGCTCTTCGTTGTTATTATTATTTTTTTTAAATGTTGAAATGTACCAGACTGACAGCTTTAGGGAGTGAAATATTTTACTTATTCTAGAACAGGTAATGCAAGTCAACAGAGGCACCTGTTCTGGTGGGACCAGTTCTCAGGTTAGAGGGCAGTTTATTGCCTTGGCAGTGCTGCTCTGCCGTGGTAAAAGACTTTCACACACAGGTCTTCCTTTATATTTCGTTGCTGGGATCTAATTAAATGAAATTTCTCCAAAGAGAAGATGCAGTGTGCATTGTAGTAAATGGAATAAAAAGTGATTCAGTTCATGAGATATCTTTGTATACTGATCCCAAATTTAATCTAATATGGAAGGAGTATGGGATCACTGAATTCTTGAAGGGTTTAAAGGAACTTTACAGGGAATTTTTAATTAGCTGTGTACAACATAAAGCATTTTAACACTTTGCAAATAGTGCTTCTACAAATGTTTGGAAATAGGCTAGATTTTCCATAGTACTAAGGAGAATTTCTTGCAAGCAAGTAGTTTTTGGAGGGCCATTGCAATTGTGTCTACGGTTTGAGGGCATATATCCATTCCAATTTAAGGGAATGTAAGTTATTGTGTCCAGTGTAAACTTTGCTATGAGATTAAAAACACAGTGCATTTTATGTGTGTGGGATCATATTTGGTTTTACTACTATTTCTGTTGTTCATGGAATATTAAAATATCTATTTACATAGCAAGACATTCACTAGTAAAATATTACAATATTCCAGTTTATTGTGATTCTTTAGTGTTAATTATAGGCATGGCTGAAGCTGTTTTGCTTGAGTTGAAGTTGCAGGAGTTTAAATGAGGAAATATTGGAAAAAACCAGGAAAACCTTCAAAAGCACTGCAAGCTCTGACAATCCCGCTGCACCTTCCCCATTATTTGATGTGTTTTTTAGAAGTAAAAATATTAAATCTCAGTTTTACAAAGATGTAAAATACCAAATTGCATCTATGATCATCCATGTTCATTGGATCTTTTGTGGAACTAGGCTACCCAAATGAATTTCAGAATTTCATTTGTGTGTGCTAATCAGTGAGTACCCTGGTATTTTGATTTTACCAGACCATAAGGTTCTTGAGTCCTCTCATCTTTTGGATATCTGCCATGGTTACTGTGTGACCTCTAGTGGTTAATGAAAAATATGCTCAATTACTGAATTCATGCGGTTACTTGAACAAATCCTGAATGTGTATTCTTGTTCATTTAATTATTTAGTCTTTTAAATTCTATTTTTACTGAAAAGAAAAAAAGCATAATCTAATTTAGCTAAAGCTTTTGTGGTGTCACTTCCAGAAAAAGTGTTTTGCTAAAAATTCTTATTCATGGGGATGTGTATCTGAACTGCAATTCTCATAGATGCAGAATATGGCAGTAGTTTCAAGAGACTTTTTCTACTTTGGCTTTGTTACAGTATGTCAGTGGTGATGCATCTGAAATGAAGCACTCTAGACAAAGGTCCATTTTGATCAACTTTTATGTATTGGAAAGATCTGAATAATGGCTTTTCTGAGTCAAGAATGTATTTTTTCCTCTTCTAAATGCTCCAGTTAACTGTAAGAAAAGTTAATTTTTCCTACAGGCTTGGTCTTGTTTCAATCTTCAGATCATTATAATTAAGTGAGACAAAACCATTCTTACCTCCTCCCTGCCCTCCCCCTCTTCCCGCAAGGGCAGCTACTTCTGTGTGTATTGGAAATACACAGACACAAAACACAACTGCATTTGTTACTGTTGAACTTTAAAAATTATGGGCTTGAAGTTACCAGAATCTGATCAGTTTTCAACCAGCCAGACCTAACCCTGCTCAGCACAGTGTAACTGGTGGTTACACAGACTCCTTCCAGGCCTGGGTTACTGAGTGAGCAGTAGTTCAGTTACAGCACCAGGAGAAATGATGCTTAAAAATGCTTTTTTTTGTTGATTGAGTTTCTTTCTTGTTTTTTTTTTTTTTTTTTTT